>JAQFVV010000271.1:0-617500 GCA_028023455.1 Epiperipatus broadwayi
CACATTATCTCAAAGTAATCTTGCATAATGAAAGAGAAATTATAGCAATAACCAAACACATTGTGTATTTTGATATTTTAAAGAAGTACTAACAAAATGTGTCAACAGATGGCCCTATAAACAAGTCACCTCCATTGCTTTTTCCCAATTTCTTCATATGAAGTCCCTCACTCAGATGAAATATCTAGTTAAATCTAAGGTAATATTGTGCATTTTGTTCTGGTTTAATATAAATATAGCATCATATATTATTACTTGCAATTATCTGCTATAGATCTAGAGTAAAGCAAAGATTTCTATAACTTTCTTTTCCACAAAATCAGTAAAGTAGATAATTCAAGAATAGTCAATTTTGTTTCACAAAAGCTTATGATTAATCAGTACTGCTTTACTGTCCAATGAGAGATATATAGAGAACTATTTTACAAGACAATGATTGAATAACTATCTGTATTTTTATGAACTAGCTGTCTGAAAAATAAATTCTTACGTTTCTGCTTAAAATCTGAATAAAAAATGAAATGTCAATTGCATTTAAACTATTAGTCATTGATAGAGAGCTAGCAACCATTTATGAAGATAATTATAGATATATCTAAAATGGCAAAACTAAAATGGAAATCTACTCACAGTCTCATCTTTTTTCTTCACGAGATGGTTAATTGGGAAAGTTTTCTTTCTAAAAAGTTATTTAAAATCCACTTCATTAAATATTATATGAACAAATATAAGCAGAATTTACCCAGCAGTCTATAACAACTCTTATATTCTTATAAGCATTGAATATTTTCCTCAATAATTACGTTGATCAATAGCTTACTTCCCAAAAAATTATGTTGGATAATTTAATTCTAAAAATTTGTAAGATTCAAATCAGAAAACAATCTTAATAGAAAAATATATATTATTTGTTCTTTGGTGGTGATTTTTCTTTTATAAAATATTATTGAAATAATATAAATTAAGTTTAGTATGAAAATAGTATAAGGTATAAAAATCGAATGGGTCACCAATTTCTATGTTCACTCAAATCAAATATTAATTCATTTTTCTTTGTCGTTTGAATTATTTTTTGTCTATCAGAACCAGAGCACAAGTCACCACGAGTGCATACCAGACAATCCCACAATCGTGTGTAGAAAGAGACATGACCTTGAAAGAAAAATCAAAGATGCCTTCTTCATCTCACGAGACATGACCTTAAAAGAAATATCAAAGAGGCCTTCTTCATCTCACGAGACATGGATGCCATAAATAGGAAGGACACGTGCTATTATTTATTGAAGAAATGGAATTAGCATATTTGCATATCATTAAACGTAGTAGCAAGCTATGATTATGAAGGCATGATCCTTTGAAAGCGCTCAGCTCATTTGTTTTTATTTATCTATTTTATATTAACACTTTATAGCTTTTGGGAACTGCTGCGTCACACACGCACACGTGCTACAATAATAGTTAACAAAAATGTCTTGTAAAGTATTTTTTAAAATATTTAATGTGATAAAAAACATTAATATTATTTATTTTTAAAGTTCAGTATATCAATTGATCTATTATGCAACAATCATTGTTCTTGAAATTTTTACGATCATAATAAATATTTTTTCTACACAGTTTTATTGTTTTTAAGACAGTTAATAATTATAGTGACTATAATTTTTCCACATATTTACAGTTTTTCAAAATGCCAGTCCAATTTATCACATATTTTTAAAACCATTTTTTTTTTATTTCACTATGTTTTTAATCACATCAATTATCTAAAAGTTTTCATTGTCTAAAAGTCTTCTTCAAAAATCAAGAAGACTTCTAGTTTGTTAAAGCTATATGTTAGTTGAATTAAATAAAAAAGCGTTGTAAAATTAGTATAGAAAAAAGAATTTCTTATAGATATATGGAATAAAAAAAAGAATGATTTTTTTTAACATCTTGAAAAATTAATACCTATTAACGCAATTTCTTTGAAACTGTTCTGAAATGTTCTCATAGTAAGATTTTTAATATTAATGTATATATTTATTCAGTATAAATATATAATTTTTCTTAGCCTTGATTGTATTTTTGATTTCTGAGTGAAATTTAAAAAGAGTTATATTCATTGCTAATATTGTATCATTTACATAGACCAAACATGCAATAATTCAGAAAGGTTAAACATTGATTCTATCATTGATAAATATCGATCTCTTTAGAAAACGTGTTGCTTAGCAACATAATTCACAAAATATGTTCACAGTATATTTTATTATATTACTTTTAATAAATAAATTGTGGACAAAAATACTTTGATGTTCCAATTTAGTAGTAAATGCCCTTCACAGTTTATCATAAGGGTGATAATGATAGAATCAATCGTTAAATGTGGACAAATTGATTCATAGATGATAAATGAAAGAAAGAAATATAAGGAAGTAGAACAGAATTGTCAGGTTCAACCTGTTATTTTAGTATCAACATCATTTATTTTTAAACAAAGCAAAACACTGCATACACTACTGCCACCCTGTGCCAACCAGAGTAATCACTGAATTTATAGTTGGATATTGTTAATAATATTCATAATGTACAAAACAATATTTATTTCAAAAATAAAATTTTAACATTTGATTACAATATAATACAATAATTTATAAGAAATTTTAAAAATTAAATTTATTTGTATCAGATAAATAATATTTTATCATGTTCTGATAGCTGCGGGCACATGTAAAGTGGTCTGTGGGCATGTTGGTGCCTGCAGGCATATTTCTTACAAGAAAAAAATGGACAGGAGTAGTTTTTTACTAATTTGTTTTCTTATTTTGTAAAAATCAGAAATTATACTTTAGTAAGGTAAGATAAAATCTTCAATATTAGGATATTCAACAGTATGAAAGATATAAGATACCTTTTTTTTCTCTTTATAAAATAGAAACATATTGTATTTTTTATCAATTTTATTTCCTTACAGCTTCAATGCCCAACAGCCTTCTTTAGAAAATAATTAAAATAGTAAGGAAATCAAACTGTTTAGAGATAATATGTTTTCACTGTACAGGTAAAAAAGAGGTGCTATTAATTATAACAATATGTGTTAGCAATCTAAGCTTAGAAGACAAAGAAGAAGAAAGAAGGTTGTAGTCTTATGGACAAAGACACCACTCGATGGCACTGTTTATGTGCTAAAGCATATAAAAATGTTGTTTCCACAGCTGACACGTTCGAACCCACATTTTCTATAATACTAATTTTTTGTTGTGCAACAGATTGCAGGCCACTATGTCGCATCACAGTACAGCATGTATGTCGCATTGCAGCAAATAAATTTGGTAAATTCACACAGTTTATACAAGTGTTATGGCTTGGTGAGAGGGTGTGTAGATTTGAATTGGATGGAAATGTGGTTTTGATTGAATTTTTTTTAAAGTATTGAAATGTTCAAGATTTTCTTAAGTAATAATTATCTGACACTTTACACCATTCTGTATTGAAGTTTTACGTGGCAAAATCCTGCCCAGATAGATGTGTAAAGTCATTTGGAATTAGGTAATGAATCAAGTAACTACTGTTCGTAATATTCCATGAGACCAACAATATGGTGCAGGAAATCGCACATCTTGTTCGATTTTGTGATTTACAAACAACAGAACCCTAACCCTAAACCTAACCTTAACCCTAAAGCTAACCCTAACCCTAACAACTTTTA
The DNA here is from genome assembly GCA_028023455.1 of Epiperipatus broadwayi. Taxonomy (NCBI): domain Eukaryota; kingdom Metazoa; phylum Onychophora; class Udeonychophora; order Euonychophora; family Peripatidae; genus Epiperipatus; species Epiperipatus broadwayi. The sequence goes on from JAQFVV010000271.1 coordinate 3,689, forward strand.
CTTTTTGTTATCATTCTATTTGAAGTAAAAATAGTGGTAATACGATACTAATATCTGTTTCTCTGTAAAAATTAAAATGTAAAATGAAGACTAAGAACTTTTACTTTTTATTCCGATTATAAGTTTTGAAACAACAACAACAACAAAAAAGGCGTAACCCCCCTAAAAAAAAATCCGATTGAAAATTGTTTTTTCTAATAAAGCAAAATAAAAAACACTAATTAAATTGTAATTTCTTGATTTTATTTAACATTTATTGTTATCATTTAATTTGTATATGTAATAAAAAAATATTTAAAAAACACAATTTTTTTTTCACATTACAAAAAGCACATCAAAATGATTAAAATCAATGGCCTGGGAATGTTCATATTTTATAGTTTTAGTCTGATAATGGCACCATCGAGCAGTGTCTTTGTCCATAATAGTCTAAGCAGAAAGAATAACTATAGTATAAAAATAACATACTCAATCTGATATAAAAGATATAAGCAAAATTTAGAAAAGATTTGCAGTTCATTTAACATTAAGATCTTTCATAATTTAAATGACTACTTCTTGTTGAGTGTAAATCTTTAATTATGGTAAAAACGATCTTTAAATTGCAAGTTGATGTATTCACTGGCAAAAATTTCCTTACTACATTTTTACATGATGACGTAAGCAGTTTGCACGAAAGCACATTTGATGTTGTCTGATCAATATATAGCACTTTAAAACATTTGAACATTTTTTTTTAATTTTTTTTTCAAAAAATTTTTTATTAAAAAAAAAAAAGAGGGAGGAAAGGGAAATTTTTTTTTTTTTTTTTTAAAAAAAAAAAATTTTTAAAAAAAATAAAAAAAAAAAAAAAAGTTTTTTTTTAAAAAAAACATATTTTTGGGGGGGGGATATTTTTTTTTTCAGTAATGATTTGCCAATATAATGATGGAGAAATAAATATTTATGTAGCTGGGATAGAGTTTTGTAATGTTTAATGTCTATCACTAAAAAGTGGGTGAGAATTGAAAGTAAAATGATTAGCAATAGCTTTTGTTTAACAGCTTCTTTCGGGAGAATAAGCTTAAGAGTTATAGAAAATAATAATGGGAATTTATGTTATGATTAACAGAAATTATAATTAATATTGCATTTATAATTATAAGAAATTGTGAGGGATATTTTGTGTTCATGGAGTCTAAATAAGCAATTTTTTTATTAAATAATCTACAGATGTATGTGTGTGTGCAATACAGATATATGAGTTGACATTTTTTTTTTCCTTTATAGAAATTGATACCATTTTTTTTTTTTATTGTTTCCTGACATGTGTGAAACAATGGAAAAATAAATGAATCTGTTGTAATTTATTATTAGTAATTCAAAAATCTAAATCTAAATGGGAAATTGTTTAGTCAAGATAAGTGTAACAATTGTTTTACCAAAAAGATTTAAAAAGCTGTCAAAATCTGACAACTGATAAATGGTTAAATTGTTTGTTCTGAGAATGGATTATCTTTAAAAATTTGGAAGGCGACCACCGGTGGAGAGGGGAATTGACCAATGTTTTTGCCCCCTCTCTCTTCCCTTGGGCTGGAAAATATAAAAGGGGAGTTGGGGAAAATGAGAGGGACTTTGTTTAAATTTTTGCTAAGGGGATTTTTTAAATTTTTGCTAGGGTCTTTTTAACTTTTTGCTTCTTGCTGAGAGAGCAGTTCAATTATCTCCGAATTTTTATTGATTTTCCATTTCAGAAGTTAACTATGTACTTCAGTTGTATATTTTACCAAAATATGAATTTCTAATTCATATATCCGTGGTGTGCATTTATTCTGCATGAAATTAGTCATGAAACAATTAGCCTTAAATAAGACATTTTTTTCTGAATGCCAGAGTCTATCGGTTTTGCTTATTAAAATTTTATTTAAGGAAAGAACTGTCACCCTATGGTATAACTATGAAGGATCAATTTATATTATCATAATTGTTTGGCTGGGTAAAATTCATTTAAAAAGAAAAACTACAGCAAACTTCTGAATAATATTAAAAGAAAAGTTAATTTATGTTTGATAATGAGAAGCCACTTGTTGTACGTACTTTGAACCTTTGAAAAATGGAAAAGAAGAGGAAAAGAAACAAATGAGTTTGATCCCGGAAAGAAACCAACAAAGTGGAAGGTAATTAACAAAACTCTTTTTAAGATTTATTAATTGTTCTGCAGCTACCTTCTGATTTAAAATAACTCTTCGTTTTCTACATTTGATTTAAAATGACTCTTCGTCTTCGACATGTGATTTAAAATAACTCTTTGTTTTTCATGCATTCTGATTTTAAAAAAGACTGTCTTCATTTTTTTTTTATCTATTGTGATTCAAATAACTATGTGCATCTTTAGAATACATCTGATTTAAAATAAATATCTATGAGGTGTGTTTATAACTGCTATCTCCAAATAAAATGAACTGAGTACAGTCAAAGGAAAAGATATTAGAAAAGATACTATAGTAATGTTTGGTATTATTCTATATTTTATTTCGTTTATATAATGTGTTTTTTTTTTTTTTTTCGTTTTATAATATGTACATGTTTGACAGAAATGGTTTTTTTTTATTTACCACTAGAATATCTTAATATAATAAGTTGTTTTTTTTATTATTATTTATGTTTTAAAATGCGTAAAGGAAAGAGAAAAAGAAATGATTTTGATCCCACTTAAATATGAGAGCTTACGTGAATTTAAATTTAAAGAGAAAGAGAGAAATGATATAAAATACCTTTTATATTCTTACAAAGTTTTATATATATATATTTGTGCTTAATATTAAATATGAGTGATATGAATGATCGTGTGGAAAACCATAATTATGCTATAAGTGTTGATGATCTGTAATTGATAGATATTGGAGGTATGTGATCGGTTTGACTGTTTAAGATTGAAGTAATTCATACATGTTTTGATTCGGGATATGGTTAGTCTTTGTCATTCATTTAGACTGTAATCAATGTATGTGGGTGCATATATAAAGCGGTAAATGCTTAATATTATTGAGGTAGAGTTATCGTTCCACCTCATAGATGAAAAATGGCTGTCTCATGATTGATTTACCATGATAGTTGGAGATGACTGAGTTTCACTCCATTTATTCTATTAAAGATTGGGAATTATTAATGAAGTTATTGTTGAATTGAGGAATAGGTTTTTCATGCCCCTTTTGAATAAATGTTTAGGCCGGAGCTCCTCACACATTTTAAATCTTAAGAAAAGATTTCTCTCCCCCGGGCTGAAGCAAACTATTGGAGTTAAGAGTTGAAGTTGTCATTGGTTTGATTTTAATTTCCCATATCCAGACGCAACTGTGTGCGCATTATATATATATACTGCATGGTATTGAAGGATCTAGAGAGTGTTTTTCTGATGTGGGACAGAATAAAATTGCCCTGACAAGATAAGGATTCGGTCAGATGGAGGTATGATGAGGAATGACAACGATTTTAATTAATAAACTAACCGATCTGTATTGAATTTTGTGAATATGATAAGTTGAGAGCGTTGACCTGGATCAACAGACTGACCTATTAAAATATATACGGTTAAAAATGTAAAGATCTGACAGGCATTAACGCAAAAGTGTGGGTTTTTGAATTTAAACCAATCCACAAGACCAATAAAGTTTTTTTTTACTATATGTTATATCATCCTTTTTTTCCCATAAGAATAGTAAAGAAATTATTGATTAATAAACTGATATAGAAATTTCTGATTAGTTAACATTGCTGATTAGAGTAAGTGAAACGAGGTATCATTTGGAACAGTCCATTGACAATGTTTACAAATAAAAGGGGAGTATGAGTTTATAGGTTTCTTCTCTTTTGAGATATAGATTTTATTAAAGCTAAAATAAATACGAATTCTGATTCCATGTGTAAGCATGGATTATTTTTGTGTGTTCATCTTAATAAATAAGTGGGACAAAAGCAATAAATAAGTTATCTAGAAAATAGTAATTTTAATCATGTATCCAAACCATAATATTTAGTGGATCTAAAATTATATGTTTAAGTGTAACCATATTGTATTTGGGTATGTTTTATTTTAATTCTTGTTCATATAATAAAATTTTACTGTTTTTATAAGTTACATTGTGTCTTGTGTTTTGATGTTTCCAATATCTACAGAATTTTCATACAGCACCTATATTTAAAGTAATATTAATCTATATTTAAATTTAATTATTCATTTTTCTATTGATGATTTATTTTCACGATCGATTTGCAGTAGTCATTATTATATTATTTCCATATTCGATTCACATAGTTAATTTTATATTGACAATTTATTTCCATGATTGACTTACGGTATTGATTTTTATATTGATTATTTCTATATTCGATTTACATAATTCATTTTTATAAGTCACTTTTCTATAATTCAGTTTCACATAATTTCTTTTTAAAGTTAATTCACAAAATCTAATTTTATGATTTATTTCCGTAATTTACTTACCAGTAAATTTTGATTGATTCATCTGATTAATGTCCATGGTTTACTTCCATCATTTATTTAACGATATAGGATAGATTTAAAGTTATTAATTAAAGTTTGGTCAACATATTAGATATATAGAATAAAAATGACAGGGATCAGTTAAGTTAGATTTAATCAATTTTATCTTTTGGTTCATGGTAATGTTGTGAATATTGGGAGCAGACATAAAATCCCTTTCCTGCTCTCGGTGTTTAGAGTGATTCCCAATCGTAAATTCGTATCAAATTGACTTGATCATATCCATTACAATGTAATCGTGTATAAGTGCATCTCTTGACAGATCTAGACCTTGAGAAAGAGCAGTTCAGTTATTAATCTAAGAGCTAGTTTGGAAGTCAAGTAGCATCACATAATCAAATTATTACACTGTTGTTAAAGTAGGGATCATAACTTGATAGTCGATTGACAGGTTAATTTATATGTTTAGAAATAAGATTAGGGATTCTCATATCAGAGAACATAACACAGACATTCCGTGTTATATAATTGTAGCTAATTTAAAGTGATAGATGCTGGGAACAAAACATAAAGTAATGGAATTAAATGAGGAGAATTGATTTAGATAATTTTGATTTATCTAGTGTTAAATTAAATGATAAATTTGTATTATGAACATAGATTATGAGTTCTCTGCATCGATTACTGATTCATTTCCAGTCCGATATAAATGAGAAATGTATATGGTAATTTCTGTAGTTACCACTCGAGATCAGATATTTATAATAAAATTATGGGAGAAAGTTGTATTATTGTTATTATAGATTTGATAATAAGTTAATTAAAAAATATTTGCATGACTCAACCGAGTTTGAAATTAAGACCACATAGATTAGATGGTTTTATCAATATTATTGTTGTTATTGTTTTTTTTAAGAGACATTTTATTTACTTTCTTCAGTACTTTCTATAGTCCTAAATATGGCTAATGATGATGATCTCTGGTGGGCATTACAATTTATAGCTACAATTTGCAGCCCCTGGTATATTTGATTCCAAGTTAGTATCAAATTTAGTTATCTAGCTACTTGAAATAAATTAAAGTTTATTGATGTTAAATGAGTGAAAGAGTACGCGGAGAAAGTTGAGGCTACAATATATATATATATATATATATGGTATATAATATGCCATTACATTAATTTAAAATTAAAACTTAAGCTCATAAATAAAAATAAATTTATTAAAGACTAAAAGCTAAAATTAAAGAGTTGTTAAAGTATATATATATTCACATAGATGCAAAACTTTAAAAGTATTTGTTTTTACATAATAAAAAAAGGATTTGAACGTACTTTTTTATAAAAAAATGTAAAGATCTAGATATAAAATATTTTTTATTAAAAAGTAACATAAATAAAAAAGATTCCTGTAATCTTAAAATGGAAATAATTGTTTTTATTAAGTATCGAAAAGCAAACTAGCCCTTGGGGCTCTTATATAAAAAGTCAGATGAAAGATATAGATAACAAAAAAATAGATGTTCAATAGAAGCAGCAACAAATTCTCGGACCTTAATGAAAATTTGGAACAGGAAATCATCGATTGTTCAGTGATTCCAATGATTTGTATAAAAAAATATAAAAATTAAGAACAGTTCTAGTTTGATTTTTTTTGAGAAGGGTGATAAGATGCACTTTTCACCCTCTCTCACTTATTTCAAATGAAATGACTGTTGAATTATGAATGGTACTGTTGCAGACCCCGAATCATATGGGTACTGCAATAAAATAGTACCAGGATTTACCCAGATAAGGCCACCTCCAGAACAACAGACTGGTCTTCCAATAAAGACTTTGCAGGAATTGGCACCAGGAATCGGGAGTTATTCTACTGTAAGATATGAACTGAAAAATTAAAAAAAAATAATGAAGAACGTTCATCAAGATTTGATAAGCTAAACCTAATTTTTAAAATGAACTTTAATCTGACTTTTCAAAATCAATTATTAATGTGTAATTTTTATATATTTGAGTTTGCTAATTTAATCATTTCCATTTTTTTTATTATTAATAAGATTTATTGACTAGATTATTTAAATGTAATAAATTTAAGTTGGGTTTAGATAGCTGCATAGATTCGTTAACGTTTAATTATATTTATATTTTTATTTGCATATTGATTAAAATATAATATTCGGTACTTCATGTTGAGTATCTAAAAAAATGTATTTATTGTATATCTTTTAAGTTATTGGTGTCAATGTGGCATCTTATGATGAATGCCATTGTGTTTATTGTAAATTTCCCTCTGCAATTACATCAATAACTTTATATTTTAATCATTTATGCTTATTTTAAATGGGTTTCAATTTCAGGCTATTTGTCTCGTAGTTAGGTCAATGCTGGTGGAGGAATATATGGGTGTCTATATCAATGTAATGTGAAGTGTGTCCTGCATACAGGGCAAAACCGAATTGGATGCATGACCCAAAGATGTAGTCATTGCATTGCAATGGAAGCAGCCATATTTCCTGCACCATTGACCCCTTTTTAGCTCTATGGATGGGGATTATAAGTTAGCAGTAAGACCGCTCTCCCCCCATATGTAGCACTTCTTTTTAATTATTTTATATACATGATTCCTTCACCAGATAGATGCACATTCCTGTACTGGACGATGATCATGCCCTTCAAATAATATCACACAGCAGATGCACATTCCTGACTGCATGGTTTTATGCTAGCATCTTCATATTGCACTGGTTTCATTTTGTATAGCAGGGAAGCAAGCGTTGGCCTGGTTACAAACTTTTAGTCTAAGATCAAACAATTGTTTGGAAATGTTTTTAACTGAGTAATCTATGTAGCCTATCTATACTCAACATTATAAAACAAACTTTTATAACATGTTCATCTGAGTGGACTGTTTTAAAATAATAATTTAAATTTTAAAAAATTAATAACCCACCTAAAATAATAAATTTTATTCCTCAATTTTATTTATATGTGCATTAATAAATGTTTTTTTGTGCATTATTACTGGCAGTGGTTTTTAATTTTTTAAGATTGAAGATATATTTGAAGTAAAATTTTATATTATAAATTATCTCTGCTGCTCCACGAGCTAGTGACTAGGGCTGGTGGTCGGAATAAAATATATGTAAAAGTGTGTTCTTAACAGTGTGTATCTGCCTACTCTATAAATTTTCCAGGTTCAAATAGCCTGGTGGCACCCTGTAGTGCAGATCTGGTAAGACTTGTTGATCCTTGAAAACCCAGACCATTATAATATATATATATATCCAGTAATGCCCTCTGTTTAATAGTCTATATCTCAATGATAGTGAACTTCAAAATGATATTTGTAATTGTCTAATGGTTTATATATTTGTATAATTATTTTAGCTAGTATTAACAGTAACTTTATATATATATAATATACAAACCATTATACAATTACAAATATCCAGTAACGCTCTCTGTTTAAAGAGCTATATCTCAATAATAGCAAACCTTAAAATGATACTACTTTAAGGTTGTATGCTAAACGATGTTAAATATTGAAATACAGACCTACTCAAACACAGAGCATGAAATTTTTAAATAAGCAAACGATCTTAAATTTTGCTAATAAACTAACAAATTTACAAAGTTATTAAAGACAAACTAAACATTAGATTTTAATCTTTAAATTCCTCCCAAACTATAAATGAAAAGAAAGTTACTGTTAACCCTAACTGAAATAATTATAGAAAATATACAAACCATTATACAATTACAAATATCCATTAACGCCCTCTGTTTAAAGATCTATATCTCAATAATAGCAAACCTTAAAATGATACCACTTTAAGGTTGTATGCTAAACGATGTTTGTATAATGGTTTGTATATTTTCTATAATTATTTCAGTTAGTGTTAACAGTAACTTTATATATATATATTCTAACCTCAATTTTAATGCAAGTAGCTAGTCGATTGAAAATAACTGTGGAACCAAAGAAGAAACGCTGGTGTGTTTATCTAATGATAGTAATAAAAAGTATAACTGGGAGACAAATTGTAACTATGAAATTGTAATGCCCACCAGAGATCATCATCATCCATGCTTATTACAATAGCATATAATGAAGAATCTAATTAAATTGTCTCAAACAAATATAATGTTGATAAATCCAATTCAATGTATTATGGTATTAATTTTAAACTTAGGAACAATTATGTAAACACTCTTGTGATAAGTTCTTATTGCTAACAAAATAATATAGACAATGTTCTTCCAGGAACTTTATACAGATATATGATCTTGAGCGGTGATTACAAGGACATTGTGTGTATTTCTACTATGTAAATGACTCGAAATCAATTAGTAATCGATGCGGAGAACTCGTAACTTATGTTTATAATATATACTATAAGATTATTATTTAATTTAAAGTAGAACAAAAGAAATGTTATAACTCAGCTACTACTATTTTTGTTCTCAGCATCTATCACTCTCAATAGTCACAATTATATAACACTGAATGTCTGTGTTATGTTTTCCTCTATATCTTCTTAACTGACAACATTCAATCTTATTTCCTTAAACACACGTCTACAAGCCTCCCAACTAAGTATAGATTCATTCATTCTCCTCATAATAATATTTCCCGATTTAATATTTACACTACTTGAATTCCAAGCTAGCTCTTAGATCTAATAATTGAAGTAATCTTTCTCAAGGTCTTAATCTACTAATGAGGTGAAATTATTAATGATTACCATGCAATGGATATGATCCCACAACTTTCTAGATTAAATCTTAAGGTAAGTTTACGAGTGGGAATCATATAAAATATCAAAAGCAGGATACAGATTTTATGTCTGCTACCAATATTTATAACATTGCAACAAACCAATTAACTAAATTGACTATTTTCTTTCATTTTATTTTATTTCATATCATCTGTTCACCAAATTCAATTAGTATTTTAAATTTATTACATTTCATGAGTCGGGTATATTCTTTATCCACATGAAGTGACCCCCCCCCCCTTTATACAAAAAAAAACTTTCCTTGGTTAATATTTTACCAAGGTGGATTACAGAAATTAATTGCGGAAGTAAATTGTGGAGGTAAACCATGAGCATCAATCATGGAAATAAATCATGAAAATCAATCAACATAAGACAATTCATAATTTAAATATGATCTGGTCTTAGTTCTAGAGATAGGTGCTGGATATAGGTTCTAGATAAGGGTTCTAGATATTTGAAATATTAAAACACAAGACACACATGTAAATTCATAACAATAACAAATCTTTATTACAAACAAAACACACACACACACATATATATATATATATATATCACTACAATCTCAAATATTATATGAAATTCACTTTAACTAAACATAATAATAAAATATATACGTTAGATTAGCTAAATTTCCCTACAACTTAATCATTGTTGTTGAACCAAATTTTAAGATAAATTTAATCATTGTTTTGACCCATATTTCAATTTAATATCAATGCACATAGGCACGGAATCAGAATTCCACATTTAAGTGTAAATATGAAATTATCTTATAACTTTACACAAAGCATATAAATTTCTTGCCCCACCCCCCTTCAGTACAACAATTATAATTGAACTATTTCAACAAGCAATAAAATCTTTACAATAATTATAAATTTAATTATTCCAACAAGCAATAATATCTCTTATATTTTCCATGAAAAGATAATGTTATATATAAAATTTCTAACCAATCCAACATATGGGTTGAAATATAAAACCATAGTTTTAATTCCATGCGTGCTAAATATTGATTAGTATCCTGCTGAATTTTGATCATTAGGTTTCCACTTTAGCGACTGTATACATTTTGACAGGCTAGTATGTTGCCACAGCTTGACAATGTCCAATTTTATTATCTTTCACAAACTCTGCCTACTGATTGGCCAACTTATTAAATTAAAGTAACCCTTTGTCATCCCCCACATCAACACACACACAGCTGATTCCAGCACTAACCCTGTCCTTGCCACTTTTATCTTATCTTGCAAACAATCCTCTATATATTTCCCATCACCATGCTGCACTTCACAATGCACACACCAGTGTCTCAGTAAGAGAAATTAAACAACCCATAACTTCAAAAGTCAGCATTGGGCAGAGAGCAGCATTTTTCCTGAGGCTTGTATTATGTGAGGATCTAATCTCTACACATTTACTCTAAATAGGCATGCAAAACATTTTCTGCAACTTATCAATATTTCTCTATTTAAATTAAAATAAACAAGTGGAGCTGGGATCAAGTCCCTGATCTCTTAATACTGCATACATAGTGAATAAATTATGAGATAGTTATTTTCTATCTTCCAAATCTACCTCAGTAATACTCAGCATTTATGGCTTCATATATACACACACAGGGCAATTATAGTCTTGATTCAAATGACAAAGTCTGACTGATCATGAACCAAACCCATACACTATCTTAATTTAAAAAGTCAAGCACACCGCAACACCCATACAATCTTTATAATTATAACAGATTGCATCAACATATTAAATTATAGCAATGATTACTCAAATGACTATTCAAACACATTTCACGCATGTCCAATAATAGGCATATAATTTTGATAATAAAAAAATATTTTCTATTTTTTTTGACAACCATATAAGCATTTATGCTTTCTTATTATTACACATTAACATTTTTTTTAAAACTTCAATGGTTTTTCATGTGTCAAAATCATTTCTCTCTTTTTTAAAAAAAATTTCTATAATTATTAAATATTCCAAACATTATCTCTTTGGTTTGCATTCTTTCAAAGCTCAGTCTGAAGATTTTATCCTATTTGTCCACAAACACTAATTACCATTTTAGTCCACTTGTCTTGGAAAACATTATATTTTATAGACACACATAAAATTCTTTTTATTCAAGATGTAGCTACATTGATCACGATAAATAAAACTGTTGAAAATTAGTCCTGCAGATAACTTTCGCATTTTGAATACTTTTCTTCCCAGGTTCAAATAAAGATGCTTGGTTTCACAACTTTAGTTTCTTTAAGTGTCATTTCTTCTTTTCTTCTTTCCATTTTTTTCACAACTAGTTTTTTATCATTTTCTTCTTGGTTCTTTTAGGAGCAAAAAAAAATATCAAACAAAATAGTATAGTGCTCTAGATGCTTTTTCTTTTTTTCACGTATATTCTTAGGTTGTTGAGTCAACAATTTATAAAAACATTTTCCTGTTAAGAATATTGAGTAGTCATCAAACTTTATATTAAAGTCTGATTATTTCTTAGAGTTTTATTAATTAAGCCACAGATACAATACTGTTCTTGAGGTATCTTGTTTAAACAGACTTTTAAAAACCAAATATGAAGATTGAGGTAATGAATATAGCACTGTTTGTTGTAAACTAATTTTGACATAATTGACTTTGGAGAGAGAGAGAACTATATACCATTTATAATTGATTTAGCACTTCATCTTTAAGTAATACATATACACTTCTTAAAAAGTTGAGTCCATTGCTGTCTCAGAGAGAAAAATGATCAGAGAAGATGGTCAGATATTGAAATAGCAAGACACTCCCTCTTCATTTTCACTAGCCTTTATATGAAAAGATGGCCTCCCACAAGCATTTTTGCTTTCATTCTTCTAATTGAGGATTCTCTCTTGAAGCAACTTTTGACACCATTTGTTAAATATTGTTTTTGGTTTATTGTTTTTATCTTTGATTACGTTTTAATTTTTTCTTTCTTAACACATTTTACACAGCTTTGAATTATGTGAAATATTAAAAAAAATATAGAATTACTGGTATTTTAAAGAAATGATATTATATAAATAAATTAATTGATTTAAAATTTAAATCAAATTTAGAATTGAAAACAAAAACCAATTCCTGTAAAATTCATTTTACATTATACTATCAAATAATTTAGAATACAATGTGTAAATTTCCAGAAAAAAAAATCTATCTTTCATCATACACGCACATACTCACAATACTAAATAGTGAACTACCTATTCATATTCATATTAGTAAAAAATATCTTTTATTCACATTAGTACAAAATGACTTTCCTAATTTCCTAAATTTTTAAACCTATTCTCATGAAATGAACTGTCAAACTACAGCTGTCTATAACAACAAGTTCGATTTCAATCTGTACTAACAATTTTATTCATAAATATCATGATCCACAAAGACCTTTCTGCCTAGACATACAAATAAACACTCTTCAGATATTACAGTGCACATGATAGTCAATCCCCTTCCCTCAACATAATGTGCTGTAATTTTAAATAAAGTACAAACACATTTCCCTCTATACATCAAATTTAAGCCACAAAGTTGTTAGTCTGTCTAAATAAAGCTTTTAATTTAATTTTTTTTTTACTTGGATACTACTTATTTCTTAATCATTAGTTTCTTCATGAAAGATATATATATATATTATGAAAAACAAAAAAAAAGTTTAAACTTGCTAACGCTTGTATTTATGATCAATAGATGGCATTTCTTATTCCTATTCCTTCACTGATGATAGCAAATAGCTTGAAATCATGATCTGAAGGTGGATCTAATGATAGAGATAGTGCATGCTTGCTCTGACATTTATGTAAACAAACATATGCTTTGACGGTGTTTTCGGTAAAATGCCATCTATTGATATATATATATATATGTGTGTGTGTGTAATTAACTGGCACATAAATACAAATAGTATTACTAAAGTTAAATTATACATTCTACAGAAATTCCCCATGAATACCCAACCACCAGTGTTTGATGAAAAAATTAACCAAATTCTAACATGGTACTATAACAACTTCATTTCAGAAACAATCGATAAACAATCTCAATACTAATTAAAACACTATTCAAATGGTCAATTTTGTATTAAATTCTGAACATAAATTTAGAGATAATTTAACCAAAGCTTACTGTGTATTGACCAACCCAAATGATTTTGATTAAAAAACTCAACTCTGTGTATAATCATTGAGCTGATACATTGGAAGGCTTAGTTGTATTATTTCTAAATTTGCATTCAAATTTTAATATCAATTAAAACATTGTTATGAAATTTAAGTAGTGAATTTGTGTGTTTGATGGGATGGCAACTATTTTCCAGGCTGCTGCTGATGTTAGTTATAACAGAAACATTTATCCAGCAAAGATTGGGTGATCATTTTGATCAAAGCTGTATCATGGAAATTACCTATTAGGAGTGTAAGATACAATTAATATTAACGATATTTATATAGTACTTCAAATATTTATTATGTTTATTTAAAATTAATGTTATTTTGAAATTAGTTTAATTAAAAGTTCTTCTTTTTTATTAATATTAAGCAGAAATTTTATTTGAATTACCATATTCAAACTTCAATGACAAATTATGCATTGCGTTGTTATTTATGTTGAGATTAACTTGCTGAATCTTATAGGGTGTCAACTGTTTTTAAGCTATTGATAACATTCATTACGACAGAAACATATATCCAGCATTGATCAGATGATTTTTATAAATTTAATAATTTGAAATTGATGGGAATTTTTTTATAGATAGCATGAATTAAAATTAACATTAGTAATATTATGTATATAATTTTACTTATAATTTAAATAAATACATTTGGAAATAAATTATAATCAAAAGGTATAAATTAACAAAATTATAAAATGCAATCCAGTGACAGTAAATAATATTATAAATATTAATAACAATCATAGTAATTAGCAAAAAAAAATAAGAAATCAAATTACAACCAAATACAAATAAATTATTTTAATGAAACAGTACATCAATACAGATACTTCAAACAATTCAATGAATTATGGAATGATGGATGTTAGGAGTAGCAAAAATGCATCAGATATGAAATACATGGGAGAAAAAACACAGGTGTTACAGATATCATTAAAAGAATTAAGAGACTGAAATGACATTGGGAAGAATATATTGTTAGAAGAGATGGAATATATGGGCAGTTTAAATCTTATAACAGGCTTCCAAGAGATTGTAAATTACACAGAAAAAGGATCACATATAAAATGAATGATCGAATAATTGTGTTGGGATCATGTAGATAGGAGAGGCTAGAGATTAATGAAGATAGATTGAGCTTGGAGAAACATTCATCCTGTACTCATGTGATCTTGTGTTTTAAAGAGAATTTTAAATTTACAATTCATCAATTGTTCCATAGCAATTACTGATTCAGAAAAATTGTTAATTAATATTCCAATATTAATCATTAAATTAATTTATTTTGTAGTCATGTATTTATACACTTTTGATAGTGGAGTAACATTAATAATCTTACATGTTTAGTCCCTTTCATAAAAATACCTCCATAATCTATTAAACTATTTACAAGTGAGTCTGTTGTAATTTTCAACAGTGATTTATAGCAATTTAAAATAAGAATGCTTAAGCTCACCAGTACTCCAAATAAGCTTTATGCTATGTAATATAAAAGTCTGAATAAATTTTGAATTTTGAAAATAAAAAATAATTAAATGGCTTGTCACTCTGGAATCATGTAATGTTTGAGCATTAGGAATGGAACAGTTAAGCTACAGTCCGTAATATTTAGCTTTTTGAGGCCATATGTTTATTACTGTACTATAATATTCAGAGTGGCTTCTGAATAATGAAAATAAAAAGTTTAAAAGATATATCCATCCTGATTTTATCTTTTGGCAAATCAAAATTATATATATATATATGATAAACAAAACAAGTTATAAATTTTGCAACTTGCTATAGCTTGCATTTTATGTTCACTAGATGGAGCTTTACCAATAGCTCACTATCAAGCTTGTTTACATAAACACTGAGAGAGATAGAATTCAATATCTCTTTCAAATTGTCTCCAACCTTTAAACCATGGTTTTGAGCTAGTTGGCTCATGTCAGTATAAGGCAGGAAGATCAGAAACTAGATCTAAACTCCAACTCTACTAAATAGCATGAAACTAGGGTTGAGTGGCCATTGTGAGCAAGAAGGTATCCAAGTATCTGATATAGCCAGCTCATCTTTGAGGGTTGTTCCATTATAATCTGGGGAAATTTCTTTTGGAAGATGTGGATCAGAGAGTGGCACTTTTGGTAATGTATTGAAAAAGTTGCATGCAATGACTACATGAGATTCTTCAAGAACATAGATCCTACATGTCACAACTGCCACAGAACCTCTGAAACCTTTGACCACATGATAAATGATTGTCCAGCATATGACAAAATCAGAACATTCATTACTCACAACTGCCACATTTCACTGAACAAATATTAAATATCAAGAGCTGCTTCCTGCCTAGGGATTATGTCACCTCAAGACTCTCAACTTTCATCATTTATGCCACCTGGATGGCCAGATGTGTCAACAAGTTTACCTTTCCTCATCCCAAGCCTGAAGACATATTCATTTCTAAGTTGAAGGAATTTTTCCATAAGGACAGAATCATCTCATCCAGTTTTTATTTGACAACACATGGAGCCTGATTAAGCTGAATTAAGCAACACCAGTGACCACATCAGACCATCTCATTGCCCAAGCAACATGGATAACTATTATTTTTGATTTACAATTGTATCATTCTTATAATTTATATATATAAAAAATTCTATTCTAAAATTTTGGAAAGGGGTTTATTTTATACTGTAAAAAAATAGTGACATATGTTATAATCTTTGTAGGTCAAATCCATGCCAACATCTCAAAATAAATAAAAATCAATTTATTGATGAATTGCAAAATAAATTGTCACATAAATAAAAATTTAAACTTTATTTTACAAAACATTCTATGCATGTAAAACCATCAATTTGAATACAAAGGAAATTAAGCTGTATAAATAAGTAAGTCATGATAGTAAATATTTATATAAGAGATGGTAAATATTGATTGGCAAGTGAAGCAATTATTATCAGCAAGAAAGAAGGAAGGACTATAATCAGACAAAAAATATCTCTGGTGCAATAGCTGTTGTTTCCTTATCCCTAATGAAAACAAAACTGTTAGTTAAAATATGTATGTACAGAATAAGCTTCAAATGTTGCATATGTCATTGATTTTTTTTCTCAATTTATGTTCATATAAAAGAAAATAATTTTTACTAAAATCTTAACTGTTTGTCAACATTGGTGTCTGGGTGATTAGCATAGTTGCCTTAAAAGCAGTTGTCCCAGGTTCGCTTCCAGGCCAATGCTTTGACATATATAAAAAAATTAACTATTTTTCTAAAACAATTTTATTTTCAGTATATCTTATCAAAATAATTGATAATATGTAAAAACAAAATACTAAAAAAACACACTAAAACATTCATTTTTGTTTTCAAAATCAAAACAAAATAGTTGCAGTGGTAAAAATTATTGACAAGCACTCCCTTTTGTTCGAAATGAGAACCAACCAATCTGCATCTAGGAAAGTGTGCCATCTCACATTTTTGTAGCTTCAAATGTAAATATTAATTTTTTTACTTGTAAAATAATTCTAGAGATGGCAACATCTTACAGTACATTTCAAGTTTTATTGAGTGTAAATTCACTGTGATAACATAGAATTGCCAGTTTTAGAGTAAGTTAAATGCATGTTTGAATTTACTTGAACCTAATAGTAAAAGAGTTAACTTGTTAAAAAAACATTTCACAGAATTTCAGATATTCAATACCTCATATTGGATCAATTTAAATGTTTTAATATTTATTCTTTTCTCTCTATTATCTTATCTTAATAGAAAATTGTTGCCATTTTTAAAAATGTATCATTTATCTTAGTATTGACATCCACTAAATTTGAACTATTTTTAAAAAAATATATATCATTATTTTAAAGCTATTGGGATGTTCAAATTTACAATCTTGGAGTAGTTGTGAAGGATGTAAATATCAACTATTAATACTTATTAATAGATTTTTTTCTAATTTTACATTAAATATCAAACACATTACCAGTACATTACCCCTCCATTATAGAATTTACAAAAAATATTAAAATCTTAAAAGACATATTATTTAGTAGTACAAATGTAAATCTACACTTAGATTTTATTTCATTTGAAATTTTCTTGCCCATATTCAGTTTTTCAATGAAACATTTCACAATAAATATTTTTTCGCCATTACAAATTTCCATTAATCAATTTTCTCCCTATTTTCTACCATAAAATATAATTTCTTATAACATCCCTATTCTTTAACATTTTCTGTTCAAGCACTAAAATTGCCCATGATATTTTTAAAATGTGGTGAAATGTGACAATAAATATAATCTATCTTCATTTCAGTATCATTCATTAAATTGATTAACCAATCATACACACCACCTGATATACCCTCAATCTCCACACAGATGTTCTTCATTTTTTATTTATAATAAATGCCAGTCACTTTTATGTTTCTTATTTTTGTTTTTTAAATAATAATTACATATTCTTGTTTTTTTAAAAAAAAAACATTAAACAGTTCATTTAATTCCACAATCTTGCTAAAGTCCATATGAGGCAAAATGAAACATTATTAAAGGATAAAATCTTGTACCTATTTGGTGAACAACTATTGTCTTACTAATGACACTACAATCTCCTGGAAATAAGACCATTTCTGTCATTATTATAAATATATATTTTTTTTAAAAAAATCATTCACATACCCAGTCTCCCTGCTTTTATGGTAACTCAACTAATGTTTCAGTTAATAATTAGAAGGCAAAGGAGAAAGAAGAACATTGAAATTATTGGTTGTGAAGTCAGAGATGAATTGCAAAAAAATGACCATACAGATGATAGGAAGCTCATTCAGGATTCAATCTACTAAGCACATTTTAATAATATCTGCAACAATTAACTAAAGAATAAAAGAGTGTTTGTTTATGACCCAAAAGGTAACCTTTCAAATAACTCAAAGGTTACAACCTTTTGAGTATAGTTAAGGGTGATTTAAGCTCAATTAGTGACCTTGCAATAAAATTATATATATATGACTAAAGAAAATACTATAGCACTATAACAAAAGAGTTTATATATATATATATATAAACTCTATATACTATATATATATATATATATATATATATAGTGCCAGGCATTATAAAATATCCATGCACAAAATCTGCTGTAAAGAATATTACAGCAGATACATTTATGAATTTGTAGATATTAAGCACAACATATATATAAATATGCTATATTAATAATGGAGTGGTCTGAGCATTAAAATACCCACACACACCAATTTAAATAATATGAAATTGACATAGAAAATATTGTAAAGTAAACTCATGTATTTTTTTGTTTTATATTTTCTTTTTGTATATGTTTTATGATAAGTTATTTTATGTATTTGGCTTTTCTCTGAAAAATTCAAATAGAGAAAAGCAATTGTTCCAATGTAATTGTACATATTTTTTAAATTACTTTTCTAAAAACTAATTTTATTCTGTAAACTAAGAATGTTAATTGCTTTTGAAAAAATCTGATCAAAAGCAAAATGTTTGATAATGCTATAATTAAATTGTTATCCTTTTAAAAATTCTTTTGAATTGATTTTGTAAGCAAGTGGTCTGGGTTATTCAAGATGAAAACAATTATATCAAACTTAAAATGGAGAATTTAATCAAAGAAATTGTAAGGAATGTTATAATCTAAATGATCAGATAAATTGAAAGGATTGGCTGATTCATACTTCTCAGAGGTCTAGTGGGATTGATTGATATAGTTTAGTTAGTGCTGTGAGATTCTTTCTTTCTTTGGCAGTCGTTCTGGGCAAGTCATTCACTACTTTGGCTCCAGAATTGGTAAATCATCTAGCTACTTGGAGATTAATTTATAGAGTAGACTACAGCAGATAATTTCTAAGAAGAAATCCGTTGTACAGTTCTTTTAAGAACTAATGATTTCTTAAGATTTAATGAACCAGTCAAGATAGCAAATGAACATTTAATAAAATTTATGTTCATATACAAACAGAGGAAAATATGAAGAAATCTACCAGAGAGTCCAGTAAAATGATGGTGGGGTAGACAACCAGCCAGTGCACCGCCCTTTCTCTGTCCCAAGCCGCCAAGATGTAACCATGCCAGTTCCACCTGCCCACATTGATGACAAACACTGCCTTGCTAAATAGATGAAATCCTCACTACACAGCCAGTTGACTTAAAGCCCACTCAGAGCCCAGAGGAGAAGAATGAAGATGCAGGCATAAGTTTATTTTAAGATGTTTTATAAATATTGAGATAATTAACTTTGATATTTCCGATTAAATATATTATTTCTTTATTGTTATTATTAATCATTTAAAAGAGAGAGAGTTGTCTCTCGCATATGTATATTGAATTTACAGTTATTACGGGCATAAATGATAAAGCTTTTACATAAATCTTTTAAGTCAATTTTTCTATTTCAAATTCTCGTATTTTCAACAAAGGTTGCAATGAGATTCTTTTTTTTTGTTGCTATTCATTTAGCTCATTGTTATTCCTGAAATATATATATATATGCGTACATACGCTTATAATATTCGGTAAATATGATATCTCATGCTGAATATCTAAAAATGTATTTAACCGTATATCCTTTTTGTTATTTTTTTGTCACTGCTGCACCTCACGATGCGTGTAAGAAGGGATTGATCTATTATAGATTCCCTGTAAGCAAGTACTCTAATAACTTTATATTTAAAATAATAATAAGTGTATAATTGTGCTGCATGGTATATACATGTATAGAAATTTATCTCTGGCAAAAGGGAAATAGATACAGAACCTTATGGTGAGTACAATATAGTATCTGAGCCAATGCAACCTATTGACTTGTTGAAAATATGAAATTAGTGAAATATTTCATAGTGCAAATATATGCATAGTTTTTATTATTATATTTGCTATCAATAAAAAGGTTTTAAGGTCATCAGTAAAAGTATATGCCTGTATAACCGAAAATCTCTAATCTGATATATATATATATATATATATATATATATATATATATATATATCAAATCATACAAAGTATATATATATATATATATATATATATATATATATATCAAATCACACAAAGTATAACTTATTTCTACAGGGTCAAAAAAGCTCAGACCACTTCCATTCTTTATAAAACATTGTAAATAGCTTTAGGGATTTATTATTTTCTTATATAAATTGTATTTTATCAATTTCAATGCCTCATAGGGGTTTGTGATAATTAATTATTTAGTATTTTTTTATTATATTATTAGTCTGAAACGGTGGTGGGTATTCGGGATTAAATAAATATTTAATCATAATATTAAACTTGTTTTGTTTTCATATTATTAATTATATTGATAAAAAATGTCATTTCCTTATCAACCACGTACCTATAATAATCTTTTAACTTACCCATTTGAAGACCCTAGATATAGAGTGACCGAGCTATCCACAAGGGATATCACTCTACCAGTGTGTTAAATCTTATTCTTATGCTCTGATGAACATATGGTATTGCACATCCTTCTAGGAGAGTGAAAAATTTATTTTTTCGCTTCTTTTCTAGAAGTGGCATGCAAAAGTCTATTTTGTAAATAGAATTTTCAAAGGTGTGTACTTGCGATTGTTCTAAATATTCGGGCATTCAATAAGATATCAACTAAAGGGTGTTTTAACTCCACTCTTTCTATCAATTTAGCTGGAAGTACCAATATATATGAGTACAGACAATCGGCTAAATTGGTATCCATTTCTTTACCTGTTGAATCTTGGTCACTTCATGCTCAATGTAAGATTAGGAAAAGAATTCCACAGGGAGAAGGGTCTGGTACAATATATATTGTAATAATATTCTAATTCAATGTCTGTACTTCTTTAAAGCAATATACTTAATTATATAAATGAATATTTATAAATATAGTAATCAGATATACTTTAAAAATTTTATCCACTTAGTAGCATTTTTGATTATCCTTACAGTCATTGTCAAATACTTTGAAAGGCTAACTTACCCACAATTCTGTGGTCTTAATGTTTGCTGCCTATTAAGTAAGTCATGTTTGTATTTGTATATTAAGATAGCTTTTTTTTACTTTTTATTTTATTTTTTTCAATTTGCAATATTTTAATGTTGTTGTATTTGAAGTTAAAATCATAAATACATGAATTATTATGGTCATGAAAATGGATGCTGAAACATTATTATCTACTTTGCAATTTTGATTTGAACATGATTTAATTAAGAGGCAGGGAGAAATTGTTAAAATTATAGAATTGTGGGAAGATTAGCATTTCAAAGTGTTAGTTGATAAAGACTAAAAGGATAGTCAAAACTGCTACTAAGTGGATAAAATTTTAAAATATATCTGATTACTGTATTCAATTATATATATATATATTGTACCCTCACTTCCAGGAAATATAATATATCATAAAAATGTGTCTAGCTCAGATAATAATTACGCTCAGTTTAAATTGCATATAATTGATAATAAAAATATTCTACGTTAATGTTAATTGTTTTAAGTAGCTCAAATTAATAAAATAATAATATGGTTCAGCTTATAAAATAAATAAATAAATATTAAAATCATGAGACTAGGAAGTGAGATACAAGTTGTAATAAAGAATTACATTGAGCCAATATCCCACAGGATACTACCCCAATGGCATAAGAACACTATCCCCCCCCCTATTACTTTTTAAAATAATAAAAATCAATAGCATTCTTATGACTTCAACAATAATTAATTATTAAGATTACACTAATAAATAAATTTTAATCTTTTATTTAAAATAATCTAGCTAAAATAAATTTCAGGTTCTTAAACTAATTTAAGTCAATCCAAATTACTGTAGTAAAGCATGATAAGGGATTTAATATCATACTCAACAACACCTAACTAATAACAATAATAATAAATAATAATAATAATCTTCATTGTATGATTTAATCTTATCTATCTTCCCCATTCTTAGCAACAATAATAACAATAAAGAAATAATATAACATAATCTCTTATCCTTCATATGATACTATAAATAAATATGTGGTAGCATCTTATAATCTGAAAAATATATGTGTGGCAATGAATAGTATTATAACTCTGTGTAATATTATAACAATTAACTTATGACAATAAAAATAATGTAAATGTAATTTCTTAAATAAATAATCTTAGGAAAATATTATAATTCTTAAATAATGCTTTTATTTATTACTCTGCAAATGTTATGTTTTGGATCAAGCCCTCTTTGGTCAAGTATTTTGCAGATTGGAAAGAAATTAGCTTAACATAGAAATTTAGAAAACAAGTTTAACAAAATTTTATTACAATAAAACAATCAATAATCTATTTACAATATTTACAGTTTTCAAATAAATCTTGCACCATTACAATTTCCAGTTTTCTCACAATAAACTAATAAAACAAAATATAAACATTAAGTCTTCACTCCGACTTATAAAATAATTTGTCTATTTTACATATTCATTTGAATTCTAATAATAATGATAATAATTAATTTACATAACTTGTTTAATATTATTTATCATTTTGTCACTACGATATGCTTTCTTTAAAGATACAACAGTTATGAAGCATAACAGAAAATACAATGTATCTTGTAATTTATTCTGAATCACTAAAATAATTTATCATAGCAATGTTTTTTTTTTTTTTTTATAAAATATAGAATTTTATTCAGAAATTTGGTTACAATATATGATAATAGTTAAACATAGGATATATTACATGATAATCAGGGGGATGAAAGTTCAATATTGATATCTTGTTTAACACCAGCTAAAAGGACTAATATGAAGCATATCAGCAAGGAATGAGTCCGGAATAGTATCTTGTTGATATAGATGACCACACTTGCATGTCTCATATAGTTCAGTGATAGGTCTAATCCTTTGTCCATGCTCTGCACGACCAAGTCGATCCTTCATATTGGAGATTACTTCCATAACAACTCAGGATCTGGGCAATAATCATGCAGAGCAAGGTGAGTTATCACAAAGGGATGCAGGCCATTCAGCCTCAAATTATCATAGCAATGTTGTTACTTTTAAACAAAACATATTCATTTTGGTTCATTAACAAATGAGGAGACACAATTGATAATCTAATTGTCATACATAATATTTCTTACTTAGTATTGATCTAATATAAAATAGCTGCAAGTATTGATGCATTTCTTTGTCATTAAATAATAACTAAGAAATATAGCTTTGCTTTATCCTATATTGTTTTGTTTCACTACACTATCCATTAAAAATATGCAATACCTATAAGTTTTAACATACTTAAAGTTATTCAAATTCATGAACAACCTCTTTTATTATTTATATACTTTCATGAAAATTTATTTTACTAAAAAATAAAATAAAATAAATATTTTATGATTCTTTATGTTTAATTCTGTTTGATTCTCAATTCCATTTGCATTTATTCTTATCATTCTCCTAAGTAAGCAATCCTAACTTATCCATTTTAAATAATGATCCTTAAACTCTAAAAATTATCTATCATTTTCCATTAAAATACAATTCTGTATGATGAAATACTTTAGAAAATTGTGATAGCAAACAGATGTGTAGGTATAGGAACAAACTAGAGTCTCAACTCAATAGTACATATATCATGGTACAGTGTTTAAATAATGAGAGGAATGACTTATCTGTCTAATAATCTCTACTACAAACAACGATGTCCAAGCCATTTCTTCAGCTTTCTGGAACATCAATTTTCAACATAAAAGGTAAACACTGCCCACAGAAAATATACCAGCTACAGGGCTCCGTTATCTGTACCTGCATAATTAATAAGATCATAAAGATTATTCCTGTTCCCATAACAAAACCTACATTAAAAGCACCTCTTTGGATTCATGTTTTTAAAATTATTTCCAAGTCACTATCCTTTATAATTTTTTTTATAGATTTATCAATCTACATCGACAATAATTCTGACAACATATTCAAAATAACAAATAAAATTGAACTGTAAATATAAAGATCTCAACTGATCAACAAGAAAAGGCTATCTCACTTTCTTATCAAATATTCTTGTGCAAAATGCAAATGACTATTACCAACACTTTAAGCATCTAAGAAATAATAACGTTCTGGTACTTCTGTATAATTCAACCAATGACGTTTTTGACTTACCAATTTCCCTTCCGGTAGACATCGACGTTTTTTGCATGACAACATTGTCATGGTAACCAAGTGACTGGCGTGATTAATCCATCAGAGAGTCAATTTTTTTTTCACCCGTGAGATTTAAAATTTGTAGAGAGGTTTGGGAAATTTTTTGATTTTTCTGTCTATTGTGATTTTGCTATCCACGGCATCACAGTTACTTTTTTGAGCTGTTAATTCGGGTAAAGTGTTTTATTTATCTGTTTATTTTAAATTTACAATCATTTTTTGTTAATATTTCTACAATTCTCAAATTATTTTTCATAAATTCATCAGCAATTATAAAAATTACAGGTATGAGAGTAATACAGAGCGGCGCCATTAATACCAGATTTGCATTAAATCACGTCTTTTTTATTTAGCTGTTTATTTAAAATTTACAGAATTTTTTTGTTAATATTTCTACAATTGAATTACGTTTTAATTTAATTTTTAATTTCTGAATTGTATCATACAGAAAATTATTTTTCGTAAATTCATCGGCAATTTTTAATTTCTGAATTATATCATACAGAAAATTAAAATTTAATGTGTAAATAATTTATTCCATTAAAGTGTTTTTTGTTTATCTGTTTATTTTAAAGTTACAAAAAATTTTTGTTAATATTTCTACAATTCTGAAACTTACATTGAATTACGTTTAATGTGTAAATAATTTTCAATAATTTTTTTAAACAAATTTGGGATATACAGTACGTTTTTAAACTTACCGAATGCTTGTGGTAACACATTTTCTCCAAGGTCACCATTAATAGCAGATTTGCATTAATTCGGGTAAAGTGTTTTATTTGTTTATTTTAAATTTACAAAAACTTTTTGTTAATATTTCTACAATTCTCAAATTATTTTTCATAAATTCATCGGCAATTATAAAAAGTTTTTGTTAATATTTCTACAATTCTCAAATTATTTTTCGCAAATTCATTGGCAATTATAAAAATTACAGAGCTATGCCATTAATATCAGATTTGCATTAAATTGCATCTTTTTTATTTAGCTGTTTATTTAAAGTTTACAGAAATTTTTTGTTAATATTTCTACAATTGAATTACGTTTTAATTTAATTTTTAATTTCTGAATTGTATCATACAGAAAATTATTTTTGTAAACTCATCGGTAATTTTTAATTTCTGAATTATATCATACAGAAAATTATTTTTCATAAATTCATGGGCAATTATAGAAATTACAGCTATGAGAGTAATACAAGGTATAGGTATATGCCAAGCCTATGGCTTGGCAAAAACACAAAGGGCCCCCCCCCCACCAACTCCAGCGCTACGCACAGTTTTTTATAATTGAGCATAATATAGGGTGGTTTTATAAATTATAATATAGTTTTTTCTAAATTATTTTGACGCATGCATGTACATTTTTATTTTTTATTTTTTTTTTTACTATTTGCCTGACCTGTGTCAGATTTTTGCCTTTTTTTTTGTTTTTTATCACTTGACCTGTGTCACATTTTTTTCTTTTTTTTATATTTTTGCCATGTTTTTTTCTTTTTTATCATGTGATCAACCGATGATGTATTACCCTGAAGGCATATCGGTCTAATCTTGCGACTTTTAATGTGCCGTGTTCACGTGATCTGCGGACACATTTTAGCGACTAAATGTGTCTGCAGATCACTTGGAGACATTATCTTAAAAATTGCAACATTAGACCGATGTGCCTTCAGGGTAATACGTCATCGGTTGAATTATACACAAGTACCAAGTTCTTTACAAAAGAATCATATAATTATTCATTATCAAGTTGTATTATACCAGTAATATGAAACAAAACTATGCATATTTTTATACTAAATAAAATCTAACTTCTATAACACAATGTGATGGATATCAGAGGATCTATAGACCCTGGCACTCTTTTAAATAAATAAAAAAATAATTCTGCATGCAATGAAATTCATAAAAGAATATTAGGTCAGTTAATCAGGAAATATAACTATTCTTTCTATAGTTTGATTAACTAGCACATTATAGTGTGCAATATAAGTTTTAAATCCAAATGTAAAACATTACAATATTTATTTAAGCAAAATGTGAAGTTGAAAGCTGTTATAATTTAAAGAATATATTTTCCAAGATGGTATGTATATGTGGCAGGATTTTTGTATTTGTTTGTTTTAGAGGATTTTTATAATTTTTTTTCTCTCTTTTTTATATATATTTTTAGTTCCTTGAAAAAGACTATAGAAAAAAATAAAGAAATAGTCGAAACGTTGGAAATTTATTTTAATATATTTCATTTTGGTGGCAAAAAAATAAAAAAAAAGTTTTTAAAAGATTTGGTGCATTTTCTAATTACAATGGCTTCCTAACATAGAGTTTTGACACAACAACTGCAACTTGAGATAAGTCATAATGCTTTAAAACAACATTACAATGGTGGGCCAAAACTTGGAACTCAAAACATATAGCTGGAGCATAAATATAAGTTTTACAAAAAAACAACAACTTTGAAGCAGATTATACAACTGTAAACAAAATTATATTATATCTATAGAAAAAAAAACATGATCACAACTGATGCAGACTTTAAGTCACAAGGGGTGATCGGGCAGGCGGATACTGAAGAAAGAAAAAATCATAGCTCTGACTCTTTCCAACAAGACTGTCCTTAAATTTCCATCAGTTTAATAGTTGCAGAGTCCCAGGAAAAGGGAGAAGGATCAAATTGTTATGAGCCTATAAGTCTCAAAATATATGAACAATGATTCAATGTGGTCAGACTTGGGTTTCTTATCATTGGACTTAGGCATGTCCTATAGGAATACAGGTAAATGTAAAAATATTCCTCATTCCCACCATATTATACCCTAAAAATGTGAGCTTTAAAGCTGCACACTACTTGTGGATGATCTGCAGAAATATATCAGCAATGCTAATACATAAAAAAAAAATACCGAAATAACACTTATTGAGAATAAAATAAGTGCAAACCACTATTTTATTCTCATTCAACAGAGGAATTTAACTATTTACATATATATGGTTCAAGTATGTTGAAATTGGTAATATTTAGAACAGGGATGCCCAACCCGTAGCTCGCGAGTCACATGTGGCTCGCGTAACTGTTTATTGTGGCTCGAATTGCACTCTTCAAAAAAGTAAACATTTTTACAATACAAACAATAACGATATGCAGTGTCAGGTTTCACATTAAATAAAATATATTTTTCCTGTAATTGTAATTTATATGTATGTTACCAAATTTTTAATAAATAAAATGTATTTACATTTTTTTTTCTTTTTAACATATTACACCATTTTTTTTTTTTTTGCTGTACACGTTTGGTTTGGTGCTATATATATATTGTGTTTAGTGCTCTTGTATATATTGTTGTTTTTAATCAAGAAAGATCCTTGTAGACGTTTGGTTTGGTGCTGTATATATATTGTGTTTAGTGCTGGAAATAGTTTTTATCGAGATAGATCCATGTACACGTATATATTTTGCTATATATATCGATGTTTAGTGCTGTAAACAGTTGTTTTTATCCGTGTACACGTATATATTTTGCTGTATATATATATTGATGTTTAGTGCTGTAAATAGTTGTTTTTTATCGAGATAGATTCGTGTACACATATATATTTTGCTGTATATATTGATGTTTTCATCGAGAAAGATCCGTGTACACGTTATTTTGGCCACATTAGAAACGGCGGATTGATACCAATGTGAATAGGCCGCCCCCCCCCCTTACCTATCTCCCTACATTGCAGGTTTAGTACCCAAGTAGCATGTTTATAAATGTAATATGAAAAATGTAATATATAATTGTGGCTCCCCAAATTTTTTTAAATTCTCAATTGGCTCGCGTCAAGTTAAAGGTTGGGCACCACTGATTTAGAAGCTAAAAGAAGTATAATTTAAAAAATCATTCAATAGATGCAATTTAGATTTGTTTTAAATTTAGCATAACTTATTTTTTTTGATACTTACAATGAAAGTTGTTTGTGTTTGAAATTATCTATTTAATTTAAGTAATGTTAAAATTGGAAAGACTACCAATGCATGCAGATTGCTTATCCAGATAAACAAAAAGAAGTTATAAACTCAAGAGATTACAATCAGAGTAAAAACCTTTTACAAGATAATTAAAGATAGCAGAAATAATTTATAAATTAAAAAAAAGAGACTTTGTAAGTAAAAAGTAATAATAAATAACAAGATTATCAACTTGTATTTTGATAATTAAAAAAGATAAGAATATATGTGCAGAAATCTCAAAACTGCTCAGGAGTGTAAAGGGAAAAAAATTAACTGCATGCAAAGTCTGTTGCCATGTTTTTTTTTTTTTTGGTTGGTCATGGAGAAGTCACCTGGGACTACTCTATGCTAAA
Source organism: Epiperipatus broadwayi (assembly GCA_028023455.1). Taxonomy (NCBI): domain Eukaryota; kingdom Metazoa; phylum Onychophora; class Udeonychophora; order Euonychophora; family Peripatidae; genus Epiperipatus; species Epiperipatus broadwayi. The sequence goes on from JAQFVV010000271.1 coordinate 32,707, forward strand.
CTAATTTTCGAATTCGTCATGCAGGAGTGGAAATCATAATAAAATATTAGATCAGTTAATCAGGAAATACAACTATGTTTCTGAAATATCCTAACTCCTACTGGTATGGACGATTCTCTTTAAATAGTTTGATTAACTAGCACTTTATAGTGGGTAATTTAAGGCCTAAATCAAATATAAGATGTTTCAATATATATGAATGGGAAAAATATTTATAAAGATTAACTAAAGGAAATATATACATAAATAAAATAAAATACAAGCAAAACTACTTAAATGTTCAACTATTTTTATATTTCAAGTAGGAGAATACAATACAAAAAAAATCTGATGAAAATTAGTCCTCTGGTTAAAATATAAAAGCAGTTTTACATTTAAGTAATTTTGCTTGTATTTTATTCTTTGTATACATATATAAAGTTAGACTATATCTAGAAAAGAATAAATATGTGTATAAAATTAAATTGCAGTATGAGTTATGCATATCTTATCCATTTGAAAAAAGAGAAAGGATGTTTCGAAATGGATCCAGAGTGAGAGAGATTGGTCTAGCTTCTGGACTAATAGCGATTGTTATATGATTGACTAAGGTGAAAGATGTACTAATAAGAAGAAAAAATAAATATATGTACACATGTATATAGCATAAACAAGTTTTTATTTTTTAAATTAACTTTTTATATTGAAAATAAAGTTATAAGTTGTTATTTTGAAGAATATAACTTCAATTTCCTACATATATTGAAGCTGGAAATATATTGCATATTTCTGCTTCACTTAGTGCTAATGTCATCAGCACAAATATGGGTTTGAACCCAATCTTATATTAACTGACACCCATCTCATAATAGGTGGTAGTATATTTTTAATATTATAATCTTTTATATTTCATTAATTTTATTTTATAATTAAAACTAACCTTTTTATAATAGTTTATTTATTTTATAATATTTGTAAAACTGTATATTATGTTTATTTTATTAAATTGGCATTGATATGTAATTGAATCCTAGATATCTATAAAATGTTACAAATATTTTAAATTCTTTTATTAAAGTTCATTTTTCTTAAATTAATCAGTTGGTAACATTTTGTATTTATCTTTTGATAAATGTACATTAAAGGATCAATTATGCAATCAGTGTAATATTTGTAAGAAATATTTTGTAAATTTCTATTTAAGTTTATGTCAAATATTAAGTTTGTAAGTAATTGTACCAAATTCCTAAAAATTTTCTGAATAAAATTTACATTTTTGTTAATCTAAATCTTAATTAAATAGGCTTTGTTAATACAATGACTGATAGACTTAATCATGCTTGTTGCTGTTTTCTTTTGGTTAGCAAATGAACCCTTGGGGCATGTTTAAGGCAGGATTATAGACTTCTCTCCCAAGCATGCACCAACCTCAGAGAGCCACTTAGAGCAATTGTAATTGGCAGTTATCACTATAGACTGAATCCTATATATAAAGCCAGATCACATAAATAGTGGAAATTTTGATAAGAAGGATTATTGAAGGAGATTATTGAAGAATAGTTTACTGAAGCGAGTACTTTAGATTTGTAATACATCATGACTAAAGAAATGATGGGGTGAAAAGATGGGCCATTGCTTTCCAGAGCTTTGTTCCACCAGCTCATCGATGCCATCCAGTGCTCTCAACATTTAGCCAGAGACTGTATCATGTCAAGGAAACCTGCTAAATGATCTGACTGTATAACTGCCTGTTTCAAGCCATGGAATGTCTACTGATTGATTCTGAGGTAACGTCCAATTTGCTGCAAGCCACTTATTCTATTTTACTTGTTAATATTAATTTATATTATATATATCTGTAATGTTTATAAAACTTAATTTTAAAATGCGTCTTTTAATTTTTTCTCTTAAATTTAAAATATCAATTCTTATAAAAATCTCACATTATTTTGATGCGGCAAATTTAAATTAATTTTTTGTTGGTTTATTTATAATGTTGACTTACTGAAACTGCCAAGTATAAAAATTCAATGAGCAACTAACTTTAAACATCTCCCTCTTATTTTCTCCAGTTAAAAATCATTACAGGAGACTTAATTCCATTACATTAATTAATTAAAGAAAGCTTGTTTAGTTTTGTATCTTTTATATTATAAATTTATTTTAAATGATTGAAATTATTTTAAAAGTTAGGTATATTATTATCGCCAATTTAAAATGGCACTCATAATTATTTTTGAAAGAATAATGAATTTTATTAAATCAGTTAAGTAAAATCTATTATGATTTCTGTAAAACAAATGTCTTGAAAGAAAATTGTTGAAAGCATTTTATCACAATATGTTTCATACATATATATTTTTATTTGTCAGAAAAATTGTAAAATTGTGATGTATAATTTATTATGCTGTATATTGTCAAACTTCACCAGAAGTGAGTTTGATATTTAATGCCCCATCTATGTTAATTAAAAGACAGTCTTATTTTGTGATCTTTGATAAACTATTTGATAACTCACTAATAAATGAAATATTTGGAAAGTGTGGAAAACAATTTATATTTTAATTTTAATTCTTGCCTTCCCTGTTTATATTATATTTTAGGATTCATTAATTAATGGCCTAAGGTTTCTGGGGACTTTCTATTATGTTGGGGAGCCGATTATTTTAATCAGGATTTAAGTTATTATTTTCATTAGTGATACATTCCCTATCTACATATGTCTAAGGCATTATATATTTATAGTTACAACCATTCATTTATTATTATTATTTTGCTTTGCTACTTACCCCTCAGGACCTTTGGAAGTTTAAATATGACCAGTCCAATCTTTCACTTTCCCTCAAAATAGATATAGTTTATACCAAGGGATTCTTTTCCAGGCATTTCCATTAAGATGTGTATGGGAAGTCCAGCACATCAAATCTATTATTATTACTCAGACATGTTTTGGCTGGAGAGCCAGCATTTCTCATGATCTAGCTGTATTTACTAGGAATTTCCTTTAGCAAAGCTACCCAGAGGTTCATAACAAACCTCATTTGTTCTTTTGTTGTAATATATAATAGCATACTGCCTTCATCATTTTATATGTTTATTTAGAAAACCTGAAGTGCTCTCTGCCATGATGGCACGTCCTTCACAAGCAAATCCCAATTAATTAAATATGACTATATGATTGTCAATTATTTATTTAAGGACTACTTTGCTTTCCACACTCAGTAGAGACAACTGATTTAAATGTAATAGTATTATAAATGCACATCTTTCATATCTTGTTATCTATGTATTTATATTTATATAGATTCATTTGTAATCTTTTAAAGAGGGCTAATAATATTTGATTGCTGATTGTTTCTTGGCAGACCAATAAACAAATTTTTACATTGTTATCAAAGCCGCATCAAAACAAATTTAAAAAAATATAATAACCTAGTTGTATAAACAAAAGCCAACTTATTTTGTATAACAATCCCTTAATAAATTCTTATAATATTATTATTTGAAATTAGCTTAGTTTGTCATCACTCCAAATCTCTAAGGTTAATTACTCTATTTATTTATAATATTTCTTTGATTTAAATTCACTTCTTTGTAATGTTGCCAGAAAGAATTACAATTATTACGGTTCAAACCATTAGTAATCGATATCCAATCACATCTGTACCGTTCTGCAATTCACTAAATCATTAATTTCTTATATAAACCCATTATTATTTTGAATCTCTTTGTGAACCATGATCTCCAGCTGGGACAGAATAAAATCAAGCACTGCTTGTGTCATCACAAACATTATCCATTAGTCAGAGAGGCAATAGTTCAGGCAAATAGATTACGATTCACCCTTGCCCTGACATATGTATCTTGTGCATGGTTGGATTCAAGGTACTTTTGCTTGGATTATTGGTCTTGTTGAATGAATAAACGATTTTGACCTGCACAATATATTAATTAAAATGTGTAATCTGTGAATGTTTTTGTAAGAAAAAAGATGCATAGATATATTAAAAGAAATTAGGCTATCCCTAGTATGATTTTACTTTTTTATAGCTTAAAGGACATACAATAATAAAATGACAGTTTGATATCGTTACAAAATTTTATCTATAATTCAAAAGTATTGATCACCCCCAATGTTGTTTTTGCTTATTATTTTTTTTAAAATTTAATAACAACTAAACAGTACATATATAATTATATATAATTCTGCAATTTACAAACTCAGTTTTTCAAATATATTATTATACTTTTTAAAAATTAATTGTATTTGTTAAGAGAAATCAAACTGTTTATAAATGAGATTTAACACGGTATTTGAGCACGTAAAGATCTTAGAGAGAGAGAGAGAGAGATGAAGCTGTGGTCCATAATCCTACGGGTTTGGAGTTTGTGATTTTTTTTTTTCCAGGGCATTAAAGTTTATAGAGCTTTTCTTTAATTTTATTATTTATTTTATTCTATAATCTCAAATGTCAATTGGTTTTTAAATACTTTCAGTTAGCTTTAATATTTTAATCCGATGTGACTAAAAATAAGAACAAAAATAAGTTTGCAATACATATAATCATATATAAAATTTAAGTAAACAGCTTATCCAACAATTATTTTATTTTACTCTTTCAGATTCCCGATCTTAGGTGTTTAAATTAATTATTATTTGATTATTGTTATATTTTATTTTTATTTACATATCTGTATTTAACAGACTTTTAAGTTAAATTTTCTTTCAATCTACCTATATACTCAAACTACTAAGTAAATGAAATACTTTCAAACCACGATAAAACTTTTTAGAGAAAAGAACGGCCTTTTTTTCTTTACTTCATCTTCTTATATAGAGGTTTATCTGAATCACTTTGGAAAGAAAGCATGGATTTTTAAATCATGCATGTTACTTTTTAAAGCTATTTTATATTGATTTATATTAAGGTAAATTAAAAATATATAAATCAATTTCAAAACAGCTTCAAAAAATAGTATGAGTAATTTAAAAATTCATGTTTTCTTTCCAATGTGTTTTGGATTCATTTACTTAATAAACGAGTGCTTTGAGTATTAATCTCGATATATTGCATAGGGAATATATATATATCGCACTCAATTATTATCAAAACAATCCAGTTTAACTATAATATAATTTATTTATAAATGTTTTAGCAATGATTAAAAAAAATGGAAGTAACCTAAACTAAATTGTTAAAGATTTATAATAACAGTCCACATATAATCAATCGTAAAGAAGTCGTAATATGGATGGTATAATTTTGTATATTTTCTGCAATTAGTGTTATGCCTTGAATATATATATATATATCAATTTCAGAATTAACATTAATATCTATAAAAATTATTTTGTAAAAAATACTATTACTAATCATTAATCATTTATTATTAATAAACTTAATCGCAAACTTTAATGATATTATAATTGTTTATTATCATAAAAATAACGCAAAGAAAAGATATACACTTTATTTGCCCCTCATTTTCGTTGATTGATTTTGTAAATTAATTTTCATAATGATCTTCAACACTCAAACCACATGGCCTTCGAAATTCTTGATTTCCTGTCATAATCCATTTATTTGCAACTGAAATATACAAATATTATTACAGTAGAAAAATAAATAGGTAGTTAAGTATGTAAATAGATACATCGATAGATGGATAAATAGGTAGATACGTAGACATATAGATAAATTACTATGTTATTTAATAAACACCAATATCGTTTTACAGTTTATATATGTTTTTTGAAAAACAAAAATATTAAAATTATTTTTTTACTTTTGCATTTTGTGGGTTTGTATGGTGAGCTGATTATATTCACAATTATTTTTATTTTCTGTTATTGTAAAATATAACATTTCTGTAAAAATAAATATGTAATAATATTTATTTTGAATAATTATGACACAATTACGATACCAACATAATCATAAACTTAATAAAGAGTCAAGTTTTTAGACAATTGTAATATTTCCATGAAATATACTCAGCAAAGTTCATAATCGCCAAATAAACAATGTCTACTCTTCAGAAGGAGTTTCAGATCCTTTTGGATATTGATTATTCGATTTTTCCTGTCATCTTTTGATTTTCTTTTTTGTAACTAAAATATTGGAATATAAATATATGTGAAATATAAAGCAAGCGTTGTTAGCCGAGAGGTCATCGCAGACGCCTTGCAAGCAAGTAGTTGGTTGCAGACGGTTGTGGGTTCGCCTTCCGGCCGATGGCATGACATATGGAAAAAAAAAATTAAAGCTATACAAAAAAAGTTTTGCAAAATTTTCACAGAAAAAAAGTACAACTTTAAGCACTATAAATCTCACATGAAGCTTTACCATGAAGATGAATGGAAAAGTTAATCTCTGACAAATCTATCAAATTTTGCTTTAAAATATGAAAACTGCTTTTTAATTTTTAAAACAACTCAAATGATCTCAACATAGCAACAGAAATGGCAAGCAAAGATATTACATAATCAGTGTTGTGGCCATCTTATCACTGTGGTTTTCTATATCAACATTAGAATTAAATTTATCAACTTCTATTTTTTAAAAATAAAATAAAATGTATATATAAAATCAAATAGTGTATGTACATAATTTTTTGGTTTTAAATAATTATTATACAATTGCTATGTAAAAATAATTTGAAAAAATTTAATAATCAATGCAAAATTTATATTTTTGTTATTCTAAAAATTTAATGAAATAAACCCACAAATGCTATGGAAATCAAATTAAAAAGAATGAAGAGCAAAAATAGAAACATAGAGATGTCATTGATCTTTACAAAACTGACTGTAAAATATTGACCTCTTCAGATTTTTTGTTTGAATATTCACTAGTTTACACTTTTAGCATCTTTTAAAAAAATCATATGGAAATACCATTACAGATAGCTGTAAAAGTGCATTCTAAAATGGCAAAACTGTAAAATCATTTCTAAAGTAAATAGTCAAGTTAGCTGTCAGGATCTCACAAGAGCTATATTAATCAATGCATCTTTAGCAATCAAGTTCTGCCACTCATATTATGTCATTTAAGGGTAAACAACATTAACCCTAATATATGCATATTTATTAATTGTAATATTGTCACAGATAATGAGATAAATACACTTCTACCTCAATTTATAATTTTAAAACTAGTTGACAACCATAAATTAAAATTCAGATTTTACAAATCAGATTTTTATTATTATTTGCGTTCTTACTAAGCACGTACACATTGCTATATGTTTGTGTTTAAAATCAAATGAAGTTGTTTTAAATGATAAAAATTAAATTTATTTCAAATTTTTTTTTAAAATTATGTTATAGGAACAAAGCATAATTAAATATAATTTAAAAATTGCTCATAGAACTTATATTGTTATTATTTTTATTACTATATTATTATTAAACGAAATTGTTGAAAAAGTAATTTCTCTTAAGCTTTGCTTCATGCTTTGAAAATGTTCAATTAAACATATTTTTAGAGAATAACAGGGATATGTATTATCTATAAACATGCTGGTTACAGATCCAAATAATTTTGTAAATATAGGTAATTAAAATAATTACTGGCTTGTTAATTAATAAAGTATTTTGTAAAGTTTATAGTGACATAAACAGTCAACTCAGGAAATAATTTTCTCTTTTGGCCTTTTGTGTTCTTCATTGATAAGGAATATTATTTGCTTCCACCCTAAACTACAACAAACTCCTACCAGCCACTGATATAATAAGAATGTGTGGCTAGAAACCACTAATTAACTTTATTTCAGCATGGAGCCCATAATCATCAAAGTGTCAAACTCATTTTGTTGAATTTCTTCCATCACTGTGCCAACAATTTTTACGTAAACTAACTTGCTTAAACATATGCACTTCTCAACCATGAAAGGGAAAGAATTTACAAGATAAACTCTATTTGGAAATAAACCCTATTGTCACTATGATTTGAAAATCTTAAATGGAAAGATTTTACTAGCACACCAACAAAGAACTCTCATTTCAAAAAAATATACATACATAAATGTAATTTCATTTTAGTAGAGAAACAATATTTTCTTGTCCACTTCTTTTTGTTAAGATAATCAATTTATTTACTATATGACTGATTTCATAACTTTTAAAGTGCTAGATACCAAGTCAGTAACATTTATAGATATTGGACAATTTATAATGTAATTTCTTTAATTTTATGTATTTATTTTATTTATTTTTTATGTTAACTTACTTTTGATACTTATACATTGGTGTAAGTTTTCACATCTGGAAAGAATATGGGTCATAGATAAATCAATATTGTGACCTAAATTCATAGCATGGATCAAGAGTGTTGATGATGATGAATGTTGTTTCACTGTATTAGTATGGTCAGCTCTCTTGAGACTCAAGTTTATAAAATTTCATGTGGTGTTTGTGAGTCTTTTTATGTAGTTATGAGCAATTATCACATCAGTGCTAGAAGGGATGAACATGCTAGTGCAGTAAAACAATAATCATCATCATCAGTTCTCTTCATCTATACTATAGATTCAGGTCACAATATTGAATTATCTAAGACCAATATCCTATCCAGTATTGAAATCCTACACCAATGTAAGATGAAAGAAGCTATTGTGATACTAAAAAGGCAAATTGTATCAACAAACATGATGATCCATGTAAACTTCCTCTTATTTAGACATTTTTTTAAAAACAAATTCCCTGAATTTTTATTTAATATTATTTTTTCAATTTTATACACTTATTTTTTAGTTGTAGAGTTTCCAGTGCATCTACAACTATTTTTATTAACTCTGTTTACAGCAACTCTACACTTATATAGTTTTCCTATATCACAGTTGAGAGCTTGTGTGATCAAGTCGAAATGTTGGACATTTTAAATTAAAATCTTACATGGATAAACCTGCAAAATATGTTTTATATATCTGCAACTCATGACAATATTTGTATGAACATTCCCGTAAGATATATTTTTCTAAATACTTTGTGAAAGCATTGGGGGTTGTCAATTTATACACTATCCCATTGTGCTGATCTCATTTAACTTTTATAAAACTACAATTAATTTCATGACTTTTTTCTTTCACCATCTTTCACATAATAATTTTAAAGCATGCCAAAGAAGCTTAGATAATCATATTATTTTATTTTAAATAGAGTCTGGATTATTACTTTTATAAAACTTATTATTTCAACAATTGGATTTAAATTATTTCTTTTTTTATATCACTTGTATGATTATAATGAATAATATGTATCATTGCAAGTTATTTATAAGTTACAATGATTAATGTATGTTAAAAAATAGATTTCAAATAAAATAAAATGATTTATTTATTTTAGTCTGTGATGAAACTTTACTAAATATTTTATAATAACCATGAAGCAACTATAAAATGAACCAATATCTGTAATAATTATAATAACATAAATACAAAAGAAAAGATAATGCAAGTTGTTCTTTACAATAAATATAATTTAATTTAATTTTATATTAATAATAATACTAAAAGTAGCATTATTATTATTGTTATTATTATTATTAATAGTAGTAGTAGTAGAAATAACAATAATAATAATAATAATAATAATAATCATCATCATCATCTAAATTAATTACTGACCCCATTTGGATCCTATTAGAACAGGACAGGCTCCATGTTCTGTTAGAATATCATTCTTTCCATTTTTCAACATGTTATACCAAAAAACTGCAGATCCCTGAAAGAATGTTTAAAAACTTAGTTGCTTTCAGCAATATTTTATTTAATATCGCTACATTTAATAAGAGGAGTTACCTCACCATTTCTTACTCAAAAAATGTTATACTACCATCTAAGATCAAATTCAGATATATTTTAATATTTAACTAATATTAATAAAGGAATACTAATTTCATTTATCATTTTATCCACATATATTCTTTATTATTATGTATTGGGTAAATGACAGTTCTTTCTGTATGACAGAAATGTGTTTGGTTTTCTAAAAATTTTATAATTCATCATTGCAATATTTTTCCATTATAAAATATTCCTCCTCCACATTGACTTTCTTAGAACAAATTAAACAACCTTCAACTTTCTCTAAAGTTTTCTTTTAAATTTGTCTTCCATTTAAGCTATCCCAAATATTGAACGATATTATTTCACTTAGAATAATTAAAAAGAAAAAAAAACATATTTTGCATAGCCTGACACATTTGTTTAAAAACAAAAAAGTTGTTCCTCAATATGAAAGGCATATTTGTATTGAAATGGCAAAAACCAAGATAATATTACTAAATCACAATACTAAGACTATTTTATTAAAAAATAAAATAGTGAAAAATATTAATTACTTCAAATGTATTTGTCAATTAATTACCATGAATAAATTTTATATTATAGAAAGATTAGAATGATGACGTGTATGTTTACCAAAAAAGTTATATATGTTAATGACAAATTTCAAACTCTGAAATGTGTAAAAAATGTAATAAATGGATATGTATGCTTAGTTGATTTGTAGGATAATGTAAAGTGAAACATTTTATCTATTAATGTTAAAAGATTTAATATTTTGAAAGTAATATTTGATGAGATTACAATTGATTAGATAAGCTGAAAGTTTGTTGAAAGCTGAGATCCTAAAAAGTATACAGAAGTCAAAATCATTAATGTTTATGATTAGAATAAGAAGAATATTTTAATGTATATTATTTTGAAACCCAGTTATATAATGAAAGACATAGTGTAAAATAAAATTATTAAATCTTTATTTCAATATTTTGTGTTTGAAGATCAATCGCAAAATCAACACAAGATCAAGCTGAATTGAAAAGAGTGAATAAGGATCAATTTTAATGGCATCTTCTCCATTCTAATTACTAATTAAAAGCTTTAAAAGTAGAGATCCATTTTATTTTGATCTTTGCTAAACAAATAGAGAGCTATTTCATTTACTATAGAGGGAGTAAAACTGATTTGCTCATCTTAATTTAATATTATTATTATTATTATTATTATTATTATTATTATTATTATTATTATTATTATTATTATTATTATTATTATTATTATTATTATTATTATTATTATTATTATTATTATTATTATTATTATTATTATTATAATAATAATAATAATTCAATTCAATTCAATTCTTTATTTAATGTACATATCAACAGCATTTAGCCAATTATAGATTGCACAGTAATTTCATTATCATATACAAATCTAAATGAGCATTAAAAAAAAAAATAATAATAATACAAATAAAATATAAAAACAATAAAATGCACAAATAAATAAAAAGGCAATATATCAAATGAAATTAAGGATATTTTAGTGAATTGTTTAAAATCCAGATTAAAAACATCATCATTAGCAAAATCTTTGTTATAAGTTCTAGGTAAACGAAATAAAGGGGAAAATCTTAGTACATCAGATTTACAAATTTTCAGTTCAAAAATATTGTGAGTATGAGTATTATAATTCTGTTTCTTAACACCTAAATTAGAAAGCAAATTAGATACAGAAATATTCTGGGAAATAAATTTATGAAAAAGCTTGAGATCTCTTGTTTTTCATCTCAGCAGTAAATTAATATAGTGTTCATTACCTAAACTATTCAATTTTGCAAATTTGTCAAAAACGGACTGAATTCTTATGATATCTGTCCTGTTATGAGGACTCCATATAATTGAACCATACTCCAACATGGGAAGAACTAAGGATATAAAAAGTTTAATCTTTGTAAATTTATTAAATGCTTTTCCATATCTGTAAATAGCTCCCACAATTTTAAGAGATTTATTCACCATAAAATTAATGTGATTATAAAAAGACCCATTATTGGAAAATATTATTCCTAGGTCTTTTTGATGATCATTTGTTATAATTTTAGAATCACCAATATAGTAGGAAAACCTTAAAATTTCAGATTTTCTAGAGTAAGATACAATGGAGCACTTATCCATATTTATATCTATATAATTACATTCACACCAATTCAAGAAATTATCTATATCACTTTGAAGTAAAAAAGTCATTAGTAGAATAAATATGCCTAATAATTTTGCAATCATCTGCATAACATAGAAGATGTGAAAATTTAATGCATGTTTTTAGGTCATCAATGTATACATTAAATAATAAAGGTGCAAGAACACTGCCTTGAGGCACCCCAGTGAAGCAATAATATGGTAATGACAATTTATTATTAAACCTCACACAAGATATTCTATCCTTAAGAAAAGAGTCAAACCAATTAATTAATAATTTGTAAAAACCTAACCTACAAAGCTTCTGAAGAAGAATTTTATGATTAACTCTATCAAAAGCCTTGGACATATCAAAATAAACAACATCTAACCTAGATTGATTCTCAATTGAGTTTGAAATGTGATCAAAAATAGTTAGCAAATTTGTTTCAATGGACCTATTAGGCAAAAATCCATGCTGCTCTGGTGCCAAAACCTTAGAGACATCCAAAATAATTCTATTATATAAACATCTTTCAAATATTCGAGCAACAGTGTGTAGAATTGAAATAGGCCTATAGTCACTTACCAAATCTCTAGATCCTTTCTTAAAAATAGGAACAACTTTAGCAATTTTAAGGGATGTAGGAAAAGTACCATTTGCTAAAGAGCAATTAAAAATATGCAAAAGAGGAGAAGCAATGTATTCCGCACATCCTTTATAAATGAAAGCTGGAATATTGTCAAGGCCCACACTAGAATGTAATTTAAGCTGCTTAATAGCAAAAACAACATCAGATTCAATAAATGCATCAAATGTTATCTTTTCTTCAACTAGATCATTATTTGCAGTTAAATTAGTAAAAGACTGAGATTGTTTAAAAAGCTCTGAGAAAAATCAACTGTGGCTAGATTAGAATTATTACTCTGTAAATTTTTTTTTGTAATACCTAAATTCTTAACCAGAGACCAAAATTGCAAAGGATTATCAGAAATAGACTTTCAGTGTTTTGTATAAATTTTTGAAAATCTCTATCATATATAAGCTTTGACAATCTTCTATAATTAATAAAATTGTTATAATAATTTAAGTTCTTAGTTTTCCAATATTTACGATGATGAAATGATTTCCTTTTAATAATTTCTTTAAGATAAACTGAAAACCAGAGAGGAAAATGGTTAGTTAAAATGTTTTCCTTAGGAATGTATTTGTCAATTAGTTCACTAAATGATTGTTCAAAAAACTTCATACAGAAATCTACAAATTTTCCCAGTTAAAATTAGGTAATTGTAAACAAAGACCCAAATAATTTCTTTTTTTGTAGTTTCTTTTCATAATTTTAAAGAGACAAAGTCTATTAAATTTAATATGAATATAACATTCTAAGAGAGGATGATGCAAATCAATGGAAAAGGAAGAGAAGAAGTAGTTAAACATTCAATTGTAGGAAAATTACTAAGAATATAATCCAATGTGTGATCATTAAAATTGGTGTATGGATTAAATTGTTTTAAATTTAACAAATTGCAAAAACGAATCATTCTTAATACTTTCAATGAAAAAGAGACTGAATCTATGATAGTAGTACCTGAATATAAATCAGGAATATTAAAATCACCAGTAATAACTATATATGATTCATATTTGATTAAAAAATCTTCAAGAATAGAAAGAAACTCATTAAACTCTAAAAAGGATAATGTTGGCTTTATGTAGATAGTACCCAAAAGAACCTTGACACTATTTTTCAAACATATTTTACACCATGTAGCTTCACAAGATGATGATGAAATAGGAATATACTTATGTATAAAATTACATTTAAAAGCAATGAGTGTGCCTCCACCTTTGGAAGCAACATCAGAAGATCTATCTGTTCGAAGTACTTTATATCTATTGTCCATAAAAATATCATCTGAAATGTGTTGAGTAAGCCAAGTTTCTGAAATAAAAACAATATCAAAATTTTCAGAATTGAAGAATTGTTTAATTTTTGCAGTCTTAGTTCTCATCCCACGAATGTTTATATAAAAACAATAAACTCCAAACATAATATCAAAAAAATATATAAAAACAAACAATAATCAAGAGAAAAAAAATGTTAATAAAGGACGATATGGGCAAAAGAAATTAATCAGAAAGTATTAATGAACTAGCTAAAGAGCCATAAAAAATTTTAATGTAGTACCGCAAGGCCATAAATGATTCGAAATAAACTCCAAATGCTTATGTTTGGGAATTGAAACAAAAAAACTACTAATATTAGAATTAAACATATTAATCTTAATACATATGACTTTAACCTGAAGTTTGTCTTCCAAAAATCTCTGTACATCAAAAGAATTAGCATCTACTGGCAAATTTGAAACCAAATATTTATAATATTTATTATTATCCTTAATTAATAATGAACCGTTACTATTATTAGGACTTCTATAAGAAATTGGATCTTTAAACCTAAGTTTTTCACTATCTTTAGAAATATCCTGTCCAAAATTAGAAGAATAATTATTAAATTTTTTATTAAAAAATTTATTTGAATTTAGTCTAAAATTATGGGGTAAACTATCCTGTTTGCCAAGCTGCCTAACTGATAATTTTCTAGTAGAAAATTGCTGAAAAGGAGAAGAGGTATTAGAAGAATATATTGATGAAACAGAACTGGAAGGCCGCCATTTATAAGATACATTAGAATTATTAGGACCTCTATAAGAAATTGGACCTTTAAGCCCAAGTTCTTCATTCTCTTTAGAAATATTCTGCCCAAAATCATTTTTTCTTTTAATGTGTTTCTTGAAAAGTAAATCTTCTCTATGATTTATAGAAGAACCTAGATCTTTCATTCCAGTCTCATAACAAGTTTTATCTTCTCAACAAATGATTGAGACTCTGAACAAGTATTATTGTGTACAACATTTTTTATATTATTGTAACTCTTGCTAGCATATAAATTAATATTATTACTAGTATCATGCTTTTCATGATATGTATTATAAAAGTTTTTATTGTAAAATATTCTGGTTTTATGTGAACTCACTTTGGAAAAACAAGTTGACCTGACAGAAGGAAGAGAGCATTGAATACCTTTGCTAAAATTAGAAGAACAATTCAATGATTTATTACAAAGTTGAGACATCTTAATAATTAGAGAATGAATTTGTGACATAGAATAAGATTGTAAAACCTCTAAAGTAAAATGTTCAGGTTGTGAAATGATATCATTAAGACATTTATCCATGCAGTTTAAATCAACAGAAAAAGATTCAAACATTCCTGTGGATGCAATAGTAGAATTAACACCTGTCTCCACAACATCTGATAATCTAGTATTAGATTTATAAATATTATTTAATTCACTAGAATCATGAGAATCTTCCCTAACAATCTGAACTGAAGTATTATTAGAAGAAGACACTGATAATCTAGTATTAGATTTAGAAATATTATTTAATTCACTAGAATCATGAGAATCCTCCCCAACAATCTGAACTGAAGTATTATTAGAAGACACTATTATCAAATCTGAATTTTCCTTAGTTATATGACCATCAGAGACCATAGGTTTGACCAAGTTACACTCATTGTCTTCAGAATCTAAAGCCATGATGTTATTGGCCAATGACTCTGTTGAGTCATTATCTATTACCAATTCATCAATAAGTTCATTATCAACATCTGGAAACTTCATATTTAAAGTTATATTATTACAAGCCTTACATTTAAAAAATCCATTACCAATTGTTTGAAAAATAATAGCATCAGATTTAGACAGCTTAGTACAAGACAAATGAAAATACTCCTGACATTGACCAGAACACTTAATCCTCATGGCCATATCAGAAATAATCAAAGAACAACCATGACAAAAGGTAACATCTGGAATACCATCTTTATCAGGAATAAGCTGACCAGCTATAGCATTCACAGAAGAATGATCCGAATCAGAAATTGATGAATTTGAAAAAGATGATTGAGAAGAAAAGGCTACATTATTATTAAGAGAAATCTTACAACAATCACACACAAAAACAGACCCACTACAATCTTTATTATTAACAGAATTAAAACAGTCAAAGTGATATTTCAAACCACAAGGCCCAGAGCATTTCAAAGATTTTTGCCTTCCATAAATAACAGATTGACAAATTGGACAGGGAAAGGAATAGGGAGGCATGATAAAAACAAAAATATTAAGCAAAATATATAAGACAATGATGACTCAAAAAAAAAAAAACTCAGAAGAAAAAATGTTGATAGTATCTGTACATTTATACCATCATGTTATTAAATATATTAAATTGTTAATTGATTTAGAGTTTAAATTCTTTTCTCTCTCTTAATATTCACAGTTTTCATTTTTCCTTTAAAAGTCCAAATGAAAACATATATATATATATATATGACAATGATGATAAAAAAAAAAAAACTCAGAAGAAAAAATGTCCAAGTATCTGTATATTTATACGATCATGTTATTAAATATATTAAATTGTTAACTTCTTTTCTCTTTCTTCATATCCACAGTTTTCGTTTTTCCTTTAAAAATCCAAATGAACACACAGATATTAAAAAAACTGTGTTAAAAAAAAACTTGAGATAACTCATAAGTCCATTAAAAATAAAGTGAAATGTTATCATATGTAAATATAATTTAATTAAATCTTCATAGTAAATTTCTGTATAATCATATACAAAAATCAATAAATCCCATGACACCAATAAACGATAAAAATAAAATAAAAGATATTTTCAGTCATATAAAGTGAAACCTCAAACAAGTTTCTAAAAATAAGGTAATATAAGGTTTAGTAATAAAATTCTCCAGATTGTTTTAAGTGCAGATCACTTACAAAAAAAAGACTAATAAATCCATTTACTTGTTTTCTTAGCAAACAAACCAGTCAAAAGAACATTAAATAGAAACAATTAAAACAAACTACTCCATTAAATAATTTGACGTTAAAGCACTTTTCAGTTATATTAGAATAATAGAAATGCTGAAAATCTTTTTTTTCTTAAAAAAAAAAACAAAAAAAAAAAACATATTTTGATCCAACGACTTCCACAGAAAATAAGCACACATTAATCCTTATATAATATCCAACAAGGCTGATAAAAAAAAAGGAGAGGCTTGTTAACAAAACTAAAAATTCCAATAAGTCAAAGCAGTTTTCAATTATATTATTATAATAGAAATGTTGAAAATCTTTTTTTTTTTTCAAAAAAAAAAAAACATTTTGATCCAACTAATTCCACAGAAAATATGCACACACTAATCCTTATATAATATCCAACAAGGCTGATAAAAAAAAAAAAACGAGAGGCTTATTAACAAAACTAAAAATTCCAATAAGTCTTAAGAGAAAAAAAACACGTCCTACTTCTACAACAACAACAACAACAACAATAATAATAATAATAATAATAATAATAATAATAATAATAATAATAATAATAATAATAATAATAATATATGATTATGATTAAGTTTCAGTTGGAATGACGTTTAGTAAATTCTAGAAAATTTCATCAGCGTTATTCATTCAGATGTTGTATATAGTAATTTAAAAGTGACTGTTATATTGTCACACCTTCTGTGCCAGTACTTCAGATTTGCTCATATATAACTATTTGAGTCGTAGGAGTAAGAGGATTTTTTTTATTTCTGCATAAATTCTATAGCTTGTATTGGTCAGAGGGTATTCATTTATTATTTAACACTCGCAAAACGGTTGCACAATTGGCTTGAAAGGCCGATATTCGAATGTAATTACAATTGTATGCAGACGCTATAAAATAAATGTTTATGTATATATAATAATAATAAATTATTATTATTATTATTATTATTATTATTATTATTATTATTATTATGATGATGATGATGATGATGATGATAATAATAATAATAACAATAATAATAATAATGATGATGATAATGATAATGATGATGATGAGATACACTATAATAAAAGACAAATAAGGACACAATTTTTATAAAAAAAATAAAAAGTCAATAATTAATGACAATTTAATAATATTAAAATTTAGGAATCATGGAATATGACTTCAGAGTGTTTGCTTCACTAAATTTGAAATTGAATGACAGTTGAAGAAAGTTAAGTAATTAACTGAAAGTACTTTTGTGGATTATATTCATAATTATTTTTATATATATATATGTGTGTGGTGTTTGCACAGATAATGAAGGTAGTATATATATATATATATCATCATCATTATCAACCATTATCAATCCACTGCAGGATGAAGGTCTCTCCAAGTTTAATCCATCTTCTCCGATCATTAGCTTCTCTTCTCCACATCACCCCTACACATTTTCTTATTTCATCCATCCATCTTACATGTGGTCTCCTTCTGGGTCTTTTACAATCTCTTGGAATCCAGTTTAAAATTTCAATTGTCCATCTATTATCATCTCTTCTAGCAATATGTCCAGCCCAACTCCACTTCAATCTTTTAATTTTTTCAATGAGGTCAGTAACACCTGTTTGTTCTCTTACCCATACATTGCGTTTTCGATCTCTTCTTGTTACTCCCAACATACATCTCTCCATACTTCTTTGAGTGGTCTGAAGTCTCTGTATTGATCTTCTATTAAGTGTCCAAGTCTCAGATCCATAAGTAAGAACTGGTAAAACACATTTGTTAAAAACCTTTCTTTTCAAACACATAGGCATATTTCCTTTTAATATCAAGTTATTTCTACCAAAAGCACTCCAACCAAGTTTAATTCTATGATTAATTTTCTCTATTATGTTTCCATCTGTATTAATAATCTGACCAAGGTATTTGTAACTCTTAACTTCTTCTAATTCATCATAATCAATCTTTATTTTCATATTTTGAGCAAATCGATTAAACATTACTTTAGTCTTTTTAACATTTATCTTTAGTCCTACTTTCCAACTTTTATCTGATAACTCCTGCAACATTTCCTGCAGCTCGGAAGCATTATTTGCAAAAACAACTACATCATCTGTGAAATCTAAATGACTTAAATAATCTCCATTTACTTTCACTCCTTTAGTTTCCCATTTTAATCCACAAAATACTTCTTGCAGCACTGCTGTAAAAAGTTTTGGAGATATGGAGTCACCTTGTCTTACACCTTTCTCAATGTTGACTTTCCCAGTATCATTATGTAATCTAATTGTTGCTGTTGCATTTTTATAAATATTCTTTAAAATATGACAATATCCTGGATCTATACCTTGATGATCCAATGCTTTAATCACTGAAGAAATGTTTATAGAATCAAATGCCTTTTCATAATCTACAAATCCAAAACATAATGACAACTCATATTCATTTGTCCTTTCTATAACTTCTCCTTCTCTCAATACTTGAATATGATCTACTGTACTAAAACCACTTTTAAATCCAGCTTGTTCTCTTGGTTGGTGAAAATCCAAGGTTCTCTGTAGACGAGTTGTAATTATCTTGGTAAAAATTTTATATAAAACTGATAAAAGGCTGATAGGTCTGTAATTTCTAATATCTTCTTTATCACCTTTTTTAAATATTAATATTATTACTGCATTCTTTCTATCATCCAGTACATCTTTATCATTTAGACATTTGGTATATAACTTTGCTAATATTTTTTCTGTTTCTTCACCTGCTTCTTTTAATATATCAATTATAATTCCATCATTACCTGGAGCCTTTCCTTTTTTCATACATTTAATTGCATTTCTCACTTCTTCATTTAAAATTCTGGGCAATTCGGAAGATGTAATAGATATAGGAGGTACTTGTTCTTTATTACTATATAATTCTTGATAAAAATCTTCTACCAATTTCATAATGTCATCCCTCTTTTTAGTAATAATTCCATCTTTTTTCCTTATTGCAGATATAAATTTCCTACCAATACCAAAATGTTGTTTTACATTCTTAAGACTTTTATTTTCTTCTACAGCTTTTCTTGCTAGTTCACAGTTATACTTTCTTATATCATTTTCAACTCTTTTCCGCACCATTTTACAAAATTCGAGATATTCAATTCTTTTTAATGCATCATTCTTGCATATCTTCATATTCCTTCTTTTCTTCATAAGTTCTCTAGTCTCAGTAGAAATTTTATTAGTCAATTGCTGCTTTTTTCTACCAGCTATCTTTGTTGCAGTTTTTAAAAGTGTATCAGTTATTTTCATATTATTTTCATTCAAATCTGAATCATGTTCAAAATCTACTAATACTTGAAACCGATTTGTAAGTTCTAATTTAAATTCATTAGAATGTTTCTGAAGATTAGGAATATCAACTGTAAATATAGTTTTTCTTAATAATTTTTGTCTCTCTAGTTTTACATTAACATGTATCTTACCCCTTACTAATCGATGATCACTTCCTGTGTTAAATTTATTAAGAACATTACAATCTTGAAATATGTATTTCCTGTTAGTCAAAATATAATCCAATTCTGCTGTACCTTCATTTGGATGCTTCCATGTCCATTTCCTTCTAACATTTTTCTCAAAAAAAGAATTCATAATATAAAGTTTTTCCTTCTCTGCAAACTCCACAAGTCTATGTCCTCTCTCATTTCTATTACCATAACCAAAATTACCTACAACACTTTCATCTTTCATTTGTTTACCAATTCTAGCATTAAAATCTCCCATAACAATTTTAAAATGTTGTTTACTCTGATCAAAATCCTTTTGTACATCCATATAAAAATCTTCTACTACTTCATCACTGTGAGAACTTGTTGGGGCATAAACCTGAATTATCTGCATTTGATATCTGCTATTAAGTTGTATAACTAATCTTGCCATTCTGTCTGATACACCATCAATCTCCACAATATTGTTCTTCCACTTTTTATTTATAATGAATCCTACTCCACTTGTATTTCCAATATTTGTGCCTTTATAATAGAGCATATGTCCACTTTTTAAATCAATTGTCTCTTCACCTTTTCTTCTAACTTCACAAAGTCCAATAATATCCCATTTAATATGAGAGATTTCTTCTAATTCTTGCAATCTTCCTTCACTTGAAAGTGATCTGCAGTTGTAAGTACCTAAATAAAAAGTCATCATCAAATGGCAGCCTGGGTCCGCCTCCAGGATATTCTTAGCACCCTCCACCTTCGGCCACCAACCACTGCCTTGGTTGGTGACTTTACAGCCTCCTGGGATTAAGGGCCATGCTTTATTTTTGTCTGTCATAATTATATAATTGGGAAAAATCTTTATCATTTACACAAACATTCATTCTGCCTTATCAGGCACTGAGAAGAAAGACCATGGTGTTTCTTGATTTTAAACTCAGAGGTAAAAAGCCAATAAACTCACCACGCTGGCTAATGCGTGTTGGTGAGCAGCCCATCCATGTTCGTATACTATATGAATAAACATATAGTAATAACAGCTGCAACGACAAGAACATATGGAGTGGACATTAGGAATTTGCCCTGCTCGGTTCCTTTAAGGCCTCCAAGAGGAATCAAAGGGTCTCCTTTCAGTTAATAACAAACTCCTTTCTGCAGCCATATATATATATATATATATATATATATATATATATATATATATATAATTAGATGCAAGATATTAATTTACTTTAAATATAAGAATATTGATTTATTTTAACTAAGTGCTTTCAAGAGACCTCTTGCTCTCATACTCATAGCTGCTGTTGTTAAAATGGCATTTTAGAGAAGAAAAAATATGCAAAATGATGAAAATAATTTATAACTGCCATTTTCAGGACAGAGTAAAGCAGGCTTCTCTTCTATTAATAGACTTAGGATCACTTGCTATATGAAAAACTTCTTTAATCTTGCATTTAGCATTGTGTCTTTTTGAGAAAATGATGTTGATAGATGTGGGTTCGAATTTGTGGCTTTTTCATACTCAAAAAGGATAGAATTGCCTTCTTGTTTGATTTTGATTTTATTGTACAGATATTTGTTCTGAGCAACTATGTTGGCAATACTGGTCCTAATCTTACCACAATATGTAGCCTGGAAGTTGACTTGTGGTAACATCATTTTGTACAAGACCTGAGGAGGGAGCTGAAGTGAGATTATATCCTTGGAATTATTGATAAGTCTGTTTGTATTCAGAAGTGAATGATATGTGATGATGAAGTACTTAGCTTATTGTTGAGACATTTGACCAGGGGTTGAATGTATGGCATCAAAATTCTTGGCTTACTATCCTTGATGTTGTAGTTAATTTTGTGATACAATTTATTGACTTTTCTGTTGGTAGAAAATTGTGAGTATTCTATTTGAATTAGATCAGCTGTGTATTGGTTAAGGTTGTGCCATTTGACTGCTTCATATTTACATAACATGTGATTTCTAAACAAAAATGAGGATAAGCCTGAAGTTTATGGGAATAGGGTGTATATGATGTAAGGTATGTTGTACCTAATACTTCAGTTGGCTTAACTGTCATAGGGTAATCCAGATCATTGCAGTTTCTTTTTGCACTTATGTCCAGGTATTTGATGTTGTGTTTGGCTTTCAGCTTTGTGGATGTAAATAAGTTTAGAATTGTTCTGGAGACTGGTGTGCAGTTCAAAAGTAATTTGTTCAAGGGCTGTGATGAATATATCATCCATACATCTTAGGTATATGAGATATGGAATTGAGCTAAGAAATATTGGTAAAGTAAGCTTCCATGATGGTTCAGCACAATGCTAGAAATTATGTCACTAATTGGTAGACCCATTAGCCAACCATTGATCATTTTGAACCACTTATTCCTGAAGTTGTGAATATGTTCAGGTCAAATGACTTTAGGAATTCATAAATGAATTTGATGCATGTGGATGGACAGTCACTGGTTATAAGCAGATAATTGATGATCTCAATGGATTGTGTGCAGTCAATGGATTCGTAGAGCTCCATTATGTTGAGATTGCCAGTTTAAAGCTTGGTGGGTTGATAGCTTGTTTTTTCAAAAAATTCAAATGAGGAGCGAATGACATACTCACTAAAGTTTAATGTGTCAATGAGCTATCTATTGATAAGTGCAGTAGTATTAAAGTAATGTGCTGTTCCAAAATCCAGAATGAGTTGTAGAGGTTTGTCAGCCTTGTGCAACTTTGTGTTCATGAATATTCTCAGGAGAGATGGAAGTCAATGGGTACATATGCATATATTCTGATTTTGAGAATACTGTTTCTGATGTGCGAAGGCAGTGAATTTGTCTGGGCTCATAAAATTGTCATTGATGAAAATTCTTTCACAACTGATAAATCAATTAATAATACATTGTTCATTTTGTTAATAAAAATTAAGTACACTGTATATTTGTAGCAATTAAATTTACAAAATAAATCTTCAAGTGCTTCCAAAGGCTTATTTTCTTGTATAATCAATGCTCTCACCTTCCCCCTTTTACCTGTCAATTTTAATTTTGAATATTACCTAATGTAAACATTAATTGAATTATAATTAATTTACTAAATACAATACAATTTTTTGAAATATAAGAATAATCATTGCCTAAAATTCATTTTCTATGATATGGATCAATGTCATTAGGTTGGAATTAAAATAATGTACTTCAATAACATTTAACTCAACAATATAAAAAGTATATTTTTAAATAATAACATTTGGCTTAATAAAACCTTATTTTATTCATATATTCTATTAAAATTAGTATCATATTGTTTATAAGAGCTTTATGTTTGAGTATTTAAAAATATCTGGCTTTAATTATATTATTACCATTTTCTGTGCTTTATCTTTTCCATTTAGGAATATAGCCTTACTTTTAAATTTCATTACTTTTAATAAATATTTTTTATTACATTATTAAAAATATTAATTCATAAAAAGATAATTCTATCCAATAAAAATATTTTTCCAATGCAGTTCTAGCAGGTTAAGTCATTCATTTGCAAATTCAATCTAAATCAAATATTTTATTATTTTCTAAATTTTATTTTATTATAAAAACATTTATTGGCCTTTTTAGTCTCAGCAAAAAGGTTTATGAAAAATAAGTTTTATATTTGAGCTTTTAAATCGAACAAATTAAAAACAAAAACTAGAACTTCATATTGTTGACTTCTAGATTTTTAATAAAGAGTTGATTTCACTATTCTTCCTAATTCAAAATATAAAATATATTTTGAATGCAACATGTAATAACATTAATAATTAATGTTTAGAATAATGTCTTATATCTTCCAGTGCTAAAAAATTTCAGCAATAGATTAGTTTGGATGTCTACTAATTTAAACATAATGGTGAATTTAAATAACTTGATAATTTTCTTAATAAAGTCTAGCTTAAGTTTAGAAGTTCTACACTGAATCAAATAAATTGTTTCAATTTACCAAAAAAAAAATTCTGCATTTTATTATAAAACGACTGCAAATAAATTAATTGTATATATAAATATTTTATTTTGCTTAAATATGATTAGAATCCCATATGAGAATGCAAAACTCTCCATACAGTAGTGTCACCCTGTGCCAACCAGAGTAATCGATGGATTTCAGAAGGCTTAGTGCATAAAATCGCCATCTAGTGCCTACTCATCCAATATCCCCAGACTAG
Organism: Epiperipatus broadwayi; assembly: GCA_028023455.1. Classification (NCBI taxonomy): domain Eukaryota; kingdom Metazoa; phylum Onychophora; class Udeonychophora; order Euonychophora; family Peripatidae; genus Epiperipatus; species Epiperipatus broadwayi. The sequence goes on from JAQFVV010000271.1 coordinate 57,212, forward strand.
TTTCTGGCTTGTGGTCTCCATCAGTGAGGAGCCTTGGATCTGAGAGCACTGCACCTAGCCACCTTTTATCCCTACTTAACTTCAAAATCATGAGAATGAAATTGAAAACAGAATAATATTTTCAATCTAAGCTCCAATAGCTTATATAGCCATGTGGGTCTGAATTCAGTTCAGAACCCATACATTTTGGTGTCTTTATCTCTTTAACAACCATAGCCACCAATATCCTATTAGGCAGGATAGGTGTTAAGCCACTAAACATCAGATGATCACCATCTCTTATACTAGCACATAATTGTTATTAAACAATGCAAAACTCTCCATACAGGGTAGCACTACTGTATGGAGAGTTTTGCCTTGTTTAATAACAATTATGTGCTAGTATAAGAGATAGCGATCATGTGATGTTTAATGGTTTAATCCCATATGACCTAATATAAAATCAATGAATAAAAATAATTTTAAAGTATTTTAAAAATTCTAAAAATAAAATACCAAAATTATACATATTATGTGTATTATCTTGGATTATTGAATATCATAATATAGAATTTACTCATATATAATCATATCTTTAAGATATATTCAATATATTGAACAATACAATATAACTGTCTTCCTAAAAATTTATTTTTATGCTGTGTTTGAGCATGGTAACTTATGAGAAAGATATACCTGGTTTGAGTTTTAAACTTCATTTTAAAAATCTTTAAAAAATGCAACATTACCTTTATTGGATATTTGAAAATAGAATACAATGAGAACTTAAATTTATGTGTGTACACAGTGAATATTAAAAGCTTATTTTGATTAAAATCAAATATAGAATTTTTCTTTAGCCAGACAAATAATAATTGTAAGCAATCGAATGATGGTCATTAAGTAAATATCCTCTTATTATTAATAAACGAATACTTATTTGTCTTTTATACCTAGTTTTTAATGTATAAAAAGCTCATTATCAGTACTAAAAATAAAAGCAATATGTGAGATTTTTTTATTATATGCTTTATTTAGACAATTGTAACATCTCCTACCTCTATAAAATAGAAAAAATCCAAATATTTTGAAGTTCAATTTTCAAAGTAATTTATATTATTTTTTGTAAATATTTTTTGCAAATAATAATGAAATACTTTTTAAATTCCTTTATAGATTTTTATATAGTAATGCTGAGTGGTCAACACAGCCGCCTTTCAAGCAGTTGTGCTGGATTTGTGGGTTCACTTCCCAGCCGATGCTTTGACACATGGAAAAAAAAGATACATATGAACTTTTTATAAGGTAGCATATAAAATTAGATAAAAATTTTGTAGCATCATTCAACTACCAAGCAGATGAATATAAACCATTTCTAAATGTGAACTAAGTACATATTACTGAGATAAATTTAGACCTCAAAACTACAATATTGAAACTCTATTTATTGATATAAAAAACTCCCTAAGTGATATTGGCATGAGATAATATTCCCAGTGAAGAATCTCTGAGTATTCTTGTTATCTTATTAATTATTGTTATGCACGATATTAAAAAATATAATATTAAATATTATGTAATATATCATTAGCATGAAGAAATCTCCAAGGACTATATATAAATAATTTTCCAAGTCTTTCAACATCAGTGTCTAAATGCTAAGAATATGAAATAAATTCTCTTATCTCTAAAATATTATCTTGACTTATTTTTTTTATGCAAACATATGCATCTCAAGCAAAACTATTTTTTATTATTATTTAACGATTGATACTTATAATTTTTTTTTATTCTAATTTTTTTATATTTCTAACTGTATATTGGTAAAATTAAATATTAACTATGGGATCAATCTTTCACAAAGTTATTACTGTTAAGCTAAGATTAATAGCTAAGGTGAAGCTATAAGTTTGTTATTAGTGAGCCTCTATTTATGGACTTAGCGTTTTCGGAGCACCTACAGCTCCATAATCATAGTCCTTTTTACATGCTGTTGATTCTATGCAAATGCATGTAAATTATAACATCCACCTTTTCGAGATCGTGAAGCACGTGTCTTTTCTATTGATTGACTTGGCATCACTGGTGATGTAACATGCCTCCTTAATCTTCCTCTTAACATCGTTCCTCTCTGTGCACACGATGTCGGCTTTAGACAGCTCAAATCTATGGCTTTGCTCCTGATGATGATCAGCAAATACTGAGCTGCCCTCTCCTTTAGTTGTGGCTTTTGTATATATATATCTATGCTGAGCCAGTCTGTTGCTCACTGTGGCCCGAGTTTCCCCATAATATACCGAATCACATCCTGTCTGCAGGCACACAATTTTATAATGACATGGGGGGTTTCTTCTATATTTCTTTTATCTTTGGTGTTGTTGATGAGCCTATTTGTGTTTGGAGGGGTTCTGAATCCAAGTTTGAATTCCTTCTGTAATATTTTACTGAAATTTTTAGCTACTGTAGATATGTAAGGTATAATTAGATGTTGTCTGTTATCTTTTGTGTTTTGTTGTAGCCTTTTATGAAAGCTTGCAATCCTTTTGGTTATTGTTTTGTGATCAAAACCCACATTTATTAAGTCACTGATGTAGCTGGTGATGTTGTTTTTCCTGTCTGACTACAATTTGCACAGGTGGTGATTGCAAAATAAAAAGGCAGACAGCCCTGCAAGTTTGTGTGCTTTAGGGGATTTTGAGAGCGGATGGATGTAGCCTCGGACGCATAAATACTTAAAAATCCTTTTGAAAATATGAGTTGATACAAATTTACTTAGTTATTAATTAGACTTTAGAAGAATTTTAGACTCACAATTATCATCGATGTATATGCTTTTTGAATAAGTATGTGGGCCATAGGTAAAAATTATTTATTGGCATCTGCTTACCAATTGAATGTTGATGTTGTGAGAAGTTAAAAACAAATTTATACTGAAATTCTCTTATGACCAGGGTTTTATCATTTAACAAACAGACTTTCTCAAATGAAAATCAAGTAAATACAAACTATATATATAAGACATATTTTGCGGGTTCATCTGTGTTAAAAAATTTAAATATTAATATACCGACGTTTCGACTTGATCACACAAGTCATCTACTAAGTGATAAAAGGTAGAAAGACAGTTGTAGGGGCGCTACAATCACTGATTTGAAAAAAATCTTAAGTTCCACCAATAGCAATATGCAACCCGTGAAAATCTTCATATTAATATATATATATATAGTGCAGTATTATTCGAAATAGATATTAACTATTACCTTCTGAGGGACAATTCTCAAATTCAGTTTTGTAAACACAGTAGAACCTCCAGCTATTACATCACTCATCTACAATATAAATTTTTCATAGTTATAGTGGTTATTAATGTTATATAGTTTATATAAAAATAATAGAAGAAATCTAAAATATAATTTAATTACATTTAAAAAAAAATTAAAATTAATTATGGATATGAAATCTCTAAAAATTATTAAATAAAAAACTTGTAGTTTTTTATTTTTTTTTATCAAAGAAAATATAACTTAAGGAAGCTTATTTTTCCAATAAATTTATGTCAAATATGTTTGAACCTATACATAAAACTATATAACAGCTACCAGTTATAAAGTAGAATCTACATAACTAATTTGATTTTAATTTTGTTAATGCTCTATTTACTTTGCTTTTTTCTACTTTGAGTTCAATATTTATTAAATGGAAGATTTTTCATATGTTTATGAAGTTAAATGATTATAAAGTGCAATATTTTTTTATATTTTAAATTCATTTTAATGTTAGAATGTAATGAAATAAATCAGTATTTATATGAAACCCTAAGTCAAAGTGGATTCACATTTAATTTATTATCGAAGCTTATATTAAAATCTGAAATCAGACTGTAGTATTATATAGGTGTAAATTTAAAATTTCTATTGAATTCATATTAATAATTTATATACACTATATATTATCCAATAATGAATGTTATGTCTATAGTATAATTTCCATTACACAACTGATGCAAGGTAAGAACTGGTTTCTATTCACTTTTAACATCTTGAAAAGCGATATTATTATAAAAATATAACCAAAGACACGTGAAAAGGATATATGATTCCCATATGCATATTTTATGATGAACCAGAATTTATCAGTTGGTTCAATTCACAATCTCTCTTACAGACATTTTTATCATTGTTTAATGTATATATTGTACCATTTACATATATATGGTACAATTATATTGGCAGTTAGTAATATTTAAAAAAAAGGTAAAAATTAAAAATAGTTCTAATGACACAATTTAGTTTATTTTAGTTAGTATAATTTATTTATTTTTAAATACATGCAATGAAAGGTATGTGTGGTTAGTATTATCTGTTTAATTACAAATAAAAGTTAGGATTGGAAAGAATCTAGGCACATGCAGATTACTTCAGATTTAAAAAAAAAGAAATTATAAACATACATGATTATGATCAGAGAAGATCCTTCAAGCATTAATTAAAGATGGCAAAAATAAGTTATAAAAATAAACTTTAATGCACAAATCAGCACATAACAGCAGAGCTTCTTCAAATTAAATCACAATTTATTATAAACTTAATATAAATTATAATATATAATAATCAGTGCCCGAGCACTTTCAAGAGAACATAGCTCTCATAATCGTGGGCACCAAAGAGTAAGCATAACCAGGTTGCTATATGAAAATATATGCAGATGCATGTAAATTAATTGAACTATATGTGTAAATCTAATTAATCCATTTCTAAAAAAATGTATAACACATATCTTTCCTATTTATAGCTTTATCATCCATGGCAATAAAAAATAAACTTTGTATCTCAAAAATAAAAAAGAATGTACAAGATTATTAACTTGTATTCTGATAAAAGATAAAAAGATGCACAGAAATCAAATAACTGATGGTAAGTATAAAAAAAACAAATAACTTTAAGCACTTAGATCTTGTCTATTTTTTTTTTTTGGATCCAGGGCCACTCTATGCGGAACTAATTCATCATGCAGAGTCAGAATTGGAGCATTTGCAGACATGTTCTTTTGCCTGAAAGGTCACTTAAAAAGCTTTGAGTCTAGCCTTACTATGGACTAAGAATATCAAAAAGTTGACAAACAAAATTCACAATAAGCTCTTTCATCCTAAGAAAACAATGCATGGAATGGCCTATGATCTACCTAGACTCAAGAACTTACTGGTAAGCTACTGTTATTCATACTCAATTTGTGACTAAATTAGATGTTTGCAAACTAAACTTAAACTATAAGCTTATAATACCCACAGAGACATTCATCTTGTTATTTTTCAAGAAACTATTTCAGTTATGGCCTTTTAGAAAAAACTTAAGAAGATATGAACTATGTGAATTAATTATTTGAATTATTTATTAATGTTATTAACTGGATGAGCTTATATACATGATTTCCAATTTATTAGTAATTTACAATTTATCAATGAAATATTTTCATTTGATTTTAATAAAATATTTAACATTAATATCAACATTTCATTGTGAATTATTAATTTTAGGTATTTAGATTATTAATTTTAGAGAATTGTATAAATTACTCTTGCTAATATATTTCTTAAATAATTAAGGCTGGGAAAATTTCTACGTGAAAAAAAAAATTATAAGTAAGTAAAATGTTAACTAATCATAATAAATACAAAGAAAAGACAAAGAAAAACTGAAACATTTTTTTTATTTGTGGAGTTAAAATAAAGCTTCATATCTATAGCTACTTAACAACAAAAGCTGATACCCCACCTCTCTTTAATAAAACATTCACCTCTCCCCTTAGTCAATTAATAAAATAATATATTATATTAATGCTTGATATAGAATAAAATATCATTTGTTATAATTAAGCATATACTAATAAATAAACTTTAAACCATTAATATGTTAGGATAAGAGTCAAATCCATAAACAGTTTTATTTTTTTAACTTACGTAACATACAATTTAATAATTTGACTTCTTTCATCAGTTCAGTGTGATATTTTTTTTATACAAACTATTTTTTCTTTCTCGATGACGTGTAATAATGGATTTCATTTATAATCTTATTTCTTTACTTATTAGTCACTACATTGTTCTTTATCATTTTTCTGTACTTGAAATTATTTGAGATTTAATCCCTTTTTTCATACTGAGTAGTGATTCCATCTAAATAACTTGGTCAAATTTATAAAAGATCAGGTTATATTTTAGGCAGTCAGCAGGGTCAGGTTATACTTCAGACAGCTGTTTTTTTTCTATTTAATCCGCAATCCTAATGACAATTTAATGCAGTTTGAATAAAGCAAATATATAGACTGATTAATTTCATGTAAAACTAACTATACATACTTTTGATCTCGTTCTTATAACACTTTTGATAATCTCTTATTTTCAACACATTTATGGCCTCAATTTATTTTAATAATATGAATTTTCAAAACACCATTATTGTTCAATTGATTGAATTTTCAAAACATTGGTAATGTTTTTCCCTTCTTTTAGAATCTCATATCTCAAATCATGCTTAATCTTTTTATTAACATATTTTTAATCTATTTGTTTAAAACCTAATTATTTAAATAATAATAATAATATAATTAATTAAGTTGTTTTGCAATACATTCCATACATGATTTTAATAGTTGATAAGATAACAGTTCTAATATAGATTATAAAATTTATTAGTTTTTTATTATAAATAAATGAATTACTTTTATTGGAAAACAGAGGTTACATTCGCATTCCAAGGATTACATAGATGTAAATTGTGAGAGTATCTTATTTTGGGGTACGTTCAGGATGCAATGATCCACCAGAATTAAGCTGCAATATTATCCTTGGGCACTTTGCCTTATGTGGGTTTTCCATCTTAAATGTTTGAAAATTACTCCATTAAAGATACAGTCCCTACTGCAGTTATGAGAGAAGATGAATATGTTGGAATTCAAGGAAATCCAAACTTAAGTTAATATAGGTATTAGGCAGAGATGGAAATCAATCCATGTAGCCTCATGAATTTCCAATGGAGCAATCTTTTTGTCATTTTCCTTAATTCTTTTAACTTTTTTGAGGAAGTTTTTTTAGCATTGCCCATAGTTTAATTAAAAATTTGCCTACATCTAATGGTCCAGATGGAAAAAAGGATGAAGGTGGCTATTCTTGTTAAAGGAAAAGATCCATTTCCTATGCTATCAATTAGTACAGAGAGATATAATATTCATTAAGGCTGTAGCCTCAATCACATGCGTATAAAATGTGATAGTAGGGACCTCTACAGGTCTTAAAACCACAAGCTTACTCTTAGAAGACACATGTGATTGAGGCTACAGCCTTAATGAATATTATTTACATAATGAATGTGTGTTTAAATAAATTTATAATTACAGAGAGATATGTAAGTTTGAAATGGAATCAACAACACTTTGATAAATCTGGAGGGATTGGAGTTGGCAGAGAAGGTGAAATATAGTTTCTTCTCTCAAGTATAATTGGCATATTGGATTTATTCTAGAGAATCCTATATGAGTGGTAAAGAAGTGGTTCATTGGGAGAACTTCTAGATTGATCTTGAGAAGGAAGTCCAGATATTTAGGTTCAAGGAACCAGAACTTAAACTTCCTAATAATTTGGCAGTTGGTAAACATGAGGAGGGAGGAGCAAGAGGGTTTAATGGGGTTAATAAGATTATAGGCTTACCAGAAGCTGATTTTTTAAAAGTTGATTTGATTTGAGATGTTGGTGTAATTAGTTAACAAGAGATGAGGGAAGAATTTATTAATTTCTTTTAAATTTAAACACTTCTAGCAAAACTATTATATTATTTTAAAATGTAACACTTAATAGTTTATTCTAACATTTGAGAATTATCTGTTATAATTATTTTTAATCCTTTATTTTATGATACTATTTTTATTTTGTATAATTTTCTTTAAAACTTTTATACTATTATGTTTATTAGGATTTATCCTAACAACACTAAAAATTATCTACTACCATGTGGAAGACTACATGTTTGACAGTGAAATTCATTTCTATATATATATATAATGGGATGGGTATCAGATGTTTGTACCTGGGATGATGGAAAATCATCATCAGCCCCAGTTAAAAAATATTCAATTAATGAATCTTAAATATTAAAGATTATATAAGTAATGATTATATATTCTATGATATTAGTAATGTCAATGATTAACTACGAATCACTATAAAAAGAACGTATAATAATAATTGAAGTAAGTGATATTAAAGTAAGCTATTATTATATCATAAATATATAAAAAAAATTATATATTAAAGAGAGCATAAGATCAAGAGATCAGCCAGTTAACTTCTTAGAGAAACTAAAAGTATCATTAACTATACATCAACCAGCATTATAAATGTGTAAAAAATCATCCATCATCACAAATGATCAACAATCAAAATAAAAAAATACAATAAATCAACAGTCCATCTTGTGACTGAATTTAAAATGGGAATACTGTAAACCAGGCCATCTATTTAGCCTTTTCCAATTTGGGCAATTATTTTACCATTAATTTGGATGCACAGACATAAGTGCTAATCCATTAGAATACATAACGATAAAAACAATAATTCTGGGATATTAAAACATACTCATCATTGTCAATGCTCTGGCCATTTAGTACCATTAGTGAACTGGCCATATATAAACCTAAATTCTAATAGAGACTAAACCAAAATAAAATATAGTACCTGGGCTTGAAAGAATATAATCTTAGCACCACCCAGGACATACCAACTGAATGTCCTTAAGCACTAATATATATCCCCTTTCATATATCAGATCATTATGCACAAATCTAGCTCAAAGAACATACGCTCTATTACTGTTACAGTGATCAAGACGATGATGTAATATATAGTATGATCTAAAAACCATTTAGAATTACTCACTGGAATAATTTTAACAATTATATATAAGTTTATTAGTAACAATAGCAAAAATAATATTAATATCTGTAGAATTCAGCTACACATATAATCCTTCTGATTTTAATACTTCTGATTTTGAGTACTATAGAAAATTCAAATTATTGCATTGATTTTACAATACTTGTTAAAGGTTTGCATACAACACATATATAGATATGTGCACAGATGATGCATTTATCTATGGTTTTTTGCTTCTAGTCACATCAGCATATCTATGATTTAATTATTCAAGCTGAAGAATTCTCTTGGTAAGCTTCCTGATTTATAGTCCTCATCAAGACAAGTATAGTCCAGGTCAGTTGGTCTGCAGTGATATTCCTTCTGTTTAGGATTGTTCCACATAAGCAAACTGTCTAAGATTTGATAGATTTCAGACAAGCAAGCTGTTGCCAGAACACAATTATAGCTATGGATTTCAACACAAAGTAGTTCATTTTCCTCTATGTGAATTCAAATGTCACTATTAAACTGTAGAGCAGATGCTTCCTTGCATACTTACATCTTTGTGCAGTTTTCTGCATAACTCTGCTAGCCATCTCTGCAGCTAAATTTTTTTACAGTCAGCTGCTTCTCAAAATTCTTACTAACAAAAGTAAAAAAAACAACAGACTATTCTAATCTATTTGTTAGTTCTTTTTATAAAAAGGCTGTGGGGTGATAAAAATATTTTTTAAACAATTAAAACATGCATTTTATCAAAAAAATACTGAAAGTAATTTTATTGGTCAATAAAAGTCTGAAGTATTGTTATTTGTCAATTACATTTTAGAATGTTTCTATTCAAAAATTATAAATCCTCAATAAATAGAACTGTTTTAATTTAGTTTCTAAAAAATCAATTTATTTCACATTCATATTAGTAAAATGTAATGAAAAATTTAAAATAATGTTAATAAACAAAGAAAAATACAAGAAAAACATTTAAAAAATAGCCAGTGGTAAAATAAAAGAATTATGTTTTAACTGGTCATTATGTGACAATGCTGGCATTTGTTTGTTTTTTACTTAGAAATTGCGATTTCTACTTATTCATTTTTGTCATTTTTTCCTCATCTCAATCTCAATATTTTAAATAAAAATTTATATCTACACACACTATTAATAAATATAGACACATTATTAACAATATAATTTAAAAACTAATTACAAATAACTTAAATATTTATGAAAAATAGTTGCATATTTCTAAAACATCATATTTCATTTATATGCAATCAGTGGTATATTGTGTGGTATAGCGGTCAAAAGCTATACTCTTTTCCTTGATTAGTTTTCTTCTAAAATTTAAAAATTTTCAAATCAAAGTTTATATTTAAATAAATGAATGTAAAAACTTAATTCTCAATGTAAAAAATTATGAGAAATATATTTTATTTACATTCAAAATCTACTGTGAAAGCATAAAACATTTGGGTTTGATTTTTGAATTATGACAGTAAGCCAGTTCTAGTGGACAATAGCTGAAGCTCCACAGGCTGAACTATGTAACAATAGACATCAATAAAAGAAACGATTTTTTTTTCAAAAATTAGTGCCAAATGTGGATTTTTTGGAATTAAAATTTTAAATACATGATGTTCTATAAAATAAGTGTAAAATGACTATTTTGCAGACAAAATGAGCCAAGAGACAGCACATGCATGATTCCTGCACGAACTATCCCCTTTAAAAGTTAAAACCATTTTTTTATTTTTTTCAGATCTTTGCCTTTTAATTAAAAGCTACTTTTGAAAGCGACTTTGAAATTTTAACAAAGGTATGATCTACATGTTTTTTACTTATAGAATTATATACAAGCATTAATAAAAAGATTTTCAAAAACTGGAAATATACATTTTTACAATTATCAGATTTATTATAATAAAACAGGCTTGTATTTTTTTAATTTCAAAATCAGAATATTAATAATACAATATTAATATTTATTTAGACCTTTTAAAGTTATTTAATTTATAATAAAATTATATTTTAAATTCAGAATTATTTTAACCCTTTATAGTTGTTATTATTTCCAGTGATATATAGAAAATATCTACACAATTTTTTGGCTGTGTTTATTTCTAGTTTTCCTTTCAACTTTATATATATATGTGCATGCACACACTATATTATTGTGTGCCATATATCTAACAGAACTGTTATAATATATACATAATGAAAGCAATCACTAAGTGAATATATATATGTTAAAATGAAGATTTGCACGGGTTAAATATATAAAATACATATTTTGCGGGTTCATCCATGTTAAAAACTTTTAATATTACTATACTGACGTTTTGACTTGGTCACACAAGCCATCCACAGAGTTAGAAAAGGTAGAAAGATGATTGTAGAGGCGCTACAATCACTGGTTTGAATAAAATGTTAAAATTCCACCAATAGCAAAAATGTTAAATTTAAGAATGTTTTTTTTAAAAAAAAGATTTCCAAATAGAAGGAAGTTTGCACATATCATCTCACTTATTGATACAATCTGGCCTTTTAAGTATCTCAATGGCTTCTCTAATTTTGCATTGGTAAAGATTATCACATCTGGATATGATCCTGGTACTAGAAAAATCAATTTTATGACCTGAATCTATAGTATGGAGTGAGAGTGCTGCTGATGATGAGTGCTGTTTAACTGCATTAGCATTCTCATCTCTCCTAACACTGATGTGATGATTACTCATACCTATGTAAGAAGCTTTACAATTTTTACATGAGATTTGATAGACACCATGAGATTCAAGAGGGATTGAATCCTTAGGCTTGGTTATTATATTGCTGATCTTTTGATGAGCAGAAAATGCTGTATCTATATTATAGCATTTTAATATATGTCCGATACTGTCTGTAGTTCCTTTTACATATGGAACACAAATCCTAATAGCTGACTTATCATCTTTTTGTTTCCTATTTTGTCTATTTTGGGCTTGAAATAAGGCTTCTTTTTTTTTTTTATAAATTTGTAATTATAACTATTTGCTAATAAAACACTATTAATATGATTTATTTCTTCCTTCAGATGTGTCTCATCTGAAAGGTTAATTGCTCTATTTAAAAGAGTTTTGGCTACAGAAACTATCTGAGTTGGGTGATGATGAGAATGTAAATATCTGTCTGTGTGTGTATCCTTTCTGTAAATAGAAAAAGATAAACTATTTGGTGTTCTGGTGACTAGAACATCAAGAAAAGGGAGTTTTCCATCAGACTCTGTCTCCATTGAGATACTTAAAAGGCCAGATTGTATCAATAAGCGAAATGATACGTGCAAACTTCCTTCTATTTGGAAAGATTTTTTTTAAAAAAACATTCTTAAATTTAACATTTTTGCTATTAGAGGAATTTTAACATTTTATTCAAACCAGTGATTGTAGCATCTCTACAACCATCTTTCTACCTTTTATAACTCTGTGGATGGCTTGTGTGACCAAGTCGAAATGTCAGTATAGTAATATTAAAAGTTTTTAACACAGATGAACCCGCAAAATATGTATTTTATATATTTAACCTGTGCAAATCTTCGTTTTAACATTATTAACCTCTATGGGGAGGAAATTTTTAAACAGCTTCATATATTTGAAAGAACATGGAGTAAGAAATGTAAGTTACTTTGTAATTTATCTTTTCTGTTAGCATGCAAAAATCACAACGTTATACCCACTTGCTGTAAAATTGTGTTTCATAAGAACAATTATAATGTTAGTAAAATTCTAAGGAAAACCAGCAATATTATTTTAAACTCTTTTATTAAAGAAACTCGGAAAAATTTAGACAAAATTGATAAAGTATTGCTACATTTATGTTTATTCCTTAGTAATAAAATACATCCTTTACTGTGGACCAGTTTTGATCATATTGCAAGTTTTAGATCGTTTAAAGATTCGGAATTTGTAACAGCAAAGCAAAAGAAAAAATTGCAAATGCTAGTTAGAACACAATCCCCAAACATTATGTATCCAAATCAAAAAACCGTTTATAATTTATCTAGGAAAACCCTCTCTACAGATGAAATTTCGGTTTTAGAAAAAGGTTTCAATTTTGCTTTAACACCTTCCCGGATACCTTTTGAGAAAATTGTTTGTGATGTTGAATCAGCTCTCGATGAAATTGATTCTACATCGGCTGATTTGGCTAGAGCTGAGATTTGTAATATTTTAAAAAAAGCTAAGCTTCCTAAAAATAATATTTCAAAGAAAGAAAGACAAGCATTAAATAATATAAAATCAGACAAATCAATTGTTGTACTTCCAGCTGATAAAGGTAATGCCACAGTTGTAATGGATCATGACATTTACCATAATAAAATTTTAGATCTGCTTAATGATAAAACGTATAAACTATCAAAAAGAGATCATACTACATATTTGGAAAAAACAACAAAAGCTATTATTAATAAACCACCTATTGAAACAGAGATAAAAATAAAATAATCCCTCGTGAAAAATCTTGTGTCTGTCCAAAATTTTATGGACTTCCAAAAATTCCCAAACCAGATACCCCTCTTCGTCCAATAGTAAGTGCAATAGGTTCTCCAACTCATATTTTAGCTAGATACTTATCGGATTTCATTAAACCTACAATCCCATCTATTAAATCATATATTAAAAACTCTCTTCATTTTATTTCTATTTTAAAAAGTTTAAAAATTAATGCTAATGACATTCTGGTCAGTTTTGATGCCATGTCTTTGTTTACAAACATTCCAATTGATGAAGCTTTAAATATAATCTCACAACATTGCAATTTACCAGACCATATTATTGCTTTGATTAAAAATTATCTCTTGAATACATATTTTGTACAATGGACAGCATTACAGCCAAGTTTTTGGTACTCGTATGGGCTCACCTATCTCAGGAGTAATAGCTAATTTATTCATGGAATATATAGAAACTCGTGCTTTAGAATCATCATCTTTAAAACCTCTCATTTGGCTCAGATACATAGATGACACTTTTGTCATATGGCAACATGGAAAAAATAAATTAGATGATTTTTTCTTCCATTTAAATAATACGCATCCTCATATTAAATTTACAATGGAGACAGAGTGTGATGGAAAACTCCTTTTTCTTGATGTTCTAGTCACCAGAACACCAAATAGTTTATCTTTTTCTATTTACAGAAAGGATACACATACAGACAGATATTTACATTTACATTCTCATCATCACCCAACTCAGATAGTTTCTGTAGCCAAAACTCTTTTAAATAGAGCAATTAACCTTTCAGATGAGACACATCTGAAAGAAGAAATAAATCATATTAATAGTGTTTTATTAGCAAATAGTTATAATTACAAATTTATAAAAAAAAGCCTTATTTCAAGCCCAAAATAGACAAAATAATAAACAAAAAGATGATAAGTCAGCTATTAGGATTTGTGTTCCATATGTAAAAGAAACTACAGACAGTATCGGATGTATATTAAAATGCTATAATATAGATACAGCATTTTCTGCTCATCAAAAGATCAGCAATATAATAACCAAGCCTAAGGATTCAATCCCTCTTGAATCTCATGGTGTCTATCAAATCTCATGTAAAAATTGTAAAGCTTCTTACATAGGTATGAGTAATTGTCACATCAGTATTAGGAGAGATGAGCATGCTAATGCAGTTAAACAGCACTCATCATCATCAGCACTCTCACTCCATACTATAGATTCAGGTCATAAAATTGATTTTTCTAGTACCAGGATCATACCCAGATGTGATAATCTCTACCAATGCAAAATTAGAGAAGCCATTGAGATACTTAAAAGGCCAGATTGTATCAATAAGCGAGATGATACGTGCAAACTTCTTTCTATTTGGAAAGATTTTTTTAAAAAAACATTCTTAAATTTAACATTTTTGCTATTGGTAGAATTTTAACATTTTATTCAAACCAGTGATTGTAGCGCCTCTACAACCGTCTTTCTACCTTTTATAACTCTGTGGATGGCTTGTGTGACCAAGTCGAAATGTCAGTATAGTAATATTAAAAGTTTTTAACAAGGATGAACCCGCAAAATATGTATTATATATATATATATAACATTAAATAAACATTTAAAGAGTAATGATTTGATGGTAATGTTACTGAAAAATATAAGATATTATAACTCAGAAGTATTTTCTCTTATTTTTATAAACATTCACAAGTAATAAAATTTATAAATTTTTCAGAAATAAACATTATCTCATATTAAAATTTATCTTGGAATATTACATAAAGATATTCTTTACATGATTATTTAGACTTATGACAAACAACTGAGAATAGTTACAAAAGTTGATGAAAATATATTTTAATTTTACAGTACAATTATTATTCACCATTAATTATAAATTGATTGATTTATTTTTATTCCCATTATTAATTTATAATGGGTAATCCATTGGTTTACATAAATATATATTCACATTCATATCGACTTTTTCAAACCAAATTGTGCAAACGCTTTTTGCGAGTGTTAAATAATAAATGAATACCCTCTGACCCCTACAAGATATAGAATTTATGCAGCAATAAAAGGAATCCTCTTATTACTATGACTCAAATATTTATATATGAGCAAATCTGAAGTACTGGCACAGAAGGTGTGACTATAGAACAGTCACTTTGAATTACTATATATAACTTATGAATGAATGACGCCGATGAAATTTACTAGAATTTACTGAACATCATTCCAACTGAAATTAATCATATATATAAATCAGCATTTATTTTTTATAGCGTCTGTATACAATTGTAATCACATTCATATCGGCTTTTTCAAACGAAATTGTGCAAACGCTTTTTGCGCACAATTTGGTTTGAAAAAGCCGATATGAATGTGATTACAATTGTATACAGACGCTATAAAAAATAAATGCTGATTTATATATATGATTAATTTCAGTTGGAATGACGTTCAGTAAATTCTAGTAAATTTCATCGGCATCATTCATTCATAAGTTATATATAGTAATTCAAAGTGACTGTTCTATAGTCACACCTTCTGTGCCAGTACTTCAGATTTGCTCATATATAAATATTTGAGTCATAGTAATAAGAGGATTCCTTTTATTGCTGCATAAATTCTATATCTTGTAGGGGTCAGAGGGTATTCATTTATTATTTAACACTCGCAAAAAGCGTTTGCACAATTTGGTTTGAAAAAGCCAATATGAATGTGATTACAATTGTATACAGACGCTATAAAAAATAAATGCTGATTTATATATATGATTAATTTCAGTTGGAATGACGTTCAGTAAATTCTAGTAAATTTCATCGGCGTCATTCATTCATAAGTTATATATAGTAATTCAAAGTGACTGTTCTATAGTCACACCTTCTGTGCCAGTACTTCAGATTTGCTCATATATAAATATTTGAGTCATAGTAATAAGAGGATTCCTTTTATTGCTGCATAAATTCTATATCTTGTAGGGGTCAGAGGGTATTCATTTATTATTTAACACTCGCAAAAAGCGTTTGCACAATTTGGTTTGAAAAAGCCAATATGAATGTGATTACAATTGTATACAGACGCTATAAAAAATAAATGCTGATTTATATATATGATTAATTTCAGTTGGAATGACGTTCAGTAAATTCTAGTAAATTTCATCAGCATCATTCATTCATAAGTTATATATAGTAATTCAAAGTGACTGTTCTATAGTCACACCTTCTGTGCCAGTACTTCAGATTTGCTCATATATAAATATTTGAGTTGTAGTAATAAGAGGATTCTTTTTATTGCTGCATAAATTCTATATCTTGTAGGGGTCAGAGGGTATTCATTTATTATTTAACACTCGCAAAAAGCGTTTGCACAATTTGGTTTGAAAAAGCCGATATGAATGTGATTACAATTGTATACAGACGCTATAAAAAATAAATGCTGATTTATAAATATATATTGTAAGAATTAGCCAGCTCATCTTTAAGATAGTTATATTTAAAAAAAGAGGAGGAGCATAATAAAAGGGAGAAAATTCATTTATTTAACTTAACGTTTTCCATGTTCTTAAAATAATATATTTTTTAAAATACTTCTTTCATATACACTTCAATGCAAACAAATTTTCTTAAAAAAACTTCTTTATTTTTCTTACAGTTTCATTACTTTTAAAGTAGAGGAAGTTTGATAAGCTCTGATGAAGCCTGCTGGACAGTCAAAACTATAAGGAAAATAAAGAAGTTTTTTTAAGAAAATTTGTTTGCATTGGAGTGTATATGAATGAAGTATTTTAATATATATATATCACTATATGAAGATATGCAAAAAAAAGTAAAAGAGAAGAATAAGAGAATATATGTCTGTTGATCTGAAATGAAAATAGTTGTTAAATTAGAAACCTGGAATTTCAAAAGAAAAGGAAGAAAAGCTACTTGAAAAAATAATGAAATGAAAATATTTGTTTTATTGGAAATCTAGAGTTACCAATGAAATAAGAAAAGCTAAATAGATAAAATAATTATTGAGAAAGCTACAAAAGTAAATTACTATGTGAAATATTTATAAGAAGATAGGTAATTTAGGCAATTACAAAAATCTGAAAATTAAAAAACCATAAATGAGAAAATGTGATATTATGGAGTGTTCACATTTACATTTGTAAATATTATGTTATAGAGAAAGTAATAATTGAAAATAGTTGTTTTATTCAAAGTATGTGTCTTTTGTATTTATATATTGGACTATTTTTATCATCTAGTATTGAGTATTGAATGTCTTTAGAAAAATTTTATTTTATTTAAATTTTCAAAGTACATTCAATGATAAGTAATTGTCACATGTTAGTATATGCACAAATCTTCAGAAAAAACACTAATTATTGTGCATATGCTAACTTATTTTCTATTATTAACAGTTGAGTGTACTTTGAAAATTTGAATGAGGTTAATTTTTTTAAAAACATTCAATACTAAATATTAGATGCTGGAAATAGTCCTATATATACATACAACTAAAATACCATCACAGCAAACCTTTAGGGAAACACAAACTATTCGGTATAGATCGATACTATACGTTTTTTTTCTTTCAGTATATTACTATTGTATGGGATTATATTAAAATTGTTTTTTTCTTTAAATGTAAAATATTTTTTAGATTTGATAAGGGATGATAATTATATGTGTTATATGCAATACTATAAATAGAATTGATTAATATGTAAAACCTTGGTTTGTCACATTATCATTTTAATTTCCTTTTACATTTTATTCTTTTGTTTGTTATTTTGCTTTATAAAATTACTGTTAAAAAGATAATATCTCATGTCTTTATTCTTCTAATTATCTGCTCTCCCACGTGTGTAACTGATTTCACCAGAGAGTTATGCTTTAAAAAATTGTAGTTTATTCCAATGAAATTGTTTAATGATAGAATAGTTTAACTATTATATATGTGCATTTTCTCTTTTCCACAGTTACATTTATTAGGGCTCTTATGATTGCAACCCATTTCATAAAATAACAGTACTATGTGGTTATCCACATTGCTCTTTGTAGAGATTATTGAAATAACACAAATATAAAGATAATCTTTAAAGTCCACAGACTTCTTTTCACTTAGATTTTATGGTAGCAATTTATTTATTAATGGTGTATATACTCATAGTATTGAATGGTCAAGAGCATTGACGATTATCACTTTAGATATAGAATTATGTATTAGTATAATTTTAGGATCTGGAATATACAAATGTAGGGGAAATAATAATTTCTTTTATAATAGGCCTTAAATTTGGCTCTAACTAAATTTGTACTCAGATTTTATACTGTACAACTTATGACTATAATCACAAAGGATGATTGTTCTCTCTTGATAATTTTTGTATATTTATAACTTTATATTGTTTATCATTTATTTACAATACTGATTTTTGCTTATGATCATTGATTGTGATGTTTTTATGATTCTTATCTTCCCTATACTTATTATATATTCATGATCATCTTACTATTAAAATCCTTATAGATGTATATAATTAAACAGGATTTGAATCCAAACTTTCAAGCTCACCAGTCATTCACTCCATCTAATATACCTGATACACATAACCACATACATGTGAAAAAGATAGATGATATTCAATATATGTATTTCTTGCTAAACCAGAACTCATCAGTTAGTGCAGATCATCATCTACCACACACACACACACACATATATATATATATTGTAATTATAATTGAAATAATATTTTTAACGGTTTACAAACAATTACAAACAATCTTTAAATCCGCAGAAGTACTTTCGGTTACTTTCTAACCTGCCTCAACTGCCACTAAATTCAAAAACTAAAAGCGGAAGCAAACGTCATCAATTCAAATTCCACGAATCTCGTATTTTAATGTTAGAAGCTTGTCGATTTATTAAATGCATTTTATTCCTGTTTATAAAAATTGCCTCTTTAATTTTTCTTTTACTATGGTTTCTCTCTTCGTGAAGAATTTTCACATTTTCAAAATTAAATTTATATTTACATGTTTTTTCATGATCAAAGAAAACTGAAGAAGATATTAAATCACCATTATTTTTATTTTTTACACGCTTATATAACAATTCATGTTCCTTCAATCTTTTCTCAATGCTGTACCTAGATTCACCTACATATGATAGCATACAATCACAAACAATGTTGATATATGACATTACTTTTTTGCTTGACAGGTATGACATCCTTAGAATTATTAACTAATTTATTAATATTGTTTGGTACGTAGAATGAAACATTAAATACATTCTTATATAAATCCTTAAAAAATTTTACTTGTGGATTTGAAATAAATGGAAAAGATATCCATTTTTTATTATTAATCTTCATTTCTTTTAAATTATATTTTTAAATTGACTTAAAGTATTGTTTTAAAGTATTGAGATATTTGCCAAGGAATTTCTTGATGTTGGTTATAGAATGGAACAAATAAACAATATTTTAACTCAATTTAAAAAAATTATTATAATTTAAAAGAAATGAAAATTAATAATAAAAAATGGATATCTATTCCATTTATTTCAAATCCACAAGTAAAATTTTTTAAAGATTTATATAAGAATGTATTTAATGTTTCATTCTATGTTCCAAACAATATTAATAAATTAGTTAATAATTCTAAGGATGTCATACCTGCCAAGCAAAAAAGTAATGTCATATATCAAAATTTTTTGTGATTGTATGCTATCATATATAAGTGAATCTAGGTGCAGCATTGAGAAAAGATTGAAGGAACATGAATTTTTATATAAGCGTGTAAAAAATAAAAATAATGGTGATTTAATATCTTCTTCAGTTTTTTTGATCATGAAAAAACATGTAAATATAAATTTAAATTTAATTTTCAAAATGTGAAAATTCTTCACGAAGAGAGAAACCATAGTAAAAGAAAAATTAAAGAGGCAATTTTTATAAACAGGAATAAAATGCATTTAATAAATCGACAAGCTTCTAACATTAAAATACGAGATTCGTGGAATTTGAATTGATGACGTTTGCTTCCGCTTTTAGTTTTTGAATTTAATGGCAGTTGAGGCAGGTTAGAAAATAACCGAAAGTACTTCTGCGGATTTAAAGATTGTTTGTAATTGTTTGTAAACCGTTAAAAATATTATTTCAATTACAATTACAATATTGTTTTTAATTAACGGATATTTTATTTATTTTATATATATCATCATCATCATCATCAACCATTATCAATCCACTGCAGGATGAAAGTCTCTCCAAGTTCAATCCATCTTTTCCTATCTTTAGCTTCTCTTCTCCACATTACCCTGCACACTTTCTTATTTCATCCATCCATCTCACATGTAGTCTCTTTCTGGGTCTTTTACAATCTCATGAAATCCAGTTTAAAATTTCAACTGTCCATCTGTAATCATCTCTTCTAACAATATGTCCAGCCCAACTCCACTTCAGTCTTTTAATTTTTTCAATGAGGTCAGTAACACCTGTTTGTTCTCTTACCCATACATTATGTTTTCAATCCCTTCTTGTTACTCCCAACATGCATCTCTCCATACTTCTTTGAGTGGTCTGAAGTCTCTGTATTGCTCTTCTATTAAGTGTCCAAGTCTCAGATCCATAAGTAAGAACTGGCAAAACACATTTATTAAAAACCTTCCTTTTCAAACACATAGGCATATTTCCTTTTAGTATCAAGTTATTTCTACCAAAAGCACTCCAACCAAGTTTAATTCTGTGATTAATTTCATCCATTATGTTTCCATCTGTATTAATAATCTGACCAAGGTATTTGTAACTGTTAACTTCTTCTAACTCATCATAATCAATCTTTATTTTCATATTTTGAGAAAATCTATTAAACATTACTTTAGTCTTTTTAACATTTATCTTTAGTCCTACTTTCATCTGATAACTCCTGCAACATTTCCTGTAGCTCTAAAGCATTATTTGCAAAAACAACTACATCATCTGCAAAATCTAAATGACTTAAATAATCTCCATTTACTTTCACTCCTTTAGCTTCCCATTTTAATCCACAAAATACTTCTTGCAGCACTGCTGTAAAAAGTTTTGGAGATATAGAGTCACCCTGTCTTACACCCTTTTCAATGTTGATTTTCCTACTATCATTATGTAATCTAATTGTTGCTGTTGCATTTTTGTAAATATTCTTCAAAATATGACAATATCCTGGATCTATACCTTGATGATCCAATGCTTTAATCACTGAAGAAATGTTTATAGAATCAAATGCCTTTTCATAGTCTACAAATCCTAAGCATAATGGCAACTCATATTCATTTGTCCTTTCTATAACTTCTCTCAATACCTGGATATGATCTACTGTACTAAAACCACTTTTAAATCCAGCTTGTTCTCTTGGTTGGTGGAAATCCAATGTTTTCTGTAGACGAGTTGTAATTATCTTAGTAAAAATTTTGTATAAAACTGATAAAAGACTGATAGGTCTGTAATTTCTAATATCTTCTTTATCACCTTTTTTAAATATTAATATTAATACTGCATTCTTCCAGTCATCTGGTACATCTTTATCATTTAGACATTTGGTATATAACTTTGCTAAAACTTTTTCTATTTCTTCACCTGCTTCTTTTAATATATCAATTACAATTCCATCATTACCTGGAGCCTTCTTTTTCTTCATAAATTTAATTGCATGTCTCACTTCCTCATTCAAAATTCTGGGCAATTCAGAAGATATAATATGTATAGGAGGCACTTGCTCTTTATTACTATATAATTCTTGATAGAAGTCTTCTACACATTTTATGATGTCATCTCTCTTTTTAGTAATAATGCCATCTTTTTTTCTTATTGCAGATATAAATTTCCTACCAATACCAAAATGTTGTTTTACACTCTTTAGACTTTTATTCTCTTCTACAGCTTTCCTTGCTAGTTCACAATTATATTTTCTTATATCATTTTCAACTCTTTTCCACACCATTTTACAAAATTCGAGATATTCAATCTTTTTTAATGCATCATTGTTGTATAGTCTCATATTCCTTCTTTTCTTCATAAATTCTCTAGTCTCAGTAGAAATTTTACTAGTCAATTGCTGTTTTTTTCTACCAGCTATCTTTGTTGCAGTTTTTAAAAGTGTATCGCTTATTTTCTTATTAATGTCATTCAAATCTGAATCATGTTCAAAATCTACTAATACTTGAAACCGATTTGTAAGTTCTAATTTAAATTCATTAGAATGTTTCTGAAGATTAGGAATATCAACTGTAAATATTGTTTTTCTTAATAATTTTTGTCTCTCTACTTTTGCATTAACATGTATCTTACATCTTACTAATCGGTGATCACTTCCTGTGTTAAATTTATTAAGAACATTACAATCTTGAAATATGTATTTTCCGTTAGTCAAAATATAATCCAATTCTGCTGTACCTTCATTTGGATGCTTCCATGTCCATTTCCTTTTAACATTTTTCTCAAAAAAAGAATTCATAATATAAAGTTTTTCTTTTTCTGCAAACTCCACAAGTCTATGTCCTCTCTCATTTCTATTACCATAACCAAAATTACCTACAGCATTTTCATCTTTCATTTGTTTACCAATTCTAGCATTAAAATCTCCCATAACAATTTTAAAATGTTGTTTACTCTGGTCAAAAGCCTTTTGCACATCCATATAAAAATCTTCTATAACTTCATCACTATGAGAACTTGTTGGGGCATAAACCTGAATTATCTGCATTTGGTATCTGCTATTAAGTTGTAAAACTAATCTTGCCACTCTGTCTGATACACCATCAATCTCCACAATGTTATTCTTCCATTTTTTATTTATAATGAATCCTACTCCACTTGTATTTCCAATATTTGTGCCTTTATAGTAGAGTATATGTCCACTTTTTAAATCAATTGTTTCTTCACCTTTTCTTCTAACTTCACAAAGTCCAATAATGTCCCATTTAATATAAGACAGTTCTTCTTCTAATTCTTGCAATCTTCCTTCACTTGAAAGTGATCTGCAGTTGTAAGTACCTAAATAAAAAGTCGACATCAAATGGCAGCCTGAGTCCGCAATCAGGGGATTCTTAGCACCCTCCGCCTTCGGCCACCAACCGCTGCCTTGGTTGGTGACTTTACAGCCTCCTGGGAATAAGGGCCATGATTTATTTTTGTCTGTCATGATTGTATATATTGAAAAAATATTCTTAAACTCGGAGGTAAAAAGCCAATAAACTCACCACGCTGGCTAATGCATGTTGGTGAGCAGCCCATCCATGTTCGTATACTATATGAATAATCACATAGTAATAACAGCTGCAACGACAAGAATGTATGGAGTGGACATTAGGAATTTGCCCTGCTCGGTTCCTTTAAGGCCTCCAAGAGGAATCAAAGGGTCTCCTTTCAGTTAATAGCAAACTCCTTTCTGCAGCCTTATATATATATATATATATATATATATATATATATATATATATATATATATATATATATATATATAAGTGCTCAGTTAATATTAAAATAGCAAATCAGAATCTTTAATGGATAGGATTCAATCCTCTTCACTCTCCAATTTTCCAGACATCTATATCATTGAAAAAAATCAGATGATGGAATATCCAAAGTCCTTGTTGAAGTTAATGTTATTGTCATTCTCATATTGTCCTTAAATCAATATGACCTCTCATATGTAGGACATTAATATGTCCATTTAATATTTAAACAGCATTAAACTGTTGTACATGCACTTTGGATTTTAACTATAAAATGAATGAATACTAACACTTCAAACACATGATAAAGTCTTTATCATGTGTTTGAAGTGTTACTATTCATTCATTTTATAGTTAAAATCCAAAGCGCATGTGCAACAGTTTAATGCTGTTTAAATATTACAGTTTATAAACATTGTGCTATATAAAATAAATGACTTATTTATGTCCATATAAATACACAAAGGAGGGCTAGACAGAATACTGTCTGAATGTGTAATATTTAAATACAAGTATAGTATATATACTTAAACTAGATGTAATTGTAGTAGATTTGAACCCAGATTTTCAAGCCCCTCATTCATCCACTCCATCTAATAAACCCAATGCACATAACCACATACATGTGGAAAAATATAAATGATCTACAATATGTGTATTTCATGCTAAACCAATATTTATCAGTTGACCTGGATCATGATCTTCCACATACATATACACCTGGGTCTCATTTTATGTGGTAGATAAGTTTCTCAGAAAATGTGCACAAAAGAAATCGCACAAAAATAAACATAACTTACCTTGAAAAATGGAGGATAGGTTCTGTAATTTTTGAAATTGGCATAAAAGCAAAGCAACAAAAAAAAATTACTTTAAAATTTGCATTAAAAAAAAATAAAGTATGACTAATAAAATATTTCAAATATATGAAAAAAATTAATATAAGACAATTTTTTTACTTTTTTTATTAACTACAGTATTTAATTTTACATTTTTTCATACATATTTTAATAATTACCAATATTTTACAATAGGCATTTATTTGTGAAATAGTAAGAAATAAGATTCATGATGTGATGTACAACTAGTATCACTTCCAGTCTTGTGCTGTTTCTATATTAAAAAATGAGATCGCAATCAAAACAAAAGATCCTCATTAGAAAGATTATTTTCAGTTTATAAAATCAATAAAATCTTCATTATTATTTATTTTAAAAATCTAAAAAAAATATTTATTTCTGTTAATATCTAACAAAATATGTTTTAAAAGTTTAAAATTTTTGAATATTTATTGTGTTATTTTTATACGTACATATAAATCTATTATTATTATTTACTCATTAGTATAAGTAGGTTATTTACATAGAAGATACAATTCTAAATATAGCTTCAGGCCATATTCATGTAAGCTGCTAATATAATGTTATATTTTTGAAAAAAAAAGTATTTCAAGTCAAAATAAGTTATTAATAATTTAAATTTCTTGATATCTAATAAATATAGTGAAATATTAAGGATATTAAGAAGAAACATGAATTGCATAACGTCAAAATCGCATTAAAATAATCCACATAAAACGAGACCCATATGTATATAATTAGAGCTTAGTTTATAGTAAAATAGAAAATCAACAAACTTTAATGGATAGGCTTCAATTCTCCTCACTTTCCAACTCTTCATATCAAATTACATCTAGTTTAAGTATATATACTAACTATACTTGTATTTAGATATTACACATTCAGCCTGCATTCTTCCCATCTCTCTTGTGTATTTAAAAGGACATGTTAAGTCATACATATGGCGGGAGGGTCAGACTGACTTAGGGTCAACATGAAGATGACAATAATATTAGCAACAAAGTCTTTCAGCATTCAATTATCTGATTTTCAATGTTATGAATCACTGAAGAGTAGAGAGGATTGAAGCCCATCTATTAATGTTTGTTGATTTTTTATTTTCATATAAACTGAGCTCTGATTATATGTGTGGGAGATGATGATCCAGAATGACTGATGAGTGCTGATTCATCACAAAATGTGTATATTGTAGTTCATTTACCTTTATAACATGTAAGCGGTTATGTGTATTGGGTATATTAGATAGAAATGGATAACTGAGGAGCTTATAATTCTGATTTAAACCCCCTTTAATTACATCTAGTTTAAATATATATATATATATTGTACCCTTACTTCTTGATATATAAAAGAGTTTAAAATACAACTAGCTCAGTTACATTATTATGCTTAATTAAAATTTGCATATCTATTTTTAATATACTTTTATATTATCACATCTTAATTAAATTTATTATCAATTGTCCAAATCAATATAGTTCCGGATTATATTAATTAAATAAGCATTTAATCAAATTATGAGACTGTGAAGTAAAGTTACAAAGTAATAAGCAGATTTACACTGAGTTAATATCTTCCAAGATACTATCTCAATGGCATAAGAATACTACCACTACCTTATCATCCTACCACTACATCTATAGCATTCTTATGACTTTTAAATAAAATAAATTATCTTTAATAATACTAAAATAATTCCTAACTTTTAACTTAAAACATAATTAAATAATCTCAGGTTCTTCTCAGTTTTAAAATAATAATAACTCATGTAAATAAGTATGATGTGGGATTTTATATCAAACTTAAATACACCTAACTTATTTTAATAATAATAATAAATAATACTAATCTTAGAGTGTAATTTAATCTCATCTATTTCTATTATATAATCAATCATTAAATGAATAAACAATTATATGTATATCTTTTATTTCATATGGTATCTTCATTTTAAAATAGATCAAAATCTTATACTTAATAATCTGTGACAATAGACAATATTGTATTCTTATAATGTGCATTATAATCATCTTATGACCATTGTAATATTTATATTCATGTCAATCAATTCCTATAAAATAATGTTAAGCAAATATGGTATTCAATTCTAAGTAATAATAACAAATTCATTTTGTGCAAATATTATGTTTATTTCAAATTATCTGATGTCAAAATGCTGTGGTGAAAAATAATGAAACTCGACACACTTTTAAAACAAATTAACAAATTTATTTACAATAACTTCAAATAAGAATTTATTTACACTATTTACAGTTTTAGAATTTAGGAAAATAAATAAAAAATAAAATAGGAAAATACAAATATAAGAGGCTTACACTGTTATTAACTCATGTACTTAATAAGCAATTTTACATTCCTTCAAATGCTATACCAATAATATTATAGTATGTTTTCAAAACTTAGATTTTTCTTAAAATAAATAGTAGTGTACTTTAATTACTACAAATAACAATATGTCAAGACTATTTATGTAGCATGTGTAAACAATGAAACTCTACTAATTAAATAGCTACATTAATTAAGTATTACCATTTATAATGTATTATCATGTATTCACTTTATTATTAGCATTGCTTAATGCTTTATATAAATTAATGTATCTTTATAGTGTATAACAAATAATTGACTGTAATTATACTTTACTTAATGTAATTCCTGTTATATGTTTTATCAAATATGCATTATATATCTCTATTGTTCAAATATTATTATTTAAATCATTTATCAATTCTAAATTCATAAAGCATTACCTTAGATAAATTCTATGATTCTTTTCTGTGTAAAAATCATTACTTTACTTAATGTTTTCTTTTAATCCTTTCTAATAAATTTCTATCTATAAAACATATTCTAAACTTATCTAAAATTTTCGGAAAAACAAACATCAGCCTTAAATAAAATATTCATCATCCAAATTACCTATACTACATCGTTTATACTTAATAAACTTCAATCCAAATATAAGCTTCTACCCATAACGTAACTTAACTTATTTAATAAACAAAATACACAAAAATAGAGTCTTTTCAAATCTATTCTTATCTTGCAAATAATAAAATAATTACCTCAATAAAGAATAAATATAATTCTAATATTATAACATAATAAAATATCAAAATTTATTCATGAAAGAATCATATAATTATTTCTAAGCTTCTTACGTAATGTTGTATCAGGTTTATCTTATAAATTAAAATTATGCATATTTTAATAAAGTTCGTTGCCAATATAATGTATGTGTTTTCATAAAATATCTATCCATTCATTCTACAACAACATAACATTCAGCTGATCTAAAGAAAAACATATCAAATTCATTAAAAATCATTATACAATATTTTTACCATAATAATAATAATGTCCAGTCTGCTATCCAGCATTCTTCGGAATTTGCAGCTTCATAAAATAAAATCATTCACATTTACACTCATAAACATTCATTAGAATATTTCGTGTTATACTAATTATAAAGTAGATTTATGTAATTAATTATTATATTATTTTTAAGTTAGTATTTAATAAATGTACCTAACCTACTTTTAATAGTTTAATAATATTTTAAATTTTATGTTAAATAAATAAAATAAAAGTTTATATTACATATTTCCAACGACATCTTCTGTTCTACCATAAAAGTTCTAACAAATATCCTACGTATAAAGTCAATAGAACACTATTTCCTGTTCCGTTGTATCACGTGTTTCTTGAAAGTTTATAATAAAAATGATAACGTTTTTATTTAAAATAAAACTAAGTTCCACAAGGAAAGCAAAATAAATTAAAAAAAAAAAAATAGTTTATAAGTTCTGGATCCAGTTCTTCATAGATTATTATTTAAAAATTATTATTTCTAAATTAATTTATAGTTTATAAATTATTTTCCTTGAATTACTTTAATCAACTTGGCTTGCTTGGTTTGGACATCCATGTATTATTTATGCATTTCTAATAACATATTCAGGTAAGAATTAATTTCTCCATCTATAACGACCAGCGTTTTAGACTACTTCAATAAAAATAGTTTTATTATATTACGATTTTAAAATAATCATATTTATAATCTATTTGCCTTTTCAAATCGTCAATATTTAGTCTTTTAAGCACAAAGACTTAACAAGGCAAGTATTTATTAAATTTACTACTTCTTATATCTTTACTTAAGATATACATTTTAATCTTTTAAAATCTACAAAAATACTTTCTTTCTATAGAAGTATTCATATTTCTTTTAAATATCTATTTACAATAGACAATAGTAATTTAAACCTTTAAAATATTTATAGTCCAAAATACTACTTTTCTCCATCTCGTAGTTTTATGTACTAATCCAGCGTCTATTATTTCTCTAGCATAAAGTTTCTGATATATTTCTCCGATACGCGATGTTTCCATGATTATTCGTACGTAAATTGAGTTTCGATATTGAGAAGACCAATAGGGAATTATTAAGTTTCTACTGCATATTTATCATTTAAAAATTATAAAATTATATACAATAACACTCTTATGATTTTTAAAAACTGATTTTAAGAGCGTTTATAAATTTACTTGGCTATTTTCTCAATAGCACTATTAACTTAGAAATTTAATTACAGAGAGAGCCCCCTTCAACAATTGAATCCAGCTTTTATACTCGAAGAGACTCCACATCTGATTGGTACGTTTAAACAATCAAACTTTGCTGGCTTATTTACATATTTATCAACTCACTATTAAAAATAAAATAATGACTTATTTAATATTTAATATTATTATTTTTTTTTTTACAATAATCTTTATCGTTTATTTAAACCTATTAAACATTCTTTTGAAATATTCTTTCTCACTTGGTTTAAATTTTAATCCTCATAAGATCATTTAAAATAAATCAAATCTTTTAAATACGTTATATTTTTAAGACAATATTTTTTTAAAAATCAGATTTAATATTTTACATTAATATCTTGATTTTTATCTCGTGATAACTCACGTATTATTTATAAATTTCACAACATAATTTTAAAATAGTTTTTCAACTTTATGAGAAAGCTTCCAAGCATGTGTGTGTGTATCTTTAATTAACATCTGTTTTTACAATACAAGAAACGCTTCCCATAATCTAAAAATAACTTAACAATTGCTTTTTAAAATAAATATTTATTTTTAAAAATAAATAAGATATTATATCAGATTTTAAAATAATTATTTGATATGATTAAAATCAAATATTAATCTCAATTTAAGTACTTATAATTTAAAATATTTCTATTCACTTTTAACATATATTTCAAATTAAATAAATATCTTTGTCTAATTTTAACTTGTCTGTTAATCACTTTAGCTTCAACATTTGTTATTAAATTTATTAATGCAGTATTACATCATAATCATCATCACTTTACATATTTTCTCAATATCAACACAATTCACACATCAAATACTCATAGATTGCTTTAATTAAACCTATGGTAACATTACCACAAGTAAAATCAACATCACATTTTTAAAATACTTCTTAAATTTAAAATTTTCTACTAGATTAGCACAAAACTTAAATGGTGACCCATACAAAAGGGCACAATATATATATATTAGTAATTAATGTCTGTATTCCAATTATAAACAAATATATATAATTCTTCGAAAAACAATACAATAATTAATACAGTAAATAATATTTTAAAAACAAATATCTACTATAATTTAATAGAAGTACTTTCACTATCTAAGTAGTCATTATCAACTATATTCAAATTCAGTTACAAAAAACTGTTATAAATGTCTACAAAAATAATATGTCATCATCAATTTTTCCACAATTCATTAATTTTTATATTAGCAGCTTGTCTATTTATCAAAAAAAGTAATGAATTGTGGTAAATTGATGTGTGACGTAATTGTTTTTGTAGACATTTATAACGTTTTTTTGTAACTTACTTTGAATATAGTTGATAATGACTACTTAGATAGTCAAAAGTACTATTACATTATAGTAGATAGTTGTTTTTAAAATATTATTTACTGTATTAGTTATTGTATTGTTTTTCAAACAATTATATATATATATATATTGCTATATCTATTGATTAGCAATTGACATTTTAATTTGGTCTAAGAATATAAAACAAAAATATTAATTTTTCTAAAATCGTAAGATATTTAAGAGAAAAATTGTATAATGTGTTTTAAAATGTCGAAAAAATATCTGCACTTTCTTACCATAAAAAGTTCTATGTTTTGCAAAATTATTTCTCTATCAGTTTTTAGAAATAAAATAGGAACATAAACATTAATTTATTCAAAACTTTTAAGCATCTAATTTGAATAATAATCCATACTATTCATTTATATAATTGTTTATTTCTAAAATTTTGGGCATTAACCTAGTAGTGAAAGTTAATAACAAAAATTAAAAAAAATTAAAAATAGAAAACAATACTTACGTAAATTAAAACGGTGGCAATCCGATTTCTAAAAGCTTTATTCATATCTCCTTTAATGTCATCTTCCTATTTGAATATCATTATTGATTATTTTTAGAAATAAGTCAGTACATCTTTTAAAGGATAAAATTATATAATCAGAAATACATAAACTATATTTCATTTTTTTAATTTTTTTTTACTTAATACACACACACATATATATAATTTTTACTAGGTTTTTGATTTAACAGTGTTTCAGGGAATAGAAATAGTAATATTATTAATAATAAACCTTTTTTCCCCATGTTCTTAGCATCCGCTGGGAAGCAAACCTGCCAAGCCGGTACAACTGCTTGTAAGGCAGCTGTGCTGACCTCTCGACCACCAATGCTTGACTAATAATAAACTTTTTCATTGAAAAGAAAGGTTATGCCATGATATTGAGCAATAACAATCCATACATTACCTTTGAATTTAAGGCTTTTATACCTTCTTGTGTTTGCAGATGTACCAGATGATTGTAAAAATGCAATATTAATATTAATATGTAAAAAGATGATAAAGAAGATATCAGAAATACAGTCTGTTGTCAGTTCTATAAAAAGTACCAGTTATTACAACTCGTCTACAGAAAGCTTTAGATTTTAATCAATCAAGTGAATGAACTGGATTTAAAAGTGATTTTAGTATAGTGGATCATATCCAAGTATTGAAAAAAGTTACAGAAATAAACAATGAATATGGTTTGCTATCATATAAATATCATATGCACTAATGACACATACACACACAAAGCTGAATTTTGTAAAATTCTTTATATATTAAAATAATACAAAATAAACATGTATAAGTGTGGCTGAGTGCTTTCAAGGGACACAGCCCTCATAGTCATCTTGTAACTGATGAACCTAGTTAATTGCAATGTAATTTTTTGCAAATGACTTATATATTCCATTTCTTGGATATATTGTAGCATGTGCTTTTTTAATTATGGTATGATTATTTCTAGTAATAAAGCAAGCCTCTTTCACTTTTCTTTGCTATTAAGTTTTGGATTTTTTAGATTATGAAAATGTATTTGATTCCATAAGCATTTCTTCAGTGATTATAGCATTGTATAATCGAGATATAGACCCAGGATATTGGCATACTCTGAATAATATTTTTAAAAATGAAACAGCAATAATTAGATTACATAATGATACTAAAAAAATGAATATTGACAAGAATGAATGACAGGGTGACTTCATGTCTCCAAAGCTTTTTACTGCAGTTTTGCAAAAAGTGTTTTGTGAATTAAAATGGGAAGTTAAGGAGAAAAATAAATGAAGATTATTTAAGCCATCTAAATTTTGCAGATAATATAGTTATCTTTACAAATAATGCTTTAGAGCTTTAGAAAATGTTGCAAGAGAAAATAGGACTAAAGATAAATGTTAAAAATTCTAAACTAATGTTGAATGGATTTTTGCATAATAAGAAACTGTAGATTGATGAATTAGAAAAAGTGAACAACTCTACAAATGTCTTGGTCAGATTATTCCTAAGATGAAAAGAGAATGAATGAAATTAATCATAGAATTAAAGTTAATTGGAAGTGTTTTTGGTAAAAATAACTTAATATTCTAGGGAAATATGTTTATGTTTTTGAAAAAAAGGTATTTAATAAGTATTTTACCAGTTCCTAATTATGAACCTGAAACATGGACACTTAAATAAGAGCAATACAGAGATCTCAGACCAATCAAAGAAGAATGAAAAGATGTATGTTAGGTGTAAAAAGAAAAGATAAAAAAATAAAATACATGGATGAGACAACAAACATGTATTAATGTTATCATTGAAAAATTTAAGAGACTGAATTGAAAGTGGGCTGAGCATATTGCTACAAGAAATAATAGTAAATAAACAATTGACATTTTAAACTGGATTCCAGGAGACAATAAAACACCTAGAAATAAACCACATGGCATTAATGGATAAAATAAGAAAGAATGCTGGAGAAATGTGAAGAAGGCTAGAAATCAGAGAAAATGGTTTGAACTTTGAAAGATTTTTATCCTACAGTGGATCTACAATGATTGAAAATGATGATACCGGAAAGTTTTTGTGTAATTTTTACACGTATTAATTTTTATATTTTACACTTATTAATTTTTATGTTTTAATACCCAATAGCTTTTATTAATTGTAATTATATATAATCTCACTGTAACAATAGCTGGGTTCGAATATGGATACTAAAAGAAGTAAAAGGCAATAATGATTACAAAAGAGTGTTTATTACATTGTTATTACAGATTGAATAAATAGAGGTGAGAAAATTTATAGATATACATTCAAACCCTGTTACAAAAGAGTGTGAGTGAAATACATTAACTATTTAAAGGCATGAATGTATACATATATATTTGTTACACATGTTGTTGTGATGTTGCATAGAATTAATTACTAACAGATTTGTATGTGAAGATGAAGAAAAGTGTTTATGTGCAGAGTTGTATTTTTATATTTTTGTTTTATATATATTTGTTATTTATTATTGTACATTATAATTATTGAAATAATGTCATTTGTAGCGCAAATTTCTTAATAAAAGCAAATTAAAATAAAGCTGGAGTAATAAAAGGAGTTTCAATTTGTACCAAGGGGATTTCTGTTAATGACACTTGTCATTGGAATTCCTAGAACTGGCTAATTTAGTATTTTGGAACAATGGAAGCTAAAAGCATTTCTGAGATATGGTCATCGCCTTATGGATAGATTAAAAAAATGAGGTGAAAGAGAGTTAAAAGAAAAGAACTATATATATATAAACTTTTTATTTTGACATGATTAGAGAAAAAGAAGCGTGAAAAGTAAATTTTCATAAACTGATTTGATTAATTAATAAAAAATAATAGGATGGATCCCATCAAAATGCTGGGGTAGAAGAATCACGTGGTATCATTAAACCAGCCAATGTATACCTGTTTGTCATCTGCTTAGCATGAAGATTTTTGTCTATGGAGATTTTGTCGTCTATTTAAAGCAAGTGAAGTGGTCGCGGAACTCCACACAACAAGAACCTTTGTGCCTTCAATTTTTGAAACATCTATATAACACCTCTAGGATAAATTATCATATGTGTAAATGATATGGAATCTTTCATCATCTTTCAGCCTGACATATCTCACTAAAACAATCGCCGTTGTAATACTCTAAGATTACAGGTCATCAGCCTTAAACACGCAAACGTTCGCTCTCAAATGAGGTAACTTTGACTTTCTCTATATATATTAAGAGAACATATAATAATAAATTAAGAAATACGTACTTTGTCCCAACTTAAAAAAGTAATTATAGAAATAGATTAAATTATTTAATAAATACAACTCTGATATATAGTTGCACTCTTTCATGAATGTGTATATTGATATTATATATATATGTATCGGGGGTCGTATGTTTGATGTATCGGGGGTCGTATGTTTGAGATATTAATATATACGTATATTAATAAATCTTAGAATTTAAACTATAACTTATGTATTTATTTGAATTACAAGATTCTTATAACTTCTGAGTTATTATTTTTAAAAGCTTACCGATATTCATGACCATATATTTCTAAAAGAAATAAAATAAGATTCGTAGGGCAGATAGGAAAATTATAAAGATATATAAATGGCATTTGTAATTAACAATACGCTGATGCATTGCGGTGAAACTTTTTTATGTAATAATTTATAAGCTTTTTATATATATTTTAATTTACAGACTTAGTGCTTTCAGAGCCCTTGTAGCTCCATATTCATAGTCTTTACATATTATTAGTTATATGCAAATGTATGCAAATTGCCTCCTATACCATCCATTTTTTAGAAATGACAAAACAAGTGTCTCTTCTGTTTATCGATTTGGCAATGCTGGTGATGAAACAAGCTTCCTTAACCTTCCTCTTGATATTGATTCTTTCCATGCATAAAATGTCAGCCTTGGAGGGCTCAAATTTGTGATAGAGCTCCTGCTGATGGTCAGCAAATACAGAGCTGCCTTCTTTTTTGGTTATTACTCTTGTATATACATATTTGTGCTGAGCCAATCTATTGCCCACTGTGGCATGAGTTTCTCCATAATAAACTGAATCACACCCTATTTGAGGGCACACAATTCTATACACTACCTGGGGGGTTTCTTCAAAGTTTCTTTTATCTTTAGTTTTATTAATCAGCCTATTGGTGATTGGAGGGGTTCTAAATCCCAGTTTAAATTCCTTCTGTAAGATTTTTTTTTGTTTTTAAGATAACCTTGGCTTCATTCTTCCAATAGACATTGTCTTCCAGACCCTGAGACTGAGCTAGTATGGATGAGGTACCCAAAAAAGGTCCCCTAGAACCTTTTGTTTTCGAAGGGTATAATTCTAATTAATTGATAAGATTGGCACTTGAGATCGGAATTATTTCATATTCATAAATATACCTACTTGAAGCTCAGATAATAATCCGTTCTCACTCAAATTCTTAGAGTAGGATCATGGGTAAACTGTTAAATCACATATAAAACAATAATAATTGCATTAACCTTTTTTTTAAAAAAATCTATTTGTAAGCTTACTTTTGCAAAATGAATTTTCATTTGTATGCTTGATGAGTAGTAAAGACTTAAAAATTATTTTTATTTGAACTCAGACTTTTCACATGACCCTCAACTATCCATGCTATTTCATACTGCTGATACACTTGATTACCAACATGTCAAATAGATTATTTTGTGCTAAACCAGCTCTCATCAGTTGGCCCAGATTATCATCTCCACACATATATACAATCAATGCTCAGGTTATATTAATATAGCCAATCTTCATACTTTATAGCCAATTTTCATATTTTAATGGGCAGGCTTCAATCCATTCCACTCCACAATTCTTTAGCCATCCATTTCATTGAAAATCTGATGATGGAACGCTCATCTGGATCAACTGATGAGTGGTAGATTAGCACAAATATGTATATTGGTGATTATTTATCTTTTCAACATGTGTGTGATCAAGTGTGTCAGCAGTATGAGATAGCATGGATAGTTGAGGGTCATGTAAAAGTCTGAATTCAAACTTCTATATATTACATATTGGAGTGCAGGTATGAAAAAGCCTGCACTGCAGAAAAAATCATATATTAAAAGTATAGTGCTGTAAGGTCTTCACATCTCTTATATGTGTATAAATGAATTATGTCCTGTACACGAGAGGTCAGAGTGACTTATGGTCAACATGGGCAGGATGAGAAGGCTGAAATCAATGTGAGTTTTGAGCATTCCATAATCAGATTTTTAATGAAATGAACAGCTTAAGAGTCATGGGATGGAGTGGATTGGAGCCTGTCTATTAAAGTATGAAGATGTGGAGATGATAATCTGGACCAACTGATGAGTACTGGTTTATCACAAAATACACATATTGGTGATTATTTATCTTTATGACATATGTGTGATCAAAAATCTGAATTCAAACCCCCTATATATTACATATTGGAGAGCCTGTACTGTAGAAAAAAATCATATATTTAATTATTTGAGTTAATATTTATCTAGTTTCTGGTTGAAAAAAAAATAGTGAGAAAGGTATAAATGAACAGGTTGATGATTTGTCATGCAAATCTTAGAAATAATTGTTAGGTATAAGAAAATCTCATACAAGGGATATTTTAAATAATATTTAACTAAAGGCAAACATTGCTTTGAAATCTTTTTATTTATTTATAAAGACATGACTTGCAGAGATGTCTTTTTGAATATACAAAAATTTTCCGATAATCAAGAAAATAATCAAACAACTTTGAATAGTCTTTCAATTGCCAAATTATGTTTGAAAATATTACAAGTGATCACTTATGGGACTAGAAACTGTATTAAAATATAGATAAAGCAAAAATCGAACAGTTTAAGTATTTTAAGAAATCTATATGGTTCATATTCCCCAATGTTTTATTGTTTAAAAAGTGATTTATTAAAACATATCCGTAATTAACATCATTTTATTGTATAAATCAAAGCTATACCTATCGTTTTA
Source organism: Epiperipatus broadwayi (assembly GCA_028023455.1). Classification (NCBI taxonomy): domain Eukaryota; kingdom Metazoa; phylum Onychophora; class Udeonychophora; order Euonychophora; family Peripatidae; genus Epiperipatus; species Epiperipatus broadwayi. The sequence goes on from JAQFVV010000271.1 coordinate 94,414, forward strand.
ATTGTAGCTATAACTTTGAATCTATGATTTAGTAATATCTTATTTGTTTAATGATTAAAGTGCTTGAATGTTAATATAAAATGTTTATAATCTATAATATTAATAAGCCAATAAGCTGATACACATGCACTTTGCAGATGTCACTATATAAATGAATACTCCATACACATACGGTTGGGTCGAAAATATAGCTGGATTCCATCTATATTTTCTTAAAGACTTTATCTTGGGTTTGAAAAAGTAGGAGTATTCATTTATATAGTGACATCTGCAAAGCACATGTGTATCAGCTTATTGGCTTATTAATATTATAGATTATAAACAAAAACATCACGCTATATTAAAAAAATAAATGTCTTGTTTATAAAATGTTTAGTAAATTTTATCGAAATAATATTATTGATTATGCCCATATATTCTGATGTTAATGATAGTTTTCCATACAAAATGGGTATAACATTGTTTGCTATATTTGTATAAATTATAGTGTAATATTTAAGTTAAATTTCTAACATCACTTAATGAATTAAATGTTATTTTATGTAATTTGTGATATTATTGATTATTTTGTAATTGTCTTGGCTTCATGTTTTTTGTTGTAAGATATTCCTGAGATAATGTTACAGCAATTATACTTTATTGATTCCATTCACCGATAAATATTGATTTGTTTCCAGTAAACCATACATTATTTCTACATTATAAAAATAAAATAAAGCTGGAGGTAGTATTTATGATGCAATTCTGACTATTCATTAAATTTATTTTATTCCAAAAGTCCAAAAATATATACCATTTGATAAAATTTATGACAAACATGAATGTCAAATAACTATTAAAAATACTATCCTAAGTTTCAGATAATTATGCTCAGTAATTATATCTGTGTTATAGTTCTCTTTTCCCTCAGAAGTGAACTATTCCAGATTCTTTCTTTATCTGATTGGATTGAGCATTGGTTGCCACTGGCCAATAGGCTGATGGGCAGCTAAACACATAGCTAATGATTACTATAGGCCAATAAACATGCATGACCACTGAATGTGAATGCTCCAGTGATGTCAAAGTTCCTGTTTTAAATAGTCAGCCTTTTGAAGGAAAAGGCATAGAATGTCTGTCTAATCTATAAAGACAGTACCCTTTCTCCAATAGTAGTCATGCTAATGTAAACTGCAGTAAGCATTCTTACAATAGCAATATGCTATTTGTCCACACAGCTGGGCAAGTACACATAAGGACCAGATGTTGCTAAGACTACTACCGACTCAAGGCAACCTGTCTTGTACAGCTGGAAGAGTCATTCTCCATACCTATGAGGCAACCAATTAGGAGTATCTGGAAGTGATAGATTGTTAAGACTTAGATCTAGGAGTCCTCAGTAAAACTATAATATTCTGAATTGTATATATATATATGTCATATTATTATTACTATTTGCAGGATATTCCATGTAGTGAAAAAGCTAAATGCTGATGTTTCAGTACAATATCAAGTACCTTCCTCACACCTCCATTCTGTGAACCATTCTTTCCCATAAAGATTAACAATGTTAATTCTAATATTTTCATGGATAAAAGATATCATATTATTATTACTATTTGCAGGATATTCTGTGTACTGAAACATCAGCATTTAGCTTTTTCACTACATGGAATATCCCACAAATAGTAATAATAATATGACATCTTTTATCCGTGAAAATATTAGAATATATATATATATATATATATATCTATATATAATATGACATCTTTTATCCATGAAAATATTAGAATATATATTGTAACAGGCACATACGACGTTACATTGTTTTTTTATTATTAAACATGAAAAAAATAAAAGTTCGCAAATAAAAACTTTTTTAAAAATTAAAAATTGAAAATTAAAAAATCTTATCTTAAACTCGTATATATATAAAATCGCACAGATGAAAAAAAATTATTAAAATAAAACTTTATTAAAAATAGAAAAAGTATTTTAAAAGCAAAAACTTAAAAAGATTTAATTTAAGATAAAAATATATCTTCAAGAACGTAGATAAATTAATTAATCTTTTGTAAAATGGAAATGATTATTTTAATTAGTAAGCTAGCCCTTGGGCATGTCAAATGTATAAGCAATAGTCAGATAGGAGAGGAAAAATAATAGAAACAGAATGGCCAATGAAAGAAATCCATCGGGGAAATCGGACCTCAATGGAAGAATCATCATCATTGACGATGTAATGTCAATTGAATCCTTAAAATTAATATAAAAGGAAAAGTTTGAAAATTATTAGTTAGTTATTATGAGTGGACAGATATGTGTTAATGGAGAGTTGGAGGTGAAGGGATTGAAAGACGCACTTTCAATTCCTTTAGTTGTTAAAGAAAAAAAAATGAAACATCGTTTTCTACATTGAGGACCAGCTAAAGTAAAAAACCTCCAGATGAATAAATAAAGTGGCCAACAGAATACCAATCTTTTTAGGATGGTGTGGGAATTCACATTCAAATGGCAAGCAACAGATAAAGATGAACTGTTTAAAACCATAAGAACTTTATAATTAATGAACATTAAATTAAAAACTTTCCGTATTTAAAATAATTGCAATAGAATCCTATCTGACCAACTTTATTTACTAATAAGTAATTTTAATTTGATGTATTTCTTTTGTAAAATCATTTCCATTTATTTTTTTTTTGTTCTTTTAAGTTTTATTATGACTGTTTTGTTTTACGTTAAATTAAATTATATAAATGTTAAACTTAAGTCGGGCGTGAATGGCTATATAGATTTGTAAAGTTATATTAGGGGAGGGTAATCTAGTTAAATTAGGTCAATGGATTGGATATATTGGTGTAATTAGTAGATGTAGTACGAGATTCACTACGGGCAGAATCACTTTATACGCCGCACACAACCATTTGCCTATGGAAGGAATAATAAGTCGGAGTCTGCTGTTCTTTCCTATGGAGTTTTTTTTTATTGCTCTTGTCAGATAGATGTAGTATTCCTATCTGACGAGAGTCAATTTCTTCTCTTAAACTATTTGTGCTGTCATATTTGTATTACATTGAATGCATCAATGTATCAGATGGATTGATATCGGTTTGACTGCGAACTTTTGGCCTAAGGTTAAATGAGGGACAGAATATTTTCTTTTCAAATGCGAATCTATGTAGTCTATTCATACTCGACACTCTAAATAAAAATACTAAACTCATCTGTGCGAACTTATAAAAATTAAAAATGTAAATTAAAATCTAAAATAAAAGTTAAAAATGTAATTAAATGCTAAAGTAAACATATTAAAATGATAATGCTAAATTTTATATATATGTGTGTAAATAAATGTTTTGTATGTTAATTACTGGCAATGGCTTATTTTATTCCTTTTTTAATATTGAAATATATCTTAGACAAGAATTTATTTTAAAATATAAATCTCTGCTATTCCACTGAGCTAGTGACAATAGGCTAATAACCAGAACCAAAATTTATAAAATAAAATATTTTTTTTTTACTTACGTATCTGCCTGCTTTATAAATTTTTCTAGGTTCAAATTCCTACTGGCACCCTGTAATGCAGATTACGTTAAGTCTCCTATTCTCTGGATCATTATAATTGGTGCCGAACATGGGGCCTGATCTTTGATAAACCACCAGGACCCTGAGTAAATTTATTTTTTCAAAATGAAATATTTTTATCTGTTTACATAAAGTCGTATACTTTAAATCTTATAAAAGCACTGCCAGAAAGAAATTGCACATATATTAAAAACCAACAGAAATTATAAATAATTTTAAATTGTATTTTGTTAAAAAGAAAGTCAAAAGGTTGCAATAAATGTTTTTTGTTAATATATATTATGCTTTAACATGTATAGGTGCACACAGCCACATAAGTTTATGATCGTAAATGGGGTCCCTTATGATGAGTACTGTTTGGGAATTACTTCAGTGTAACCCTATGTATGCATTCAATCAGTCATAAATAAGTTGGTGATATTTATAATTGTGCTGCAAATATACATGTATAATCCCATTATTTCTTAAAACATATTCACCTCAATGCAACCTTCTTAAATAAATAATTTAAATAACTTGCTTGTCATGCTGTGTGTAAAAATAAAATGTATAAAAAATAGAAATCTTGGGGGAGGAGGAGTAAACGTAGATGGTTCTTTGGAAAACGATGATCAACATTTTTATTTGTATATAGTCTTTTTGTAAAATTACTAACTGGATGTTTTTGTAAATGTCTTCGTTAATCATGTACTGTAATTACTAACCCTAAGTAAAATATTTTTTTTTGTTCATTTTTTTTAAGCAAGTTTACTGATATGTAACAGGCACATATGACATTACATTGTTTTTTTATTATTAAACATGAAAAAAATAAAAGTTCGCAAATAAAAACTTATTTTTTAAGAATTAAAAATTGAAAATTAAAAAATCTTATCTTAAACTCGTATATATATATATATATAATCGCACAAATGAAAAAAAATTATTAAAATAAAACTTTATTAAAAATAGAAAAAGTATTTTAAAAGCAAAAACTTAAAGATTTAATTGAAGATGAAAATATATCTTCAAGAATGTAGATAAATTAATTAATCTTTTGTAAAATGGAAATAATTATTTTAATTAGTAAGCTAGCCCTTGGGCATTTCAAATGTATAAGCAACGGTCAGATGGGAGATGAAAAACAATAGGAACAGAATGGCCAATGAAAGAAATTCATCGGTAAATCAGACCTCAACGGAAGGATCATCATCATCGATGATGTAATGTCAATTGAATCCTTAAAATTAATATAAAAGGAAAAGTTTGGAAATTATTAGTTAGTAATTATGAGTGGACAGATATGTGTTAGTGGAGAGTCAGAGGTGAAGGTATCTAAAGATGCACTTTCAATTCCTTCAGTTGTTAAAGAAAAAAATGAAACATCGTTTTCTACATTGAGGACCAGCTAAAGTAAAAACCTCCGGATGAATAAATAAAATGGCCAACAGAATACCAATCTTTTTAGAATGGCGTGGGAATTCACATTCAAATGGCAAGCAACAGATAAAGATGAACTGTTTAAAATCGTAAGAACTTTTTAATTAATGAACATTAAATTTAATTAATGAACATTAAATTAAAAACTTTCCATATTTAAAATAATTGCAATAGAATCCTATCTGACCAACTTTATTTACTAATAAGTAATTTTAATTTGATGTATTTCTTTTGTAAAATCATTTCCATTTATTTTTTTTTTCTTTTAAGTTTTATTATGACTGTTTTGTTTTTCATTAAATTAAATTATATAAATGTTAAACTTAAGTTGGGCATGAATGGCTATATAGATTTGTAAAGTTATATTAGGGGAGGGTAATCTTAGGTTATTTGTTTTGTAGTTAAATTAGGTCAATGGATGGGATATATTGGTGTAATTAGTAGATGTAGTACGATATTTGCTATGGGCAGAATCGCTTTATATGCCACACACAACTATTTGCCTATGGAAGGGATAATAAGTTGGAGTCTGCTGTCCTTTCCTCTGGAGTTTTTTTTATTGCTCTTCTTGTCAGATAGATGTAGTATTCCTATCTGATGAGAGTCAATTTCTTCTCTTAATCTATTTGTGCTGTCGTATTTATATTACATTGAATACATCAATGTATCCGATGGATTGATGCTGGTTTGACTGCGAACTTTTGGCCTAAGGTTAAAGGAGGGACAGAATATTTTCTTTTCAAATGCGAATCTATGTAGTCTATTCATACTTGACACTCTAAATAAAATTACTAAAATCATCCGTGCAAACTTATAAAAATTAAAAATGTAAATTAAAATCTAAAATAAAAGTTAAAAATGTAGTTAAATGCTAAAGGAAACATATTAAAATGATAATGCTAAATTTTATATATATATGTGCATAAATAAATGTTTTGTATGTTAATTACTGGCAGTGGCTTTTTTTTTTTTAATATTGAAATATATCTTAAACAAGAATTTATTTTAAAATATAAATCTCTGCTATTCCACTGAGCTAGTGACAATGGGCTAATGACCGGAATCAAAATTTGTAAAATAAAAATAAAATTTTTTTTTTACTTATGTATCTGCCTACTTTATAAATTTTTCTAGGTTCAAATGCCTAGTGGCGCCCTGTAGTGCAGATTATGTTGTCTCCTATTCTCCAGATCATTATAATATATATATATGTAAATACAATAAATATTATATTAATTACAATACTGGTGCTAGTATTATTTTCTATAGGTTGGGTCTGTAATTCAGATCATACACAATAGATTTTGGCAGTCAGATGAAAGAAGTTTTTCCCCATGGGTGGAAAAAAACAAGAGCATAAACATATATGAGGGTGCATTTGTGTAGACACTCATTTAACTTTCCAAATTGGGTGATTATTAAATCATGCATATATACAACCCAAGATTCTGGCACAGTATATAACTCAAGAATTTTTCCCCACAGCTGGAAAAAGGCAAATGACTGCCCCAGCTCAGTTTGAGACTGTGAATCAAAGTGATATTTTCCCCACTTCCAGAAAAATAACAAATAAAAAATATGCAAGTGTCTGTGATTGTAGACATTCATTAGTATTTGTGAAAAAAACTGATCAATCCAACTAGATTTGACACAGTTAGATTTAAAAGATTTCCCTCATGGCTAGGAAAATAAAAAGTAAAATATGCAAATATGCAATTATAGGCAGTTATCATATTTCTTTAAGGGGTTAGTTAAATATCTCATTGCAATCTGAATAAAAAATAGATTCAGCATATTAAGAAAAAGTTGTTTTCCAAGACAGTTAAAGAAATTGATCACAATTGTGATTCATGGTTCATAAATCAATCAAAACTGTTCATTCTAAAAAATAGGCAGAAGTTCACCCTACTGGAGTAAACATACTATTAAAATAACAGTATCAAGTGGTAACTGGAAGTAAATAGGAAATAGAAACTTTTCTCATATTATACCTGAGAAAAATAAAGAATGGCTCATACACTTGTTCAATGGAAGCCTTTGACACAGGCTTCCCCAAGATCTGGTCAAGCTACAAAGAGTAAGTAAGTTTTTATATGCAGGCTAATCAGATAGAGAATAGTCTGAAAATAAAATTAACCACCCTGATGATAATCATCAGTATCATATCTATAGTATTCTAAAGTTTCAAGTTGGGTCAGAAACACCATCTGACTTGGATTTTGAGAAGGCATTGGCAATTCTCAAAGAATATTTCTCCCCAAAACTGTTAACAATAATTTAGATGTATTATTTCCATCTCTATATCCAAGCAGAGGGTGAAAAGGCTATAGAATTCACAATGTGAATCTGGGTTTTGGCATTCATGTGCGATTTTAAAGAGTTCTTAAATTAAGCACTCCACAATCATTTCATTTGTGGTATGAATGATCATAATTTAAGACTCAAATTATTAATGTTGCTGGATATAGACTTTGAAATGGATGTAGCTCAAGCCACACTATCAGAGTCAATAGCACCAAGTATGGTGTGCAAAAAATTGAACATAACACTGGATCACTCAGACACTCAGTCAGCTCAGTAATTCAGCATCAAATAGTATAAAGTGTTGCTATAGATGCGATGAACAATGCACATACATAGTTTTCCTGAACAGTTATATAACATGTACATTTTGCAAGTATGTGATAGGAAAAATCCATTACAAAAAACAGACTTCTACATAAAAAATAGTCTGAAAGTGGACATGATGATGTTTTTAAAAAAATGAAGCATCTAATACCTAATACAGTAGTGCTGGCACACTTTGACACTGAAAAGGTGCTGGTTCTAACATGTGATGCATCACCAGTAGGACCAGGTGTTGTGTTGTCTCATTGGAATGCTGATGAGCCACACTGCCCTATTGTCTTTATATAAAAGTATCACTCAAAGTTTGAAAAAAATTATCCCAGATTGAAAGACAGACCCTGGCTTTGATTAATGGCATTAAAAATTTGATATTCGTCTCTATAGTAGATCATTCATATTGCAAACAGATCATAGACCCCTATTGGGTATCTTTGCAACTGACTAAGGAATCCTTACACATGCCTCATGATGACTGTTGAGGTAGTTCATCCCTCACTATGACTGTTGAGGTGATTCAATTTTTGTCAGGGTATAATTTTACACTACAATATATTAAAAAAAAACATATTCCCCATGTAGATGCTTTATGTGGTTTGCCTGCAAAGTCTGCAGATAAGCTAACTATTGCACATCAGACATTTAAAGATGATTTGTTTGGGAACAAATACACCACTGAACAGATCAATGGCCAAGTGGAGTACAAATGAGCCTGGGTTCCAAAAATTTCAAAAAATGGATCTGGCAGGCATGGCCAAATAAGAAACCAGGACATGAAGTCTGGAGCTCTCTATTGAAAATGGCTGTATTATCTGGAGATCCACAGTAATATTCCCCAGCTGGTCAATCCCTAGTGTTCAACCTCTTACATAATTGACATCCATGGATAATCTGAACAAAGATAATGTCAAGGTCATATGTATGGTGGCCAACTTTGGACATGAATATTAGGTCTAAAAACCAACACTGCTGCCATTGCAAATGAATCAGAACATGCCAGGAAAAGGTAAAACAGTTCAGTGGCCTAAACCTGAAGGCCCCCTGACTAGACTTTATGTATACCATACTGGACCATGAAAAGGCAAACTATTACTAATAGTAGTAGATTCATATTCTAAATGGCTGGAAGTAGTGGAAGTTCCATCTCACCAGACCAATGCAACAATAGATGTGCTTAGGAGGCCATTTGACACCCATAGTTTTTTTTAAAACTATAGCCTAAGATAATGTATCAGTATTTACTGCAGTGGCATTTAAAAACATTTGTGACAATAATGGCATTGAGCTAGTTTTCAGCCCACCATTTCATCCTGAAAGCAATGGCCAGGTTGAGAGATTGATTGAAGAGACTAAAAAATTGCTCACAAATATAGGCACAGGAAGCTGGAACACCCATACTGCCAGAATGTTGTTATCACAGCATTGTACACCATGTACAGCAACAAGGAAACTCCAGCTGAATTGCAGTGTAATAGAACTTCGCAAACTAATTTATCAGCACTAAAACCTGATCTAAAGGATGGAAAACAAAAAAAAATCAATATCAAATTGCAAAGAGGAATTAAATTATTATTCAGAATGTATAGTGGATTCATTAAATGGATCCCAGTGGTCATGATTCAATGGAAATGACTCCACACCCTAGTAGTCATAACAGCAGATGGATGTCAAAACCATCACCATCAGTATCAACTTAGACTAAATTATATATATGCAGCCACAATGAATGAATCTCCAGGTACAAGGATGGCAAACAAGAAGGACCAACAAACTGAAGACAGCAGCAAACTAGAGAACCATCAAAGTGGATTAGTCATTCTCCATCATACTTGCATGACTATGTTCTCTAGTGCTAATTCTTAGCCAGGGGGAGGGATAGACTATACCAGATTTTTTCTTTATCTGATAGGATTGAGCATGTTTTTCTGCTGGCCAATAACTAAACACATAGCCAAGATTAGTACAGGCCAATAAATCTGTATAATCATTGAATCTGAATGCTCTAGTGAGGTCAGGGATCAGGCTTTAAATAGATTTTTGGAGGAAAAGGCAGAGAATGTGTAAACTACAAAGATGGTCCACATTCTCCAAGAGAAGCCCTGCTAACCTAAACAGCAGTAGCTATTTTTATGATAACAATATATTTGTCCATACACTAGGCAAGTCCACATAAGCACCAGATGCTGCTACGACTACTTCTGACATGAGGCAATCTGTCTTGTACAGTTTGAAGAGTCATTCTCTCTACCCTTGAGGCAAGCTATCAGGTGTAGCTGGAAATGGTAGATAGTTAAGACTCGGATCCAAGAGTCTACAGTACAACTATATTATTATGTATTGTATATGTAAATATAATAAATATTATATTAATTATATTACCGGTGCTAGTATTATTTTCTGTAGATTGGGTCTGTAATCCAGTTCAAACAATAATCTGGAAGTTAGAATTAAAAAACAAAACAGAGAGAAATTCAGTAACAATGGAAAAATAAATCCATTTATTGTTAATTAAAATTTTGCAACAATATTAGGTTATAATGGTTAAGTATAAAAGTTTTATTTATAATTTGAAAATGTGATTTACTTTTGTTTGGATATATATATATATTGAGACACTTCGCTCATTCTCAAATTATAAATATAATGTTGCAAATATCAGTTGAGTCAATGAAATGTTAAATTATAATTAAGGGTCAAAATTTTAATTTCATTATTAAAAATGTGATTTTATCACGTTTCAATGTATATAACACACACATACACGCACATATAATCTCCTAAACTGGGTTGTAAAAAAGAGAAATTTGCTTATATCTGTATAAGATTATTTTTTTCTGTATTTCAGAGAATGCCTAGTGTAAGGGATGTTTTTTTTTATATTACCGTCATCCTAGATATGTATTTTATTTATAGTGAGCAGTGTGAAAATAAAATTTCAAAAAGCAATTAGTATGAAATTTAATTGATAAATTAGAAATGCTCGCTTGTCTAAAGTTTTTAATTAATTCCTGGTTCTAGAAGGTTTTGAGAAAAAAAGGTATTCAAAATATGAAATGGGAATCATATAAAAGCTTTAAAATTTAGTATAGAATATTTGCTTTCTCTTAGTTATTGAATGTTTCCAGACCTCACCGCTTGTTGCTATTCAACTACTTCTAAAGAAAAACTTGCACTTTTTCAGGCAGTTAGTAGGTGAGGTGCCATTTAAAAGATAATAAAGAAATATCGCTAGAAAATGATAGGATCAACCATTTCAGTTGTCAGACAGGTCAGTATGTGTGACTAGGTGGTTTTTCCATGACAAACTCTTTTCTTCAGGCATAACTATATTCACCAGCATAGTAAAATTTAATAACAAGACCATTCATCTAATATTGCTGATAGATAACCTCTAACCCAAAACTGTCCTCTCAACTAATCAGCAATGGAAAGAAGCACTAACTTGTACACTCAAAAATGTGCATACTTCTATAACTAAATGTCAAAAGAAAAAATATGCAGCATGAAAAGTCTTATTGTAACTCTGGGGAAATTTGATCATCAATTCAGTAACCCAGGCGTTATTAAATTTGTATACAGAAACTTTTAGTCTTAGGATAAAATAATTTTATTAGATTCATTATCCAGTGATTTACTGATATTTATTGTAATTTAAAGTTCATGTATTATTTTGGAAGGGTTCTAATTTTCTTATATGGATGTGTTGCTAAGTTATTTTATATGTCCATCTCAAGAGTATAAAATACTACTTTTATTAATTATGGATAGTCAAATAATATTGATTTCCAGTCAGTTTATAATTGTTAGTAAAAACGAATTACCATATTGTAGTCAAGTAATATAATTAACTAACCTAATTTTATTTCCATGATTGTTCATATGAGAAAGTAATTTTCTTTTATAAATAATTATTTATGAGTTTTCTTTAAAATCTAAGAAATCATTAATTACTATATTGTATTTATTATTTGTACTTTTTTTCCGTCATCTAATATGAGTATTGAATGTATTTAGAAAAAAGTATATTCCAAATACATTCAATTGTTAGTAACAGCAAATACGGATTAGTGATTTGCTAGTTGAATGTATTTGGAATATTTAAATAAAGTTAATTTTTTCTAAATACCTTCAATACTAAACCTTTATTCATCACATGATCCCTATTTCCCTTTCTTGTTCATAACTATTGTTAAAATAGGCAAAACTCCTCCATACAGTAGTGCCACTCAGTGCAAGCCAGAGTAGTCAATGGATGTCAGAAGACTTGTGCATAAAATCCCTATCTAGTGCCTACTCATCCAATATCCCCAAACTAGTTTCTGGCTTGCGACCTTTGTCAGTGAGGATCCTAAGATCTAGGTGAAGTGCTCTCAGATCCATGGCTCCTCATTGACGAAGGCCACAAGCCAGAAACTAGTTTGGGGATATTGGATGAGTAGGCACTAGATAGGGATTTATGCACAAGCCTTCTGGCATCCATTGATTACTCTGTCTAGCTTTGAGTGGCACTACTGTATGGAGAGAGTTTTGCATATTTTTACATTTCAGTACTCATATTAGGTGATGGAAATAGTCCAAACAATAAATATATCTAAAAAACCATTATCACAAACCTTCAGGAAAATATTAATTACTGTATCTGCTTGTGCAAGTAATTGACTTTAACTTTATTAAAGTATATAAACCCTCAGGCACTTTAATTTGCTTAAATATATAAATGAAAGTCAATATTGTCTTATGCATATATGAAATTGGTATCAACCTTATGAAATTCCAGGATCTGTCAGAGCCATATTTTTTTTTAGACTTCATTATATATCTGTCTCTGGATACTTTCTTAATAGTGGTCTATGATAATACTGTTTTGGCCAAGCTTTGGTACAGTTCCTAGAATATGTTATTTCATTACTGTTATATTTAGTGAAATCTTTCCAAGCATCTGCCAGAGATGGGTCCAGAAAGTTCCTAGTTAAAAGACTAATTATTCCATTGTTACCTACCATCCAAAGTAAAGTTGGGAGTATGTATTCTTAAGAATAGGACTTCAAGCATTCTTATATCACTGTTTGTTTCTTATGTTCTGATTATTTTGGAGTAATATTGTGCACACTCCTAAGAACAAGTTAAAAGTGTAAGTTCAAAATTGTAGGTGGAGTTTAAAATATTTAAATGATTTGACTTGGTAATGTTAATAGATAAAGTCTTTGTACATCTTCATAAAAGAACTATTTAAGGTAAATTTGTAATTAACAGAGTAATAATAAACTATTTAGAATATTTGTTTAAGCATTTATTTTATAACGTCTTGCGTGCGATTATAATTACGATAGAATGACAGCCTGTTAAGCTAATTGCGCACGCAAGACGTTATAAAATAAATGCTTATTCATGTATATGATTTAGTTTCGTTTAGAGTGGCGTTTAGTAAATTCTAGAAAATTTCATTGGCGTCATTCATACAGACATTATATATAGTAATTTAAAGTGACTATTATGTAGTCACGCCTTCGTTACAACTACTTTAGATTTGCTCATATATAAACATTTGAGTCGTAAGAGTAAGAGGATTCCTTTTTACTCTTATATAAATACTATATCATGTGGTTGTTCGAAGGTATTCATTTATTAATAACATTCTCACAGCGTCTGCGCAATTAGCTTAACAGGCTGTCATTCTATCGTAATATTTGTTTAAGGAAAACCATCCATAATAAAAATTAATTTATTTGAGATCTGCTTATTTTTTTTTCATATGTTTTTATTTAGTATTTAAAATTAATATCGTTATAATTATTTTACATTTGCCCGTGTTTGTCTATTAATTGTATATCAAATAAAAATATCTTTCTCTAAACTGAGCTAACTAATGATTACCTATTGGGCAAAGACACATCAGGAGTTGTATCATTAACATTATTCTGGCATGAAAATAAATTATCCAGATTATAATCATAACTTAACTATATATAATTGAAACAGAAGAAACTATCACGCATTGAGTTTTATTAAACATCCATAAGTCACTTTTGTTAAAAAAATCATAATTCTTTACCAAATTAAATTTTATTTATATTTATTTCTGTGAAAGGTAAACATGACTGCAAGGATGATTTTATTTTATATTTAGCTAATTATTTTTTCTCCAGTTTTTGAGTCTATCATTGACAGAGTTAAGCTTTAGCAGTATGTTTGTATGTAAAAAAAGAACCACATTTTTGAAAATAATTAACTGTTGTAAGTCATGCAAATGAAAGTTAATACAAATGCAATATATAAAAATCACTAAGGAGGCAAAGTAAATCTTAAAAAAATAGATTAAAATGAATATAAGTCATACTTATACGTGATAGAGTATCAATAAACATTTCATATATAATGAATAATTGAAATAATAAAAAACAGTAAAAGTAATTTTTAGAACAAAAAATTATTTTTAAAAAGGCTGAACAAGCATAAATATTAAACATTGGTAATATTTGGGTCTATATCTAAATTATCTACATTTATTATTCTAATGCCTTTACCTTCTAAAACTTGAAGGTGACTGAAATGTTTTTCAACTTCTGTGATCTAAAGTTGGGCCACAGAATTATGCTTAGGTAGTTTTTGCCTGATAAAACGTTTACTGTACTAATAACCAGGTAACCATATGGTAATTGTCTGTTTCGATACTGCCCACGTGTTTGTTTATCGTTTAAGATATCCATTAATCCATTCTATTTTCCGTAGTTTGTTTACATTTACATAACTCAGTGGGGCGTACAATTACGTCAATTTCCATTATAATATATATATATATGTGTGTGTGTGTGTGTACTTATGTCTGATTTTAGAAACTAGAAATTTAAATACTAACGTCCATATAATCATAATGATTTTCGTAATGACCACCTATACCATAATTCACAACCTAAAAAATAAAATATCCACATGTTAGTTTTCAATATTTATTTTTAAATTTGTCTGCAAATAATAAAGTAATATTATATATATATGGCAACTATCAAAAAGTTGGACTGACAGCAGATGAGCTAAATTGATTAAGTATTTTAATAAAACCTAATTATAGTGATTAACTAAATCGTAGTTTAATCGATAAGTAGCATAAATAAATAAATGTAGTTGTGTAACCAGAAGATATATATATATGCTTCAAAATAGTAATGGAAATGTCTAGTAATAATATCTCAGGTTTATAAAATATACACGAAAATGTATAATATGCAAAGTAATAAAGAAATATAATAATGACTATGTAGCTAACGATTCCTCTTTGTGTTTTCAAATGTAAATAAATGAGATTTAATATTATCTAAGAGTTCAAAATGGTAAGTATAATAAATAAGCCAATTAAAATGCTATATATATATTAAAATCGATACAGCTGGATAACGAAGGGAATTAAATTGTACTTTGACTATATCTTAGTGTAACTAAGTTTATATATTTTAAAATATAAATGGAAATAAAGAACAATTAATATTAATAATGATATCTATTTAATAAATCAATGCCCCTTTAAATAAATAAAATATGATATTATGTGATCATATATTATTAATTAGATGACGAATGAGAAAATATAAAATATGATTGTCAAAATGAATGAATAAATATAAAGTAAGTTTATTTACAAAATTGTAAATAATAAGGAATAATAAATTAAATTATCATTAAAATATATCATTAGAGTTTAATTTGCAAGACCTTAGAAATAAGCAAACTTTATTAGTCAAGTCTGATCAGCTAATGAAGGATGTTTATAAAAGCATGAGTTTTTAAATTATATAATGATTAAATAAGTAATAAAAAATGTTGCATATACTTTTTATTTATTACTATATATCATCAGACTCTTTAATATAAGCATTGATTTCATGCAAAATAATAAACTAGTTATCCTACCCTATTCATGCATATTTATTGAATACACATGATGTTACAAAGCATTTGCCATCACAGGTTAAAACATGAATTGCCAGAAGCCTTTCTTTATTACATGATAATAATATTATATAAACATAATAAATTACAATGTAAGCTGTATCAGTCCTTTATTCCTCTACTGAATAACAATACAATATTTGCATCTAAAAACTTGTCACCATGGAGATTGAAATAATTCTAAAGGTAATTATTTATAAAACTCTAAGTATAGGTATATTCACACTCTTCAATGCTTTCATATAATGTAAGTCAAAAGTAATAATCTGAAATGTATATTGTTCTTATGACAGGAGGACAAGAATCAACTTTTGTATGCAGGTAGCTTATATTTAAGTTTTATAATTATGTTTAATATTGATACTGTACTTGTATGTGTATGTGTGGGTTGAAGCAAAGTTGTAAGCTCATTTTACTTAATATTTAAATGAGATTATTTTACACATGTTATTTCAGATTGAAGTTATATATGTCTATAAAACATAACAACATGTGTAAAATAATCGCATTTAAATATTAAGTTTAACTATAAAGTTAGCAAACAACTTTGCTTCATTCCACACATTCAATATTAGAAATAATTATAAAATTTAAATCATATCGAAGTTGATTCTCATCTTCATATAATAAAAAGATTATTGATACTCACAAATAAAGAACAAAAACAGTATCTTATTACTAAAGTTTTTTTAAAAGTCTTTATATTTCTTTCACAAAGGAAATACTTAAATATTTTCAATTCTCCAAAGATTCTATAATGATGCAAAAAATAATAATTCTTTGAGTTTTCTATTTGTGGAAGTCCCAAAGAATGGAATAATGATTTATCCTTTAATAGATCAAATGATGTGGTAATTTATCTTTTTAAATTAAGTTTTTTTAATGTAGTAGTATAATAAGTTATTTCTGAATAAGTTGTTTTTCTCAATTAAACAAATATATTCAAATTCCAAGTATATGAATTCTGCTTGTACTTCAAAAATATTACAAATATATTTTAGTATTTAATCACAGGCTATTGATATTTTTAAAAGAAAACATTTTAAATTCAATTAGTTGTAATAACATTTTGTTTAAAATAATAGGTTCAGTACATAGTGATTCATATAATAAATTATCCACAAGCCTTTAACAGATAAAAGATAATATAACAGTGTTCCTTTAATTAATTTAGTAATTTTTTTGATTCCAAAAAACATTACAATCCCATTTATTTGTGTATTTTTCTCTATTACAACATTCAACAATTGTTATTTTTATTGACAATCTTAAGAAAAATCACTTGCTCCCAGTAAAAACCATGGCAATATCTCCTCAATACATTTCCTTATGTCATCACCCTATCTCACATGTAATTTCTTTCAAGATCTTTTACAATCTCTTGGAATCCATTTTAACCAATAATGTATCTATTAGTACATTTTGCACTTACCAGGAATAAATTGACATGAAGTAATTTGCTGCCAAACATACATATTTTGTATTTAATCATCTCTTATAAAGGGACCATTTCTAATATATAGTTTAAGACTGTAGAAAATAATTTGTACTAAACTCTTTATAAATCTCACAAAATCTTATGCGAGAATTCTTTATGTAGTTACTTGTACAAAAATAATTAAAAGCATGAAAAATTTATAATTAGAATAAGATAACATTCATTTGGCTAGGAATTTTTTTTTGGGGGGAGTGAAAACTGTATGAATTAAGCTTTTTTTGTCCCTATAGATTTTGATATATAGGGAGATAGATTATGTAACTAGAATAAAAATATAAGATTGTGTGTGTGACCTTATGATTTTATTTTGCTGGAATAGGGTAATTTGCCAAATATTAATTTATTTGACTGTTGTTGAAACATAAAAAGATAATATAATTTCTGATTTCAAGTATATAAAAAATATAAAGGGTGTTTTGTTTATATAGCTAATGAAGGAGAAATACGAATTTATTGCTCAGTTTGAAACAATATATATATATATAGTAAACGGACCACCATACAACCCCCTTTATTACCTCGGTTGTAACAATTTTCTGATGAGCATGCTGCAGGAAGGAACTATCGATTGGTGTTCCCCAATGCGGATATTAACCTCTCCTACAACAATATTTCCTGCTCATTAGAGGATGTAGCACTATAGAGACTGGAAGCATCTAGACATTTCTGTATTTGGTTTTCCAAACGGCACCACTAGAGTTCCATCTTACTACAACCTGACTTACCTAGGTCTAGTTATGCCAGACATAGCTCAGGAGGCATGAGATTCTCATGAACAAGTGCACTGAATGATGAGTGATGCAATAAAAACAAAATAGAATTGAACAACTGGATAACTAAAATTAATTTTAAGTAACAATAATTTTATTTAACAACAGGTTTAATTAAATGTCCATCAAACAAAATATTTCATTGACAGTCCCTTGTATCTCTTCGGCCTACTTCCAATAATATTTTTATATGACTTAAAGAATGCAATTTGTTGAGAGTATAATAAAGTCCTTCTTTCAATAGTTCTTTAACAATTTACATCTTTAATCATTTAGTTAATTCACAGAGAGGAGTGCATTATATTGAGACAACAGAGATAATAATGAAGACAACTGGTAGCATTTAATTCAGAGTTCCACTTAATTCCACAAATATTTATTTACAGTCCATTGTGTATCTTAGTATACATCCAGTAATAGGGCAATCTGAATTAAAGAATGCAAGTTCTTTAACAATTTATATTTTACATCTAATTCAAAGTTCCAGTTAATTTTAAGTTAGTTAAAGCACAATACATATATTTTATTCATGGTTATCCAAATCCAGGTTTGAATCCATACTATATGCACATTTATCCTAGGTTCATTGGTTTGGTATTCTTATTTCTCAACTCGTATATATAATTTGTTTTAATTCTGTGTTTATATTACTTTTCTCAGAGTTTTCAAATAATAAATAAAATCTTTAATAAAAAATGATTTTCTTAATCTTTCAACTTATTTAAGTATGTGGTTCATTATACACATATAATCATTAACTTTAATTGATGTACTAATTCATATTTAAATGTTTGAATTTGTTCATAATATAGTATAAATTTATTAAATACATTCATTTTGTATAAATATATTCATTTTGATACTTTCCAATTTTATCTGGATCATAAACACGTCATTATAATTTAGTTAATTATAGCTATGTGTAATATTTATATACAATCAATATGTAGGTAATCATTTGTAATTTTTATTTAGTTATTCTTAATTCAAATGTATCTGCAGATGAGAAGTCAATCCTTATTAAAAATGCCTTTTGATTATAGATATCTTTAATATTTATACTTTATCATTAACGAAACGTATTTCACATAATTCATTTTAAGACATGTTTGTTTTGTTTTTTATTTTTATAAACACGTATAAATATTGAATAAAATGCCTTTTGATTATAGATATTTTTAATATTTATACTTTATCATTAACGAAATGTATTTCACATAATTCATTTTAAGAAAGATGTTTTCTTTGTTCTTTTGTAAACACATATAAGTATTGTATATTCTTATAAAATTGTTACCTTCATTTTTTTTATCCAGTCTGTTCCATCAAAAGGGGTGTTTCATTTACTCTGAACGGCAGTATTCACTATCATGATGATTACCCAGGCAAATCTCAGAGAATCATGGCTTGATGAAGAGAGAAAGCTGTTAAGGGTTAGCCTTCCATCGTTGTGATATCCTTAATAATATGTTTTTTTTCCATTATTACCAGTGGCTATAATTATTGTATTCTTAGGTTCCTTAAAATCAGGTATCAATTTAATAGTCAAGAAACACATGGATGAAACTTTTAATATTTTAACTCTTCACTTTTCTTGCTTTTTTAATTTTTTAAAAATCTCTTTCAAAATCTATTCAAAGTCTCTTTTCTTTAAAAATCCAATCTAATCTGCTCTTAACTTCCAACTTGACTATTTATATTCTGACCTCCAGATTGATTATGCAGCTTAGCCCACTGTATTTTATTTGTTGCACCGCTTTCATTTAAGCCCGAGTGCTTTTCTCTTCCCAAGGATTGGACAATATTTTTCGCAGGACAGATAATGAACTAGGAGGATTCATTCATGTTTTCCAATTTATTAAGACTGCCTCAAGCTATTATCACATTTTATTCAAAAACATCATTCCAAAAGTTAAAAATGTAATCTTTTTAATAAATGCCAGCTTTTATTTACATCGTAATTTAAAACTATAAAATCAATAATGATTTTCTTTTAACTATAAACAAACAGATGTTACTGCTTTATTTCTTTTTTAATTTGATCAAATCATGCTAGTCTTTTTTAAATGGGGGGGGGGGTCTTTTGAATATATATACACATGGAACAGTATATCTGTTTCATTACCCCCCACCAAATTTTGGGATGAAATCACCTGGAAGTACGATTTTATTCCATATACTATACATATCATTTCTCCTTACTGCGTCTCTTTTGGTTTTAGATGTGCTGATGAAATGGGTAAGATGAGCTGGAAAAGTGAATACATGAACTGTAGCCTCCAATGCCAGAATAAGTAGATGGTCAAGCACAAACTACTAGTACACACTGCCCCATGATGTCATGAGAAAATATCTCATTTTTAAGCACTACTTCTCTTGTACCTAGAGGGATCATCCAACTAAGAGTAGGAGCTAGGAAAAATTTGGCACTGAGCCAGCCCTGCTCAGCTTCTGTGAGTCTTAGGGGCTTATTCATTTGGTCTATTCATGAGACCAAGGCCTATTCATGAGGCCTATATATACACACCATTGGACTACTCTAGGAGCTCAACATCCAGGTCTGGATAGTGCCAAGCATATACTTCGGAGCATCATAACACAATGCATCCAAGCAGCTCTGCTCAATCATCCACCCATCTCAACATGAAAAACACAAATTCATGCATCACTACATCCCACTCACAAACTTCTTTCATCAGCTATCTCTATTTTATTGTTCTGAATTATAACTAGAATCTGGTTTGGGAGACTGATGATCATGATCAGTTCTCCTATAATCCTCTTCTGTATTATGAGGTGACACACTTCTGGATCATTTTTTTGTTGGGAGTTTCTTATGCTCAACATCACTGTGGTGGCTTGCTTCTTCACTTCTGTACTTTCTTTGGAGATCCTTGTTACTGTTTGATCTTCTAACTACACAGGTCCAATATGGACCATGAACACCATCTGTGGATTTTCTCCTGTTCCTCTTCCATGGTTGTACTTCATTTTCAGAAATAAATAAAGGTTTATTTTTAAATAGTTCTTCTGCCATAGTAATTTTTTTTATTTTTTTTGTTACATGAAAAGTTTCTTGTTTTATTTTTTCACATTTATAAATCCTGAGTTTTCAGACTCTTTTTTGGTTTCTTTTCCTGCATCAGCAAGTATATTTTTAATAACTGTCCTTATAATTTTTTTTTTGTACTCAATTTCTGATTTGAGTTTCTTGAGCTTTTTTTATTATGTTCTATATATGGCTGAGGACTAACACACTTTTCTTACAGATTTATGGTTTATCTTTCTACCTCTGTTACTGTTTCAGAGCATATATCAGACAATTTTTCTGAAATATTTTCTTCTATATTGGACAGTTCCTTAGTTACATGAGAATTAAGTTTTTGATCATGTTCATTTTCATGTTTTTCCTCTTCTTGAAGGTCAGAGGATTTTAATTTTGCTTTATTAGATTCATTTTCATCCATTTAACTCTTTCTGTGTTTGATACTATTTCGTCTCACTTCTTATATACTATTTTTTCTTTTCAATTTTGAGATATATTCCACAATCAAGTTTTCTGAAGTGACTACATTTCAAGATCACCCTTTTTTTCAATTTCTTCCTTTTTAACAATCTCAAATTTTCTTCATCAGTAATAGGATATTCAATTTGTGATTCTTAAAATATCATTTGGTTGGAAATTCTAAAGTTTCTTCAACTTGCTTTAATTCAACTTCCTCTGACTCCTTTTCTGTTTTAACATGTTCCTCCATCACTCCTCCTTAATTTTTAATAATTAGTTAATCTTTATTTTATTAACTGGTTGAACTTTTCATTTTGGGTTTCAGTTATTTCTCTGATTTGTTCTTTCAATTCTCTTTTGTTTTCGTTATTTCTCTGATTTTTCTTTCAATTCTCTTTTGTCTTCTTCTCTCTGTTCTCTTGTTCTTTTTATCTTCCTCTCTTTTCTTGTTGTCTTCTTCTCTCTGATCGTTTCTTTTCTTGTTGTCTTTTTCTCTGTGTTCACTATGTTCTTTTTTCTCTTCCTCTCTTTTCTTGTTGTCTTCTTCTCTTTCTTTATCTCTTTTCTTGTTATCTTCCTCTCTCTGTTCCTCTCTTTTCTTGTTATCTTCTTCTCTCTGTTCTCTCTGTTCTTTGTTATTTTCTTTTATCATTTCCATTAACTGGGCTAACATGGACATCTCTCCTGTTCTCTGTGATTGCTTTTGATCATCTGCTTTGTCTTCTTGTTTATCTTCTTTCTCAGGAAGATTCTCTATACTTTCTGTATTCATCATCTTTTTTGCTTTTGATCTGGTTATCATCAATATTTTTTTAAAATTTTATTTGTACTTTTTTATTTCAATTTTGATAAGCTTCTCTCTCCATCCATACCATGATTTAACTCAAAGTCTTTGTTATGCCTGTTTTATTCTTTATCTACCATTTATGCCATTCATTTTTATGTTGTTTTTCTTTTAAAATTTTATTTTTCCACCCTTTTTGAATAAATCACATCACTGCATCATATGCACTGCTCATATCACAGAATCGTGATCTGCTTATGCCTATGGATAGGCTAGCTAGATAAGGCCTCACAGTAGGGTGAGAACCAGGATGATGATTGATCATCTCTGGATGCCCCAAAGTACTAAATACACATTCCCATTTATATGTTCACCCCATGCTCCAATCTAGCTCAGAGAACACAAGCTCTATTACTGGATGTGACCAAGAGATGATGAAATACAATTTTAACAATTAAATACAAGTTTATTAATAATAAAAAAGTAAATGATATTTAAGATCTTATAGGATAAGGCTCTGATTTTGAAAAGTATACAAAATTATATATACAACTAAAGTTATTACATGGTTTTACAATATTTCTCAATTAGTTTCTATAAATGCATATATATATATTCGTACACAGACGTGCATTTTATAATACATGATGAAGGCATTTCAATTAACCATAAAATAATTATTACATTTGTGATTTACATAATTACTATTCAAAATCCAAATTTGATATTGATTTACATATATGTGCGCACAGACGCGCGATTTCTAATATACAATTAATATTAAAAATGAATTGATATTTAATCAAAAAAAAATATTAAAATTTTACATATATGAGTGTGCTGTATATATGCACACTGATTTTTATCTATTTAAACTTGTTACAATAATATATATTTTTATACTTAATTCATTTGGAAAACACAAATTTCCTACCTATACATGTGTAAAGAAAATATAGATATAATTTAAAATTAGCTTTAGTTTATAAGTTCTCTTTTTTTTCTTAAAAAAATATAGTCAATTTTTGACAAGTACTTGTTGATTAATTATCAGTGTTTTAGACCAATTTAAAAGATTTGCTTTTTCAATTTTAATTCAAACAAAATTATACTTGCATTTAAATTATATATTCTTCTTTTAATGAATATGAAAATTATTTCTTTGCAAAATATATATAGCAAATCGTCTCTCTGTCAGATCAAATTTTACTTTAAGTTATCAAGTTAAAATGTCTTTTATAAGAAATATTTAAAAATACAACTCACTGTATACACACGTGACATGTTTATCTGTGGTTCCCTGCATGCCTAGACGAACAGAAGCATCAGTACACAAATTTCTTCAAGCTTTCTCTTGGTAAGCTTTGTTTTTGGCCCATCAGAAAAATGTAATCCAGGTTTGTTGTCATCATCAGGTAAAAGTATATAATTCTGGTAATTTGTTGGCATACCATGAGATTCCTTTTATAGTCCAAGCAATTGTCAAGCTGTCTTCTAGAACATATTTAAGCAGCTATTGATCCATTTGAAGTGACCCTGGCTTCATGCATCAAAACTCTGCAGTAAACTATAAGGCAGTGGACTGTCCTTAGATCTTCATAGGAGCTTTGTATAACTCTGCTAGCTATTTTGTCCTCATTTTTTTTCCAGGCTATAGATTTAGAAGTGACCCAGCTTCAAGTAAATCAAAACTCCTGGCAAGAAAAATATTAGCAGCTCTGAATCTGCTGTCCTGTCTTCAGCTATATCAATTCATGGTAGATGGACTGCTAACTCTACAGTCATCTAAAACCAACTGCTGTGAACTTCAACAAGGGGCAATAAAATATTATAACCAATTTTGCAGACTGCTCTCTTAAAAATCATTATCCACACTGACTGATATTTTTTATCAGCCCTTTTTATAAAATCATCTGAGGGGTTATAACAACACCTTGATTAAAAACAGAATTTTATTTTTATCTCTCTAATCCCTTGGAATCTATATACATGTTTTTACTTAGGGATTTCTAATAGATAAAAATTTTGTTTAATTAATTAAAAAAATTCCAAAAATAAGTATGGTGTTTTTACATTTCAAAATCATCATCATCATCATCATCATCATTATCATCATCATCATCATCATCATCATCATCATCATAATAATAATAATAATAATAATAATAATAATAATAATAATAATAATAATAATAATAATAATAATAATAATAATAATAATAATAATAATAATAATAATAATAATAATAATAATAATAATAATAATAATAATAATAATAATAATAATAATAATAATACAATATTTATATTTATTCAGACCTTTTAAAAGTTTAATTTATAAAACAATATTTTAAATCAGAGTTATTATTTATTTACTTCTATTTCAGTAAATATAGAAAATATCTACTATATTTTTGTCTGTGTTTATTTCTACTTTTCCTTTACTTTATATATATATATACGCACACACACTATATTATTATGGATGTACCATGTAACCGAACCAGTTACAATATATATATATATAATCATATCATTTTCATTTTCCATCAAAAATTTTTAAAGATATGATATTAATGGTTAAATTGAAGATATCTCACCCAATGCTTTTGTTGCTAATGAAAAGATCGTTGCTAATATAAAGTTTCAACCTTTTTGGCTACAATATTTGATTTATTTATAACATGTTTAACAGAAATAAATCTCCTTTAATCTCACAAAATGTATTGGCATTAATATAAAAAAGATTAAATATCCTTTTAAAGTTTTTGTTTTTAAAAAATGTTTCTTTGAAATCTGCTTGTAATTTATCATAGTAACATATGCTACATATTCCAACATGATTGTTCTGTGAAATATATGTAGTTTTCAATTCACATTTCTACATTATTCATTGATTTAAAATAATTATTACAATTAAAAAATTTTCTTGTTTCTTTTGTAAAAACATTATTTAAATAATTATGAAAATGAAGAGATTTTTTCAAAATATATTTTTAATTAAATTTGATGATATAGTTTTATATTACATAATAATTTAGTAATGAAAAGAAAATAAATACAACATTCTACTTCTTAATATTTTGTTATTAAATACTGAGCACAGTTGACTTTCTGAACTGACACATGACTAATTTAAAATAGTTTTTTTTTTTAATTATAACTGACCAATTATTTAAATTATAAGAAATAAGACACAAAGTTACTACTTTTGACACTGATAAAATATATTAGACTGAAGCAAATTAGTATTTTCAATTTTCTTTTGTTTCTAATACATATTCTTTAGGCAAAAAAATAATAATTTAAAACATTTATTTTGCTTAAATAAATCAATTGTTCTTTATTAAAATTTATCAAATATTTAATAGGTCAATTCTCACTTTTATAGACATATATTTGATACATTTTGAGAAATAGAAAATATACTTCGAGGCTCTTACCTGTAGCAACTCTGCTCCATTTTTTACATTCAATCCTGTAATTTCTTGTAACTGGTGACTAATACGATGTAGATCTGGGTGAAGTGTTTCATTTAGCCATGAACTATAATAACAACATGATGCTGATGCTAATAATAATAATGATGATGATAATAATAATAGTGATGATGATGATGATGATAATAATAATAATAATAATAATAATAATAATAATAATAAATGCTTTATTTGCTATTAAAGATTATTGAAAATATTAATTATATGAGTTTTAAAATATTATAGTAAGAGTTTAGCCAACAAAATATTAAACTATATTAGTTCACTAATGCTCTACATCTACAAAAATAGTTAATGTTTTAAAGTGAAAGACAATGCATAACATAACATGTAGATCAATCACAGTGTTTTGACGGATTTTAATACACCATTGTTTGAAATAATTGAAAAATCTTTTATATTCTAACCAATATAGCAATAACCTAAAGACTACGGACGGTTTTTCTATCTTTCCCAGTTTATATGCATATACTAGAATCATTTACCGAACTGAAATCCACAAACTATCAAACATAAACTGAATTGAGAATGGCCAAAATCCTTTTAATTATCTACATCCTGGACCTGACAGTGAAAACAAGCCTAATGCTCTACCATGGACATGACTGAGTCTTAAAACTCCAATGCTCTGTTTTATATGTATATATGGAGATGCAGAAATGAATTACTTCCAATCACTTATATATTGTATGTGTGTGAATTTTATTTATAACAACATATAAAATACAAATAGAAGATATTAGCTGTTACGTATATTGAATTATATTATATTTTTAACTTTGTAATTAAAAAGAAAGGAAAAAGTATTTCCCTTAAAAAAAAAATAGCGTTTATATTAATTTAAAAATAAACAACTGTTGAATAAATTATCCAGTTAAAAGGAAAAATATATGGGAAGAAAATAAAAATGATTAGTTTATCTACCAGAGAATTTCTATTAAATTTAACCATTCAAAACATGTTTTTGTTTTGGAATTACAAAAATAAATTCACAAATCTTCTCTTAAAATTTGTAAACGGAGAAATTAAAAGCTAAAATGTTTTAGAACATTTTGTTCTTCTCAATTTCAAAAACTTTTACTTACAATGAGCCCAGATTTTAAATGCAATGAATGGCTGAAGAATTGGTGAATGGTGAAGATTGAAGCTTGGTCATTAAAGTTTGAACATTTGCTATTTTAATATAAACAGCGCAATTACTATATATATATAATAAAAATATTATGATTCGATGTCTGTATTTTAAAGCAGTATACTTAATTATATAACTGAATATTTGTAAATACAGTAAATAAATAATTAAAAATTTTATCCACTTAGGAACACTTTTGATTATCTCAGTAATCTGTGTCAACTAAAGCTTTGAAATCTTTAGTTGAAGCTTTAGTTGACACAGATTACTGGGATAATCGAAAGTGCTTCTAAGTGGATATTTTTTTTAATTATTTAGTTACTGTATTTACAAATATCCAGTTATATATATATATAGTAGATAGTGATCTGTAGCAACTACTGATTGCTGGTTCAGTAGAAAATAATATGTATGTAATCATGGGTATCGGTTATATAAGATAGAATGGATAGTTGTAGGTAGCTTGAAAATCTGAGTATAAGTCCCTTCTAATTCAATTAATCATTTATATATTTTTCACATGGAAAAATATTAGCTTATTCATGATTCAAGCATTGTTATATGATAATGTACACTGCATCTAAATTCATTTTCAATTAATGTAATGTTAAATTGGAATAGTATCTGTAAGTTTATTAGCAATGGGAATATTTGTGAGCATTCACGTTAACATTATCTACAATTTATATATAATATTGATATTTCTTTCATTTATATTTATAATTTGAATTTGTATAATTACATTACAATATAAATAAAGCAACAACAATAATTAATTTAAGAGAGCTTTGATTATCAAGAACTTCACGGAGAAATTTCGGCACTTACGTTTAGATTATAAAGAAAAAAAACACTTCCTAGTTCAAATGAACTATGTGCGAATTTGAATACATATGCAGAGGAATATTTTATAACCCCCCCCCCCAGAAAATTTTAATTTGAGGCTGTCATGAATAATGTTGAATTTTTCTTGGACATGGGGGGGGGGGGTCCATGTCTTACACGTGCTAAATAATAATAATTGTAGATATAATTTTATTAAAAATAAAACAAAATTACATATATAACATTTATAAAGAATTTTATAGATTAAGTATAATCAAAAAAAAAAAGTCATAAATAAACTTAATTAATATTTAAGTACATTTATTTTAAATAAAATACTAGTTTTATACTTCACCTTTGAGTAGTAAGTAATTTAAACTGAGATTTACACAAAAAAGTGAAGCTTATAAAATATTATTAAACAGTTATATGGCTAAGCACTTTCAGAAAACTTAAGTCTCCATATTCATAGACTACTTTAATTGAACTTCAGCAGTGATTTATGCAAAATTTATGCAGTCTCCAGGGAGTGGTCATTATGAAAGAAAATTTGCATAAATTTTGCATAAATCACTGCTAAACTTCAATTAAAATGATTAGCATATCAAATATTTAAATCACCCCTGCAATAAGTATTATGATTTGCATGGGTAAATAGATATAATTGTTGTGTATTTTCTAAGATTTGTGATATTTGAAATGTTATAGTGTCTATAACTTGTATACTATGTATTTAAAATCAAAAAAAGGTATATGACACATGATTTTGAATTATTATTGTGACAAATATATATTTCTCTACAAAATATCTATTGCAATTAAAACTTTTAATTATGTATGAGCATTGTGAAAAATGTTCCCATGTGTAAAATAGCTTGAAAAGATAGGGCTTATCTGAAATATACATTAGTATTGAAAAAAATTACTCTTCTGTTTTAATAGAATGTTTCAATATTTAACAGTTGCCTGAAATAGTTATTAATATTACCTTTGATAATTGCATAAATTAGTTGGTTAATTTATTCAAACAAAAATAAACTTGATATTTACCTTTTACTAATTCTGTAGTCGGCTGTTTCTCCTTCAATTCCAACAACTGCACGCTCTAGCTTAAATATGCCAACATAATAAGGAAACAAAAGAAATAATATGCTTTAATTAACATATTTATTACTGTTGCAAAGATAATGTAGTATAATATAATAGAATGCTTAATAAAAGATTAAATTTAAATTATGTTCCCTTATATATTCAATGCTATATGTAAATATCAAATGTTAAGGTCTTTTCATACAGCTATGTAATCCTCAACTGTGAGGCTCTATTCTGCACTATTATTCTAGTCTGCTGAAAACTAGTTTAGTGCTCTTAAATATAAATTTGTTTTTTCTTATAACTTTTTATACAAACTTGCATATCTCAAGTTTTTGAGTATTCAATACTGTATTATATATATATATATATAATTATTCAAAACAATACAATAATTAATACAGTAAAAAATATTTTAAAAAATAAATATATACCACAACATTTGATAAATAGACAGGCTGCCAATATAGAGATTAATGAATTGTGGGAAAATTGATGTATGATGTATTTTTGTTTACATTTGTAATGGTTTTTTCTAATACAATTTGAATCTAGTTGATAATGACTACATAGATAGTTGAAAGTACTTCTATTAAATTGTGGTATATATTTGTTTTTTAAAATATTTTACTGTATTAATTATTGTATTGTTTTGAATAATTATATATATTTTATTATAATTAGAATACAGACATTGATTAATAATATATATATATTATAAATAAAAACAATTTATAAGTGTTATTATTATTTAGAGACTGTCTATTCTCTATAATTTTTATATATATCAGCATGTGTTTATGCAGATTTTGATTTATAAAAAATTTTAAATTTTAAATTAAATTAAATTTTATTCAAAATTTAAATTTTTATGAAAAAGGTTAATTGACAATGTGGAAAAAAAATTATAATAATTTGCTTGCATGTTTTACAGTTGTTAATGCATTGTTCATGAAGTTTTACTAATTATTCTTGTAGCATTATGTGCATTTTTATCAAAAGAAACTCAATATCACAATTATAGTCTAATATATAATTTGCTAGCAAGTAATTAAAAAGACTACAGCATAATATAAATATATGATTGTAAATTTGCTACAAACTTAACAACCAATTTTTTTTTTACTTATTTTTTGTTTTTACTTTTTTTAAAAAAATTAATAGCAAAAAGTCATTCTATCATTAGTTCAAATATTTAGATAAATATTTTTTTAATGTTAATTACTTTTTTCCCTAAGTTGTATGTATATATATATATATATTGAAGTGTAGAGATATTATCAAGATTATTAATATATATATAGTGATTTTTTTTACTTTAATTATGTAAAATAAAAGAATTATTTCTCTTGAAAATGAAATAAAATAGATCTTTACTAATAAAACTTCATATCAATATTAGGACTATGTAGGTTATCTTAAGTAAAGACCACAATCATTTTCATGACTGTCCACATATTCATCTTTATCAACATGAGTGCTGTGTTGATACAGTTCTTTAAAAAATACCCTAAAATATCAAAACAATTGGCAAATTTATCAGAAAAACTTGTCTATTTTTGCCATATTTGGATAATGATATGAAATATTAAAATCAACATATATATATTAAACTTTTTTTTTTAATTTATAATTTTGTTTTAAATAAATAATATCCTTTTCAGAAAGAATATCTTATACTGATCTAGATATTCACCATATAGATAAATCAATATGTTTATAATACAAACATAAATAAAGCGAAAGATATATATGAAGATAAATAAATGTATAATGAATATAGATAATAACAATATTAGATAATAGATAAGCAAAAAGATAGATAGACCAATAGATACATACATAGGTAGTAGGTGGGTAGATAGAGAGACAGAGAGAGATAAAGACATAGGTAAATAGAAAGACAAATTCAATAGGTATATAGGAAACATACATTTAGAAAGTTGGAAAAACAAAATTTAAATATATACATAAGTAAATTGATATATAAGTGATATAAATAGATAGATTGTTATTCAGTTATCAAATGAATTATGTCCATTGATGTAATAGAGTTATAATTTTTTTGTTATTTATAAAACATAATCTTCTTACCTTAGGAGTTGACAAATTTTTAATTATATCAATTTCTTTATCTGTTATAATATTATGAAATAAAGCAATCCATGGTTTGTGATGAATCTCTTCTACTTTGATAGGTTGAATAATCAAGAATGGTGACTTGTTATTAGTTATATAACATTTTAATTTGGTTTCTTTCTTCCAATCCTTGTTTAAAACAGAATAAAACAATAGACAAAATTTTAAATTATTTATTTAATAATTCTTTCATAATTTAAAAACAAAAAACTTTTTTGTATCAAATAATAATAATAATAATAACAGCAATAATAATAATAATATTAACAACAACAACAACAACAATAAAAGTGTTGACTAGTCAAGCATTGGTGGTCGAGTGGTCAGCACAGCTGCCTTACAAGCAGTTGTCCTGGGTTTGCGGTTTCGCTTCCCCACCAATACTTTGACACATGAAAAAAAAGAAAAAAACAGACTACTTTTCTGTATTTATCTACATATATTCATTTTTCAGTATACTGTAAAAAATATATAATTTGTTATGTGGGTAACATCATTTTGTTTTGATTATTAAATTGGTATTTAATTTATCATATTTTAATAATGACATATGTCTTAAATTTTAATAGAACCTTTATTCATTATAATTTTTTCTTAAGTATATATGTAATTAAAATAATCTATTTTTCAATGGTCTAACTTAGAATACCAATAGGATAAAAGATATTTCTCACTGTGTTTACCAATTGCTATATTTTGAGGATTCCATATTCTTTTTATTCTGGTATTACATTCTAAATGAGATTAAACAAGGTCCATTTCCTGATGTATTGCAAGGTTGAATATAAGCAGTAAGTTTATATAAATATTACTAAGCCTATTTAGAATATGAATATACTTAAATATTTATCATACTTATTTCAAATTCAAGTTTTATATAAAGCTTATATATTAGTATTGATTACAGGTATTTCTTAGATCCTACCTTCCTTTATTATCCCTCTGCCATTATATTAAAAGTAATAATTTTAGATTGAATAAAAGGTTTATTTAAACAAAATTTTATGGATTATAAGGCACTTAATGAATAATATTATTATATTTAGACATGTTTTGTAATTTATTACCATTTGTTTTGGGAATCAAAGACTTTTAGATCCTGAGACTACCATTACATTTAAACATTTTAGACTAAGACATTTCATGTAGGAAATAACATACATTTTAGATAATAGTTACATCCCTACAAAGACAGGTCATAATTGTTTGTCATTTTGTTGTTTCTGTTCTATTTCATTTATTTTTTTTACATTCTTTCTCATTTGGTTTTTATAATTATTTTATTTTTCATTATACATTCCATTTTCTTTGAGTAAAATTAATTCTTTTCCTGAGATATCATTTCACGCTTTTCATTGTGAAATAGTCATATATATCTTTACTTCACTTTTTTTAGTGTGGTTGTTAAAATTTGTTAATTTTATCAGTATTGTATAACCTACTACTTTATGTTATTATTATTATGTTTCAGATACAACTTTATTTAGTAAACAAAGGTTACATTGGTAAATCTACATACATATGGTTATGATCTAGTTATTAAGTTTGATTAATGGGTTGTATTTATGGTATTATGGCAGGTGTAAATTTGGGACTAGGATTTTAAGAAAAACCATGTCACTGCAAAATATCCAGATGTGCAATCTTGCTGCCTCTGATTCTTATCTTTTCAAACATATTAAGAGAACATAGCTGGATTACATCTAGTGCTGTTACCAAGGCAGAAAGTACATCTCATACACCAAAATGCATAAGGAATGAATGTAGCTGCATAAATGGGAGGTGTGGAACCTAAATGGAATGGTTCA
Source organism: Epiperipatus broadwayi (assembly GCA_028023455.1). NCBI lineage: Eukaryota > Metazoa > Onychophora > Udeonychophora > Euonychophora > Peripatidae > Epiperipatus > Epiperipatus broadwayi. The sequence continues at coordinate 127,025 of JAQFVV010000271.1, forward strand.
ATAATTCAATTGAGGCTAATTCTGATATGTCTGTAATGTTCAATGTGATCTCTCTTGTTGGTGATAGAGCTTGACAATTGTGGAGTAGATGGAATTGGGTTTCCTCCTCCCTGTAGCACAAGCTGCAGAAAGAGTCGGTATATAGTTTGTAATATTGGATAATAAGGAAATTGGATAAGGCATGTAGGTTGAGACTCAACAGGAAATTGAATAATTTGGGCCTCAGTGTCCACATCTTAAATCATTGAAGCAATTGTCTGTTGTTAATTGTTAGCATTGGGGAGAGATTGTCAGCAGGTTGATTTAGGTATAGCATGTTTTATATAGTCCAATAGGCAACTTTACTTGCACTAATCTCTTGAAATTTGTTTATGAGGAATAATAGAAATCCATGTACAAGAGGGGGTGGTGTCTGTAAATGTTATATGTAAGATGCATTGAAGTTAGGGAAAGAGTTGTGTAATGGCAACTGAAAGATTTATGACTTTTTATATATGGAACAATTAGATGGAGTGAAGATCTAGTTCCCATTCTCAGTTATGGGTTGACTTGATCATCTTGCAGAAATTGAGACTGATTTTCTGTACCACAGCATCTTTCTGCACAATGAGGAGATTGGTAAAATAAATGCTTTAGTGCAATTAATGATTGGCAAAATATAAGATATTTTGTAATTACTGATTGGCTGAAGATCTACATTTTTGAATAAAATGAGAGATATGTTTTGGACAGGGGGGAGGTTATCTGCTCAGTAACCACTCTTCACTTGTTCTGAATTTTTGACTCATAGCAGTAGCTCCTAAATTGGAAATAAAAACCAAGAAAAGCAGTAAGTTTACCTTTGTACATTTGTAACTGTTGTTTGCCTGTAAGAAAAAGCCAAGCAGAAGTTTTATTAACATTAAATTTGAGCTTGGAGTCAGTAGTATAATCATTAAGGATTTTTTGTAAGGTACTCAATTATATTAGAGGCAAGAAAGAGAATTATGTCATCCATATAAGCTAGGCATAATATATATAGTTGAAATGTGAAATTTGTATGTCTGGAATATTTATCTGTATTTCATTTATGATGAGATTGATATACATCATAAATAATAAGGCAGTAATTGGTGGTCCTTGTGTTATTATTGATTGATTGAAAACAGATGATGATCTTACCTTGAGAGTAATGTGAAATTTCCCAGCTTAGTAGTAGTTTGATTAACATATATGAAGGTGTGGGATATTGCTGCATTTGCATGTATTTGGCTTAAGATATCAATGAGGACTGAATCAAATGCAGCTTGTATGTCCATTTGAAAAACCCTTGGAGTATACTTTTTTGTTCTTGAATGGAATTTCATTTTTTTTAAAATAGAAGTGCAGCATGGCCTGCAGAAGAATATTTCTTGATGAATTGCATAGGTGATATTAGTGGAAGAAGTTATGGTTCTTGTCTTTCAGAATGATCTCAAGAATTTTGATACCAAGGGGTTTAAATAGGGTGCAAATTATGAGAGATTGGATTTTGGAGTCAGTTTTTTGTTGAATAGAAATAAAGAGTTAGGATATAGTCCTAGTGAGTGATAGATTTTTGGTGACAGATCGTTTGCCAGATCACATAGATAAGTATTGAAAAATCTTGGAATGACAAGTGTCAGATATAGTGGCTATCTTTAGTGCAAAGTCAGTAGGGTGAAAGGAGGTATCAGATTCAGGTCACCTAAAGTCATCAGTAGATGGTCTGAAGACACTATGTATTTGTAACATTTGTTTGAAATGCTGTTATATTGGCTCTATCATATTATACCCAGCCCTTATTACTCCATCAGCCTCTAGTGCTAAGGTAATTCTTATATTGGATGAGTAGCTATAGTCCATCGAATGAACCCTCTTGTCCAAGTGTGCTGTTGTGTTACACACATTTTTTTGGTTGCTTAGAGACTTGAATATTAAAGAACTGTACTTAGTCCCAAAAAAAACCATCATCTAAATAAGTGGATTCAAATTATACAACCTCAAATAAGGAAAATATATAGTGAATCTCAGATTGACCCTATATCTTATTTGAAAACACAAGGCTTTTGTGCGTATTATTATTTTATTATTTTTGTTGTTGTTGTTGTTGTTATTATTATTATTATTATTATTATTATTATTATTATTATTATAATAATAATAATAATAATATATATAGAAATAATAATAATAATAATAATAATAATAATAATAAATATATAGAACAAAAAAAAACACTTATTTATAATTGTTAATTAGAGAAGATATAAATTAGTATTAAAGTTTATCGGCTTAACGTTTTCGAGGAACCATGCCTCATATTCATAGCCTTCATAAAATGTATAATAAAATATATGCAAATACAAATATTCAAATAAGCTAGTATTACAGAGCCCATTTCTTCGAGATCTCGAAGCAAGGGTCTTTCCTGTTAATGGCATGGATGTTCCATTATAAGACTTCTTTATCATTAAGTTTTTTACAATTGTACATTTTGTGACAAATAGAAAATAATTTTGATGTAAATTATAATTTTAAAGTGTGAATATAAATTATGAAATTATGTAATTCATAATTTTTAATATTATAGATTACAATAGAGTTTGTAATTCTTCTAAGTTTGCAAACAAATGTGACCTCAAAGATTTTACAGAAATTGCAAACTTCAAATATACTGTACTAAAGATTAAATTTAAATTTATCCTGTTAAGAACATTTCCTAAGACTAATTCTGCTTGATATGGTTTAACTATAATATCAAACTGAAATGAGCTACTTTTTTTTAATAAAATAGCTTGTCTTTAACACAGAGATTATCTTTTTTATTAATAAATACTATATTATATATGTAAATTATATACATATAAGTAGATTTATAAATATCTGAATCCACACAATCCATTTAACAAAAATGAATCTCACATAATTAATCTAAACTAAAGAAGATTTCCAATAATTTATTAATGGAGGTTACAAGATTTTCCTAACATAGTGACGTATCAAAAATAAAATGTTTATAAATTTATTATTTTTGACTATAAGATAAAGAAGATTGGGTAATTGCACTAATAAAAATTTGCTTCATATAAACTTATTTAACAATTTGCTCCTACTAACTATATGCATATTTTAAAAGAATTATTTAGAATCTTTACTCTGCTCCTTACATCTCAATAAAAATCTATTTGATATAATTTAAATAATGATAAGTTGATATTGATATAAACCCAACTATTACAATGGGTAGGATATTTAAGGAAATTTCTGAAAGTAATTAATTAGTTTTCTTTTTATGAATAAATGGGAAATCTAATTGAAGGCTTATGTGTATCAATCATAAAAATAATCAGGATGTTATTCATATTTTTGACACTTATATATCTCCCTCCCCACCGACCATCTTTTCGACAAACAAAAACTATTGTCAAATAGTATGATTTCATGCCAATAATGGATAAATGTGACATCACAACTTGATTAATCTTTGATAAACCCATTTTTGTTTTTGCAAACTATTTCTCTCTGTTTTTCCTTTCATATTTTGGAAAAAATGATTAAAATTTGTGATCTGCCTTCTAGGGAACAGCATGTAGAGGACTTGATCAAAGTTATAGAATCCTGTTTTTCAAAAAAATGTGTGTTAGTGGCCATGATATGGAACTTTATTTGCAGACAGTCAAACAATGGTAACAGTGAATATTCATTTTAAAAAAATAGTATGAGGGAACCAAATTACATTTGCGACTGCATTTAGATCCATTTACTGCTGATCCAGATAATTAACATCTATTGAATGGTAAAATAATCATTAGATTTGGCTGCCAAAGCTGATTTATTGGAACAATTACCTGTAAAAGGGTTGCACATAAACTCTTCTGTCAACAGTGCCATATTTAATCTTGCCATTAATAATGGTCTAGTTCAGATTCCATCTTGTCTATATCAGACTGAGAATTCATCGCCAACAATGCACGTACAAATAGATATGCCCAATGCAATAATGGTCCAATAAGCAATGATATTCACTGAATTCAAATGCTTCCATTATAGATGAGGATTTGGCAATAAAGAGTCAATTCATATGGAGATAAAGAGAGACAACAATTGTCAAATATAAACAGCAGTACACTGATTGTCCACCATATGGTTAATACAGTAAGAAAAATTCATGTCCAGGACTGGATGTTGTTAGATACTAAATCAGACATGAAGCAAGATGTCAGAATATAGCTGGAAGTATCACTATCTACTCGTAAGGCAGGCTATTACAGTATAGCTGGAAATGGTAGATAACCATGTAAGAATATCATCCATAGCTGCATGGCAACTAGAATTTATACCATGCTAATAGTAGCTGGCAGATGTGTTACTGTTACATGTAGTATAAATATGCAATTGTTCATTAATAAATATTAATAAACATACTTCATATACCTGTGTTTATTTCAAATCATGAATAACTACAATAGTTTGTCACAATTGATAAAATAACTAAAAAAATTTCCCTATAGATATAAAAAATATTAACCCCAAGGGTTGTTAGCTAGATCATCTAAAAAGTTGACAGCCAACATCATTATTAATTAAGAGTCGAAATATATTCTCAGTTCAGCAACTAGAAAAAAATCAAATGTCTAAAATTGGCTCAATAGAAGTATGATCTTGCATAATTGGCCAACCTAGAAGGATTGGGTGCTTTAAAATATACAGACTAATTAAATCAAGGCCCAACTAATATCCTTCAAGAACAGTTCATCTCCATTATTATAGCTGTTTTGATTTTAACAACACATTGTCTTTACTGACACACTTTTTCTGCACAACATCCTTCACAATAATGCAGTGATATCATTTAAATTTCTATAGCCAAGAGGAAGGGGAAAAATAAGCAGTTTTAATGTTGTAATAAGGGAGTTGTGCTTAAAATGTGATTTTAAAAAGTTCCTCTATGAAGCTCCGAGATTGATGCATTTATGGAAATGACAGACCCTTAGAGTGAAGCCCCTACTGCACCTGAATTTCATATTTGAATCAACTGTTGCTCAAATGATTTTAGCAAAGTCAAATGCGAGTCATACAAATTCATTGAAGAAACTTAATTACAGCATTAAAATTGTTTATTAGAAAAATGGTTCAAACGACTATCCAGCCGAAAATAAAGAACATTGCCTGAATAAATCAGCATCAATGATTAAAAACATTGTTATATATATGATCAATCAAAACTCACACACACACAAATGTCCACATCAATATACAGTATGTAGATATTGCAACGGTTTGAGTCACATAAAATCTGACTTTTTTAAAAAAAATAAAGCAGATTTGTAGAAGAAAAAATGGAAGAATCCATTTCAAAAAGCCAGAAAGGCAATTTAAAGTTGAATAAACTAAATGATTGTACAAACAATGTGAGAGGCATTGACCCTGCTTTCAAACACGATTTTTTATCAATGATATATCAGTAACAATGGAACTGAACATCAGGTCTGCAATGCTCATTGAGGCAAAATATGTGGGATGTCATTAATAGAAATAATAATCATCACTTGCATTCTAGAAGGAGAGTGATTATTTATTACTAAGTCAATCAATTAACAGTCTTTAAGATAGTTAAAGTTACAATGCCTAAGAAAACTATATAGCTGCCTCTGATTTTCTTTGCTAAGAAGCAGAGCAATTTATTAGGCCATGACTGGTTCAGTAACATAGTCTTTGTAGTAACTAAAATAAAGCAGCCCACATAAATAAATTAAAACAGGGTTTACCCAAAATAGCTGCTAGTAAACTGGGATTGAACCCTAAATTAAGTCAAGAAAGGTAAAGTGCAAAAAGCAGGTAAGTGTCCAAATCCAATGCTGTATTTTCAAGTTAACTACCAAATGGATTCCAGAAGTTGTAATCAATATTAAAAGATTACAAACAATGGTTCAAATAGGTGCTGAATAGCAAAATTATAGACACAGAAACCAATTAAGTTTAAATTATCCATCACCAATCATCAGTGATGACTCACCAGCCACTGAAGAGTCATTGTCCATCAGTGAAGAGCCACCAGACAACAGTGATGAGTCATCAGTCAGTGATAATGAGTCTGCAAAACTATATTTCCAGATTTATAAATGAAGACACTGAACCTGTTGATGAAGTCACCAAGCCTAATGAAGCCAAAAAGTGATGGAAGATATTCATTAAAGCATCTGAATGCCTTTGTTTTCCACGGATAATTTTAGCCAGGGAGAGGGAATGTTATATTTCACTTTGTCTAACAAGGGACCAGTCTAGATTCCTTCTTATCTTAATCGGATTGACCATTTGTTGCCACAGACCAATGTACATACAAATAGATAATTTACATTCAATGTAAAGAGTGTCTAGTATTTGATGATCCTCACAGAATCCAAATGTTTTCATTATGGATAGGAATCTAGAAAAAAATAAACAACTGTCAACCCTGAGCAGCAGTATGCTGGTTACCACTATATGGCTAGCACAATGAGTCAAACCCATATTCAGGACAGGAAGCTATTAAACCTAACTCAGACATGAGGTAAGCTGTCAAAGCACAAGTATCACTATACTTATTCATGATGCAGATTGTCATAGTACAGCTAGAAATGGTAGGTAAACTTATAAAGGAATCTAAAGTTATTTCTTTCTGTAGTTGGATGGCAACTAGAAATCATACCCCACCAATGGTAGCAGGCAGAAGTTAAACAGTTATATATATATATATATATATATATATATATATATATATATCAATCACAGTACTATCATATATATATATATATATATATATATATATATATATATATATATATATATATCACAGTACTTTCATATATATATATATATATATATATGAAAGTACTGTGATTGAAAGACTGTATACATTAGTTAATTACCATTATATTTTTTATTTTTATTGTATTTGTTTGGTTAATAAATAATGGATGCAAGTCTTTTTATGAAGCACAAAAACCAAATAGGAGAGAATATTTCCAGAGCAATGGATGTTTGAGCATTAAAAGAAAATATCAAAGGTAGACCTATCATTTTTTCAGATTCTTAGAATATCAATAAAAAGGATGAATTAATTTGAACATTTCAAAGATAATCTTTGATTTAACTTTTTGATCTCTACCAGTGTGCAAGTAATGTACATCAAAGCATTGAAAAACTGCAGCATTGAATGACTTTGTGGTTCAACCAAATGGTGAAATAATAAACACCATATGAACTGCATGGGATTTATGTGGTACTAACTTCACAAATAAGATGGCTCATTTGTTGCTACTTTGATTACCTTTTAAGGATTTTTGGACACCTAAATAATTGATGCAAACTGTGGCAACAGAAAAATACACAAGCACCCCCTATTTTTAAACATTACCCATCCATTATAAATTTTAGAAGCATGTCTAGAATTTTTATTGTTATTACAGAAAGATTTTTTGTTGTAAATAATGAGTATAATGAATGGCAATTATTACCGTATAAAGTGGATAAAAAGTAAGTTTTTCATATGATTGTAATTTTAATGCATATTCATTGAATACTTTTACATAATAAATAGTAAGAAAATGATTTTACCAGGATTTAAATTTTATTTCAGCTTATTCATCTTAGATTGACTTAAATAACGCATTCCTTTGTTTGTCAAATAAAATTATGGAAGATAATTATTATTTTTTTTCTATTTTATAAAAAATCGTAAGAGAATTTTAAGGTCAAGATCTACTAAAATTATTGACCTTAATTAAATTGCTTTAATTTTTTTTTTTCAAATTAAATATTAGAAAAATATTTATAAGTTGATTTTGAATACATTTTAGTGATTTGTAATTCTTAGTTTAATAACTGAAACACAGGCTTGTATACCTATGTCTATATACGTAATATATAGGGTATATGAGCACAGACTTTCACACAACCCACCACTCTCCACTCTATCTCACAACACTGATACCCTTGAACACATATATGCCGAAAAGATAAATAATCACCAATACACGTATTTCATGCTAAACCAGCGATCATTAGTTGGTCCAGATTACTTCACATATTAAATGCTCAGATATATATTAAGATAGCCATGGGCAGGCTTTAATCTACCCCACACTCCAACTCTTCAACTGTCCATCCAATTAAAAATCTGATGATGGATTACTCAAAAGCCATCCTGAGGCTGAGATTCTTGTATATCTGAGCCCTTATAGCATATATGTGTAGAGATGGTATCTGGACCAACTGATGATTGCTAGTTTAGCATGAAATATGTATATTGGTGATTATTTATCTTTTCGACATATATGTGTTTAAGTGTATCAGTGTTATGAGATAGAGTGGAGAGTGGTGGGTTGTGTGAAAGTCTGTGCTCATATACCCTATCTATTACATATATAGACATAGATATATAATAAGCCTGTGTTTCAGTTATTACATAGTAGAGATGTCTGCCCATCCCTTGTATATGTATTAAATGGATTATGTCCTGTACATGAGGGGTCAGATTGACCTTAGGTCAATATGGGTGTGACAAGAATCTCAGCCTCAGAGTGGCTTTTGAGCATTCCATCATCAGATTTTCAATTGGATGGACAGTTGAAGAGTTGGAGTGTGGAGTAGATTGAAGCCTGTCCATTAAAGTATGAGGATTGGCTATCTTAATATATATCTGAGCACTTATAGCATATATGTGTAGAGATGTTAATCTGGACCAATTGATGATTGCTGGTTTAGCATGAAATACAAATATTGGTGATTAATTATCTTTTCGACATATATGTGTTCAAGTGTATCAGTGTTATGAGATAGAGTGGAGAGTGGTGGGATGTGTGAAATAGTTAGTTTAATAAGTCAGTGAAAATGGTTAAAGTTGATTTCATCAAAAATCTGTTTTCTAGATGTTTTTTAAAATAAATGAAAACATTCGTTTTTATTATTATTATTATTACAAAATAAAGTTTATTGATAGTAAACCAACTGAGCCATCCTGCCAGCTGATAGTACTAGTATGGAATTGAACATAAATTTTTAGATTGAATAGTGAATTTTGACATAATGCTCTAACCAACTGAGCCATCTTGTCAGACTTTTTGATAGCCTTAAAATTTAATATTAAAAAAATCTAAGGCTACAGATTTGATTCCATGCCATATCAGCAACACCCAACCAAGAGAGAATAATATTTCTCAAAATATTGTGTGTATACTATTACTAATAGTCGAATGCACTTTGAAAATTTAAATAAAGTTAATTTTTTAAAAAGTCATTCAATACTTAATATCACATGATGGAAATTCCTTTCTATTTTGATTATAACTAATATAGAAAACCATGTTAATGCTTGGAGATGTATTCAGAATATAAAGAACAAGAGAAATGTTCTGTATATGTCTGAAGATTATTAGAACATTGTTAATAAAGAATATTCATTTAACAATACTTACAAGATGAGGAATTCACCTTCTGTACATTTCTCAATTTGTTAGATCCTAGGATCGTTATATATATTGCAAAACATAGTTACATTATATGTAAGACCTGTGAAATAGCATAGCTAGATTTAAAAGGTGAAGAGAAATGTGGAAATTTTAATACTAATGCAACTTCTAGTAAAATATTTTTAATGGCAATAATTAGGTGGCAAAGGTAAGCAGAAGTTTGTTTAATGTGTTGAACATATGCAAATATTCTCAGTTTAATTAATTAAAAGTGGCCTAAAGTCAACTTGACACACCAGTAATGAATTAACTTATTCCCCTTTGCAAACATTATTGCTTGTAGTACTAAATTGCATATCTTGAGATGGGCCTTGAGTTTTATCTAGTTGAAGCTTAGAAAGGATAAGAATATTTAGATTTAAAAATTAGTTCTTGCATACATTTTTTATTAATATTCTCCAGTCTGATGAGACACTAATCGTTGACTGAGAGATATAAAGTCTTTATTTTTGTTTCTAGATTATATATATATATATTCTAACCTCTCCCCCCCCACCGTCACGATCGTCCTCTCCAAAATTTATATATAATGTTTATAATATTCCGGGTTCTAGCTCAGTCTAACAAATAAATAAAATGAAATATCCAGCATTAATTAAAATGATTACTAGCTCTAATTTTAAAACTACAAATACGGTTATATTTTTAGAATGAATTAACAAATATTTACTATTTTCATGAGACATGGAGTGACGACACGGGGAACGAGATAGACTACATTGAGATATTATCCACATGATACTATCTCAATGGCATAAGAACACTATTCCCCCTTTTACTATACTAAATAACTAACTTATAGTATTCTTACGACTTTCTAAGCTCTTTCACTACGATTAAAATAATAATCATCTATTATATTCTTCATAATAAGAATCTAGCTCAATTAAATAAAAATGAAGAAAATAAATAAAATAAATAAAATCTCAGGTTCATAACTTGTATTCTAACTGATTTAAAATTACGGTAGCAAACTATGAAAAGGGAATTTTATGTCATAATTCACTACACAGCAACTAACAATAATAAATAATAATAATAACGACAATAGTATAATATAATCTTATTTCTTCCTAAATGAAATAAATAAATAAGTACGTGGTAGTATTTTAATAATCTGACAACAGAATACGTGTGGCCACATTAGCATATAATTTAAGGTAATATTGTGGCAACCGACTTATGACCAATAAATGATATAAAATTATGATCTTTTCATTTTAACATACCCATAAATTCTCAAAATTATTATAACACTTTTATGTTTACCTATTTGTGCAAAAACTATATATCTGTTTCAATTATAAATGTATTGCGATATCATGCATCCATGTGGAGAAATAACAACGAAGACACAAAACTTTATAATAAATTTATAACAAAGTTTATTAATAACATCAATAAATAACAATATTTACATTATGTACATTGGATATCCTTACTCTCCTATCACAAAATTATTTTACTAGTTTATAAAAAATGAAATTAAACTTCTACTTATTTTTTCTAGTTAACTCTTATCTTTTAAATGCTTAAGAAAATACAGTATTATTATTATTGGATTTCTTATTATATTTCGCTTGTTACAAAATGAATTTCTTATCGGATTATCATTAACACTTTGTATCCCTACTATTATTAAAATTATATTTTTAAATTTTACAAATTACATTTGTAGTAAACATTCTACAAAATAATAAAATTTTAGTTTTATATTAGTAGTATGGAATCCTATAAATTCAAAGACATTCTTCTACATTTGGTATTAAGTTTTATAGTTCATTATCCGATGTTTATTAATCTAATATACTCATTCAAGCCTTACTTCGGACAATAATTACAACTATTAACATACCATGCACAAATATATGTTTATTACACATTATTGAATTATTTTCTTAATAAATATGCAATATTTATTTTCTAAATATTATGTAAAACATTAAAATTTTATTATCACTTAAAAGCTTTGTTTAGATTTCTCTTTAAAAATCTTATATTCATTTCCGAATTGATTTTAAACTGTATTATATGATTCTTTTTCTCTCTATGATATTTTGTACTTTCACTTTTAAAATTACACAATTCTCTACATTCCAGTAAATAAACTATTTTCACATAAACGATAACATATCTTCAATTCTATTTTATTCATTATTTCTTTGAAAATATCTCTCTGACGATGCAGATTCCCAAAACAAGGATAGCGAAAATAGATGCATAGGATCAAAAATATAACTAGAATATTATCTGTCATAAACCTTGACAATAATGGCACAGTGAATTCAAAGACACTATAGAGGAGTGACCTTTGTCTGTCTACCAACCTCTATTATAGGAGTGATGCTAAAGCTATTTTTTTCAGCTTTATTATAACATCAAGAAGTTTAAAGATATGTAAAAAAAACACTGTCCAAACTATGTGTTCAGTCATAGGGCACAGTTAACTATACTGAAATCACACAAACTAACTATGATCCAAATACTTTATTTTTTTTATTTCTTAACAAAAACATCATCTTGGTTTCCTCTACACTAGTATTACCAAGTCACTATCCGATCTTATTTCTCAAGATTTTTCTATGCTGCACATCGACAAATTCCTATCTGCATTTCTAACAATAATAAAATTCATTTATTTCAAAACTATTCCGCTGTTCTTTAAGAAAATCTTTTACTACTTTCCTCGTATATTTATCTTATACAAACTATTTTAAAATATCTGAATACTTTATTACATGAAAGTTCAAAAGAATCACACAATTGTTCTGATAACTTATATTATTAATTATACTTTAAATAACTTATTGCATGCATATTTAAAATTACTCCTATCTCATAATATGTTTAATGTTGTATAAAATGTGTACTTATAATTTAAACTTTCACACATCATTCTTAATCAATAGATGATCTAAAAATACATTATGCATTATGAATAAATATCAAAATTACCAAAACGATCTTTATCTTCTCGATCGTGTTCTGTAGGCTTCACCATCCCATTGATTCTTGTAGATATAAAACTTCCATACATACTTTATTTGTTTAAAACAATATTTCTATCATTCTATTAAGCTATTATATTTAATTTTTTAATATTACTAAAATTATGTTTATATGTTTTCCCTAATCTCACATAGCATTTTATATTTTAAAATAAATTAGTAAAAAATATTTAAATTATATTTACGATACTTCTTCATCAAACTTTCTTGAACTGTTCATATTAAAGCTAAAAAAATATTTTATTTCTTCTTCCGTCACTTAATGTTCTACTTTAAAATAAAACAATTACTACTCTGTTTGATAAATCTTCATAGACAACAATCCTTGGTTTTCACAATATTGTATACAATTATTAATTCTTGATATTCTCTTCTACTATTGTCTGCTAGTATTTTCCCGCGCGACTTTTCCGATGCATCTTCTAGGTACTTTTTATTTAAATATTCAATAAATTTTCTATTTCCATGGATCCATTTTCATTAAGTAATTTAATTTTATATTTTTTTTTTATCAAGCATTTCTTCCATTGAATACTTTATAATATTTTTTTAATTAGATAAAGTTTTTGGCTCCTTTCCATAAAATACATAATAGCACTTTCATATTATTCTATTACTTTTTTCTTTCTTTGAAAATTCTAGTACTATATTTTTATAATGTTTCTTTTTAAAAGATAGACACTCTTTCTTCATCATAATTTTTCTTTATAATAAATGCATATTAAATTTTCCCATAGAGAAGAATAAAATAACTTCAAAGTAGCCTTATAAATTGTGCGTCATAATTTTTTCCTGACTACAAGTAACTTCTCTTTTAAGTTTTCATGTAGCGTCCCAATTATATTTCTCTGAGTTATAATAATAAGTTTCTGGTTGAGCATAAATAAAGCTGTATTAAGGCAATTTCCAATTATTTTTCCCTTAGCAATATTTTTAGGTATTTTTCCTTGTACTTCCATCTTTACTGTAGGCTTTTGGTTAAACTTGAATAAAATTCCCTGGTAAGATAACTTTTAAAATTAGCAATCCATGTAGAGGCAGTCAAAATATATTATATGTTACAAAAGAACTTTTAAAATAAATACGAAATTTTATATTTATAACACTTTTCCAGCTACGGTGTTATCAGCTAAAAATATGTTACTTTCTCTTTCACTTACACATTACTTCTCCCTCCGCTTTGTATAATTCTTATATTTTTGTCTGCTAATTTACCTCCTTTGATTGGTTAATGACTTTTTAGCGCGAACAAATTTACACATTTAGTTATATAACAGATTAGACTTTTAAAAATAAAGACTTGATGACGTAATGTCTCAAAATATTATTTAGACTAGTATTTTTAAATTCAATTTTAATTTTACCAAAATCATTTAAACTTTAAAATAAATATTAAAACAATATTTAATATTTTAACTTGTACTTTAATGATCGATGGCAATTATATTTAGTTTCAAATTCACAAACTTTATTATTATTCTAACAAGCATGTGTGTGAAGGTATATAATATACAATCACGTGTTTACTAACTTTATCAAATGATTTTTTATTTACGTCTCGGTCTAAATTACCAAAACTGATATATTTTATAAAAAATTTGGAAAATAATTTAAACTTGTAGAACTAAATATAATTCTCACCATCCCAAAGTTTATAATAAAATATACTCTATTAATTTTGATTATTAAATACAATTATAACACTACATATAGCGTTTATTTAATTTATTAGTTTTAAAATATTATACTCAAATTATTAATATACTTTTAACTATTTATAGCTGTATTATTTTATATGGCCAGCTTTTACAACCATAAGCAAGAATATTATTAAGCTTTATTTAACTGTTTTCTCTTAAAATAATCTATTACATTTTTAGATACCAGGTATTTTCAGCTTTAAATTGTACTATAAAATTTAATTATCCTACTATTATTTATATATCGTACAAATATAACTTAAAATTTAAAATTTTTTAGCAATTGACCTTTCTACCTTATTATGACCTACAGATAAGGGCACAATATATATATATATTAGTATAAAAATTAGGTATATAATATCCCCATGAACAAAATTGATTATTAACCCTTTGTAGGTTGGGAATAATAATATATTTAAATGCTTGTAAATATGAGTGAAAATGAGATCATCTGCAATAAGACATGTCAACATATGTTCCCAATTTCCTCAATAATTTGATGGTTTGAATTGTAATTTTCATGAGAAAGTTGCATTTTGGGGCTAATATAAAACTGATAATAATTGACTGCTTTGAGAGTAGATTTTAAGTAGTTAAGAAGGCCAAGATTCACATTATTGCCTGACAGAAGTGTATTTTCTATTTTCTGTCAACAAGATAGGAATATGAAAGGTGTGAAGAAGAATTCATTTTGCACAGTTGCCACTAGTTTTTGTTAACGTTGAAAGATTTTGGAAGCATAAAATGTCATAGCATTTTGGTTATAAAACTTTGTTAGCTGATTAACTTTATTTAGTAATTTGTGGATAAAGAGAATTTCATTGTTCAATTATGTAATGGCTACCAGATTTAAAATGATACAATCAATTTGCTGTCTTATTATGTTTTTAACTATCATCTGTTAATCGAATAAAACAATAAATTATTTAAAATTTGGTTATGAAGTAGATATATTTCAGTTAAAAGATTCTGCACTCACTAAAAGTAATTACTAGTGCTTACTTTGCTAGAGATATCATCGATAGTTCATTTAAACTCACTGGAAAATTGACCTTGAATCTAAATTTATAAATGTTTCATTTTAGAGAGTCTTATTTATATGAATTACACAAGCATGATCAGAAAACGAAATGTTAGACAGATGAATAAAGTTTTTGTGATTGATAGGAGAAATGTTAGACAGATGAATAAAGTTTTTGTGATTGATAGGAGATAGGGAAAAAATCACTGAGAAAAGATCCAAGAATTTCAATAACTGCACAGTATTCATTAGTCAAAGAAAAAGTAGTGGTAACAATGCCAGTTAATGAAATATTGATTTCATATTAGATAGAAGTTCATTGTAGGAGCAATTAAAGTTAGCATGCATGATGACTATACCAGCTTAATGTAAGATTTTATCTTGGAAAATGAGGAATGTATTTAATATGGCTTTTGGTTTTTTGGTATGAGAATATTGCTATAAGGGACTACTGCTGTATTTAAAAAATAAAGAATAATTGCATGAACTGATACAAATGTTAATCTTGTCAATGGAAGTTGTATATAAATCAGAATTCTTAAGTAAGACCTTGGGCTTATGTACAAATATACATTTATTATTTAGGATATTAACAATGATTGATTTGGTTGGCAAAAAATTTTTTGTTTATATAATGAGAATGATATATAGTGATTATTTAACAAATAGATTTAGGTATTAAATTTTATTGTATAATTACAGTTTTCATATGTTTTACTGTGCAAGCTCAATATTTGGCATATTTTTTAGCAAATATTGAATATGCGGTCCTTGCTAACATGTTTCATGTTTGAATCAGTTATATAGCTCTTTTATTACTTTCATAAGCAGAGATAATAACTTTATCACATGCTTTTCAAATAGGTTTTATTCTTGATTTTATAAAATTTTTAATATGTTATATTTTGGTTAACAACTAGAACTGAATTTAGTGTAATACTTATTATTCTGGTCCTCTGATATAGCTGGGATTGAGGATCCATAAATAAATTTAGTCACATTCTCAAAACTGCTAAATTCTGGTGGTGTATCTGTCAAAATGACTCTGGTGCTGCATGCTGGATTATTTTGTTTTTGTCAGATTTAAGGTAAATAATACTTACCAATTGTAAAGCAGGATTTATATTGTAATTTCCATTCAAGGTGGGCAGAATCTTTTAGAGTATATCAGATCATAAAGTATTCTTATGCACATTACTGTATAAGTGACCAGGTTTGTATATCTTAACACAAGTATTACAATTTCCATCACTACTTTGTGAGGTGATATGATTAAGTTTGAAACATGTCAAGCATAGGGCTTGCCAACCTTTAATGCTAACAGTAATTGGAATGGGATAGTAAAAATACAATCCAGAAATGCAAGTGATAAATGATCATGTTTTATTTTTAACAGATCTTCCAAGAATATGTGGGATTTTCAAATATTATGTTTGGAATAAGTTGTTCTTTATACATTTACTACTTGAGCAATGTTTGCTATAATATTTTGCCAAACTTCTGTGAAATCAGGCAGAACATGCTATGGCTATGTACATTAGGATTTGAATCCTCAGTTATTTTAGTATAACATTTGGAAGTAGAAATACTTAATAAGTGTTAGTTATCTGCCTTTTTTGTTGTTATTTTCAGAAGTGTTCCAATGCTTAAAAATATCTTGAATAGAAAAGAAAGTAGCCACAGATTTAATGGTTTGAACATGTTATATGTGTGCATTTTTCTGAATAGAGAAGGGTGAGATAGTATATCAATATTTTTTTTATAATTCTAATAGTTGATGTGGTAAGGAAAAGACAGTTTGAAATATTTTTTTTCGGCAATCATTTAATTTAATGAAGTAAGTACATATTTTTCCTTGTTATTATTAATAAATAGAGTTTAAACTTGTTTATTTTCATGCTTATTTTTAACTGTTTGCTTTATTTGCAAGAATTTGGAAGAGTTAACTGCTTCTGAAACAATATTATTTTTAAGGTGTGTTGAACATTTATATTTTTGTAAAGTATTTTATAAAAAGCACAAACTTTTGCTGGACCATATGCTCAGTCCAAACAGCATTTCTCTGGATTTTAGAAATGTTTGTTCCTATTCTACTATAAGGTTACTCTTATTATTCATTTATCTTTAATAGGCTCTGAAATGCCAGTGAAAGTGGGATAAAGTACCATTTTGTTGGAAGCAAGTATAAACATTGCATATAAAATGGATATGCTTAGCACCTCTAGAAACTGTTTAGCAGTAATGGTACCTTTAAAAAGTTGTCCAATGAGACTTCTTATTAAGAGTCCAAAACAGATATTGATACATAATAAACTGATTTATTTTCTTATGAATATGTATATTTTATGGGACCTAATATATACAATTATGCCAATTCTCTGTTTCAATAAACATAAACTGTGCTTCATCAGAACAAACCTTTTCCTCTATAAAATTCTCATTTTCTCATACCATCTTTTGGAACCACTTATAATATCACACTCTTTTATCAGTGGCATCTGCACTCAGTGAAGGTAATATTCTTAGGATTAATACTTTTTTATTTTGCTGTTTTTGAAAATATGTGATATGTGTGTTCTACTAACTCCTATATAATGTGCACATTGTTTGGTAGACTACTGTGGTGAGGATCTAAACTGTCGAAAAACCACTTCAAAAGAAACAATAGCAAACTCTCCGTACAGTAGTACAACACCATACTTGTTACTATCTAAGGTATTTCAATTCTTCCCTTGTGAGAATAATTTGCTAGATGATTTTTAAAAAAATCAGATTAAATTGAAAGAGATTCATATTACAATTAACATATATACGAAATAGAATTTTACTCGAATATTACTGAAAAATTATAACAATAATAGTGATGAAAACAGATGTCACTTACTTTCAAAGACTCTCCACGACATAATTTTCCAAAGTGTTCTTCATCAAAATTTGGATCAAAAGACCAATCGTGTACTTTAATATTTTCTGTTTTGTGAAGTTTACCAATCCGCAAAAATGTTTTTTGGTACAAAGAAATGTCCTCTGGTGAAAGATTTAGTTCTTTGCATTTATAATATAATATATAAATTATACAATTATTTTGAAAGTTACGAACAAAAATTATCTTTTACTAACACTATCAACAATTATACTTCAAATACATAATAATAGTAATTGCTACAAAATAGTCAGGCATCTTCTCATCAATAAGTGGTCTATCTACCCTTAAAGGTGTATTATTTATGTAAATGAACATTTATTGACTACGTCTGCATTTATAGTTTAATTTTACTGCTAGCCTGATTTTTAAAGTGAAAAATTACTTGCACAAGTTAACATTATATATCATAGGTAAGAGAATTTTTTTCATTTTTAACTATCTTTGATATTAAACTTTAATAATTTGTATATATGTAGTAGTTGATAATATAGTAATTATGCATAATGTTATATTGTGGAAGGAAACCACACGTTCACTATAAAATAGACATGACATGCACTCTCTGGTCAAAAAATGTTTTTGAAGCATAGATGGTTTATATAAAGAATAATCTCTAAGCATAGGTGAAACCCCTATGCTTTTAAAACATTTATTGATGGTAGTGTGTCTATTTTCCAACACATATGTGATGAGTACTTTAAACTTTCACATGATTATATGTATGTATAATCACTACATTATCAATTATTACATATATACAAATTAATAGAATTCAATATTGCAGGTAGTTAAAAATAAGTAACTTTTTCTTTTCTCTAATATATAATCTGAACTTGTGTGAGCAATTTGCTGGTTTAAAAAACAGTCTAATAATGAGATCAACCCTAAATTCAGGAATGGACAATAAATATTGGTTTATATAAAAAAAAAGCTTTAAGTATAGTTGGATTACCTGTGTTCAATATGTTTATTGGTAGGAGAGTGTGTCTATTTAAAATTCATGTAGAAAGAGTAAATTCCTTCCACATAATTACATATGTGTATAATAACTATATTATCTATTATATATGGAACTATATCATATTTTAATATTACAAAAAGTACCATTAGAGGTTAATAGACAGAAAACAATGAAAATAGTAAACTATAATTATTTCTGCATTTAAAAGAGCACCTCATCCAAATGCAATCTCTTGGTGTTATATAGAGACTAAAGAACCAAAGCATTTAATTATGACTTAAGAATTAAAAATGTACACAACCTTTTACATATTTCTTATTAACAATAGATGCTTTGAACATCTAAATAAAAATTGGACCAGATTGTTACTAATAAGGAATATATGAAAGGTTGTAAACTTTCTTCCCTTAAGCCATAAATAAATACTGTAGTACTTTAGTCTTTATATAACAATAAGATATTGTATTTAAAAAGATATCCTTTTGAATTCAACAAGCATTTACTGTTTATTTTCATTGATGAATTTCTATTAATATCTCTAATATGAAAATATAATAGATATTTCCACATATTAAAATATTTCAATAATAACATCTGTTAAAATTATTAATTTATCCATATACATAAACAATGTCCATTAAGAAATTATATTCCTATGATATTGACAGAAAACTATCGAGCATTAATTAATAACTCAGAAGATAAAACATGGAAAATTATAAATGGTTGTAATTACAACATATACATACATTTACTAATTTCTAATTGATTATTTAAACAAGATTTGTTAAAAGTGATATTATGTTTCCAATGAATATTTAGTAGTTTATTAATTATTAATACTATATAAATCAGCTTTATACTATGAGTAAATGACTCTCTTTATAATACTATAGATTCAAGAATGGAATGAATTTATCTATTCTTTAAATTTTTGATGTTTATTTGCTTACTTTTTCTCACCCTCCTGCAAAATTAGATTGATCATAATATAGCTTGCAAACGAAATATGACGTTAATTATTGATAAACTAATAAATATTCAATAATGAAAACACAATCTCATTTTTTTAAACCTTATTAAAACAGGAAAAACTCTTCATACAGTATTGCCACTCAGTGCAAGCCAGAGTAATCAGTGGATCTTGTGCATAAAATCCCAATCTAGTGTCTACTCATCCAATATCCCCAGACTAATTTCTAGCTTGTGGCCTTTGTCAATGAGGAGCCTTGTATCTTGGAGCACTGCAACTAAAATCCCAATCTAGTGCGTATTCATCCAATATCTCCACTTGTTTCCACCTTGTGGCCTTCATCAGTGAGGAGCCTTGGATCTGAGAGTATTGCACATCACTGACAAAGCCATAAGTGAGGAACTAGTCTGGGGATATTGGATGAGTAGCCACTAGATAGGGATTTTATGCACAAACCTTCTGGCATCCATTGATTACTCTGGTTTGCACTGAGAAGCAATGCTGTATGGAGAATTTTGCCTGTTTTAATAATAGTTATAAGCAAACAAAAATGGTGGTCATGTGATGCTTTTCTAAAACTTGTTTTAATAATCAAATAAAAGTTAATAAATGTATGCATATGTAGTAATTATGACCATTTATAATGAAGATATCTGTGAACTACAATTTTAATAAAATTAGTATTAGGTAAATAGATTTGATTGCCAGGACTATAAAAATAAAATTTAATATTTGTAGGTAAATGGAAATAAGAATGATTCTTGGTACTGTCAAATATTTATAAGTTGTTTTTTTTCCTATTACCATAATGAATTAATTTATGAATTTATGAACAATTATTTTTAAGTTCATTTCAAAAGCTGTTTATGCTAATAAATATTAAATATGGTGTTTTTGTTCTTCTTTACATTTAGTGACTAGAATAGTTATGGTATTAAGATATCCTGTTTGTGAATATCTATATCTTTCTTTAAAATTGTTACTAATGTATTGAAGGTCATCTCTTGATTATATAACAATTCCAATTAGTTTATTGATGCCCAATACATTCATATTACTTGTTCAGTGTAATCATTTATGATCATACACATTGTTAAAATAATCCAAGAAATTTATGATATATATTTAACATTAATGTTATTTCCTATATACATGCATCTGATAAATACTGATAATTTCTTTTTTCTGTGGGTGAGCGCTTTGCAAATTTTTAAGTTGAGCAATATTTCATTGTTATATTAAATTGTTATAGATAGATAAATAGACGAATAGATACATAAATAGATAAATAGGTAGGTAGATAGATAGACATAAATAGATAGATAGGTAGATAGATAGGTATATAGACAGACAGATAAATAGGTAGGTAGGTAGGTAGCTAGGTAGGTAGGTAGGTAGGTAGGTAGGTAGGTAGGTAGGTAGGTAGGTAGGTAGGTAGGTAGGTAGGTAGGTAGGTAGGTAGGTAGGTAGATAGATAGATAGATAGATAGATAGATAGATAGATAGATAGATAGATAGATAGATAGATAGATAGATAGATAGATAGATAGATAGATAGATAGATAGATAGATAGATAGATAGATAGATAGATAGATATGAAGAGAGATGTAAATATGTAAACAGATAAATATATAGATTTAAAAACACTGAACCTGGAGCCCAAATGAATAACCAAATTAATTCATTAATATATTTATGAATAGACAGAGATAAAAACATAAAACCTAAGACATATAAACAAATGCATATAACGTATATTTACCTTTATTATGTAGCTTCTTTTTTACGTAGGATTGTAAGGTTTTATTACCTGTCTAAATTATATATATGTGGTATCAATATATTTTTGATAATAAAACAAATGGAAAAAAATACAATTACACACAAAACAGCATCATTATTAAACATCGTAATTGATCACTCTTACATGACCACAAAAAACTTTTACACACAATTAACAAACTCTGAATTATTACTTACATTATTCATTAAACAATTTATTTCTTGGACTGGTTATAAATAAGCCAATTTATACAAATAATCTTTGTGCTTATT
Organism: Epiperipatus broadwayi; assembly: GCA_028023455.1. Lineage (NCBI taxonomy): Eukaryota > Metazoa > Onychophora > Udeonychophora > Euonychophora > Peripatidae > Epiperipatus > Epiperipatus broadwayi. The sequence continues at coordinate 149,182 of JAQFVV010000271.1, forward strand.
GTTTTTTTGTTTGTTTGTTTTTTACAAAAGAATCCGCATTAATAATTTTCAATCCAACTCATTCATTTTTTTTATATTTTACTTTTTAATTGTCAGTTTTCCCAAAAATAAATAAAACCATTAAGCCGCATATTAATATATTTTTTGTTATTGTTATTAAAGTCATGTTTTCTTTAAAATAATAGAATTAATATTAAATGATATAGTCCAGATTAGCAGTGACAGGATTAATATTAAATTTAATAGGTATGAATTATTATCTTTAATTTGAGATGATTCATATAAATATAATTGTTCCCTAATTTATCAAACAACAAAAAATTTGAAAATAATAATAATAATACTTTTTTTCATATAATTTAATTTCAAAGTTTTTTTATAAATTAAATATTGTTTACTTTTACTTCATTGTATATCGTTTGCTGTGTTCCGACTACCAATTCGTTAAGATGTTGTGGATAATCAATGATCTTTAGATATGAAGCTTAAATGTAAACTTCCAACAATTATAACCTTATATATGGATAAATTCTGTTATCTTGCAAGATAATATATTGATACATTAAATCTAGCTATTATTTGTAATAGAAACAGTACTTTCTTTTACTGGTTTCAATCTTTTAAATTAAGGTAGGATTTATTCATTATCACTCTTACATACCATCAGTCATCTTCCTTTGCTAAATATGACTATGATATTGCATTTGCATACAAAAGGCTCCCAACAAGCAAGATTTCAATTCATTTTTTTTCCATATTACTTTAGTTCAAACAATGATAATGATTGAGTCAGATTTATTAGACTAGCAGTTTTTTGTTGTGATTTTTGATTAAGGCAATATAATCTTTAATAAGCCTAAGTGGAATTTAATATTCGACAGAAAGTGCTGCTTGCAAGTATTGTATGTGTTAAGGCATAAGTTCTATTTTGATGTCCTCTTACATAACTTGAAGGAATGGATTTTATAATGATGATACAAATTTGGTCGGTATAACTCAGTTTGGTTTGCTTGTCTTGTCAATAGGTTAGAGAGACATCAAAGAGATAATAACTTAGCTATAAGTAATAATGAAAAGATATATTTTATGATAATATGGAAGGTAATTCATTTTTTGTTTTATTATTTCATATGCAACTTTATGGCTTTAAATATTTTATGATCTAAATGGAGAAAAATATTGGCATTAAGTGGCTGTCAATATGTCAGATAAAAATAGCTTTTCTTAGTGGGAAAAAAAAAGACTGTTTACAGTGTTATAAAGTCTAATTTCGAATATTATATTCTGGGAAATTTCTTACTATATTAGGAAAAGGGTAATGATATAAAAACAAAAAAATCCACAGTGATACCAGAAGCTCATTTTATTAGTGCAAATATTCTGACTTCTGTGAAATCAGAGAATGTCTTACTTTCTTGCTGGAAACATTAATGCATCAATATTCTTAAAAGATTATTTTTTTTGACGATTTTAAAAAACATAATAATACAAGCAATAGACCTTGTCTGAAATTTATTTGAAATAATAATAACAATGGTGTTGCAAACTCAAATAGACTAATGATGTTAAATTTTTGTTCAACACAAAAATTGGCTATTATAAATACATTATTTGGCTAACCAAATGGTTCTAAAAGAAGGTGATGTACCCATGGTCAAAATAAAGGTGTACAAGAGTGTAAGTCATAATGGAGTTAATGTACATGCACTGCAAGTTTTAGAACAGATCATCGATTATAATGTTCTATCTTATTACAATCACATTCATAATAAACTAATTTTTTGTTTTTAGAAAAATCTGAGATTGGTGCTAAATTTCAAAGCTATCAAACATTAAAATTTTTAATTTTACTTTTTCTGAATTTCATATTTTAAAGTATGTGATATTTTAAACAGTATATTATGAAAATTAAGTAATTTTATTGCAGGATTCACTAAAATGAACAATCATGATTCGTTCTCTGACTATAATCCTATTATTAGTGATTTAATATTAAAACAAAACATATGATATTTTCTTAGAAGAAGAATAAATTGAATTTAGTAGCTTATAATTATAATAGATATTTAAATTCAAAAGTTCAATGACTGAAAAACATTTAAAAATGATTAGTGGATTTAGATTCTGAAGAATATGGAGATATTCGGCCATATTATTAACTGTTATCATTTCATATCTTTTTGAGGCAATGGAAGTTAAACTATATCATAAAACTACTATATTCATCAATAATACTCTCTAATATGATGATGATAATATTATAAATAGATGTAATAATCATATATTGATAACAGAAGACTTTACTGGTACAATGACTTTTAATAATAGCTATTTTATCTACATATCTTTTCTTGAAAAAAGATATCCAGATTAAAGAAATTGAAACACTTTTATATAATATTCAAAATAAAACAGATTCAGGTTAGGATTAGATATCAAGATGTGTTTTAGTTTGAAAGAAACATGTCCATGTGATAACTTCAAAATAAATTGGATATATTTTATTAACATATGAGCACGCACATACATTCATATATATTGTAATTTCTATCGAGGATCGTCTACATAACCTCTAAAAATATATAAAATGGATTATTGTGTTGTTGTTTTTAAAAGAAAAAATCCTAATTATTAAGAAAATCTCCCGTCAAATGTTGGTGGCCTAGCGGTTAGCACAGCTGTCTTCCAAGCAGCTGGCCCAGATTCGCTTCCCAGTCATTGCTTTGACATATATAAAAAAAAGTTACATTTCTTTGTTAATTATAATAGATTTAATAAAAAGGATTTGAACACAAACTTTCAAGTGTCTTTCAGCCATCCACTCTATCTCACACAACCGATACACATGACCACATACTTACAAAAAAGATAAATGATTTCCTAATATCTATATTTCATGCTCAGTCAGCACCTATCAATTAGTTCAGCATTAAATACATACATTGGAGGTTCATATATCTTTTTCACACGGTTGTGGCCATGTGTATCGGTTGTATAAGATAGAGTGTTAGGTTGAAGGGAACATGAAAGGCTGTTCGAATCCCATATATTACATCAGACTCCAGGTTTGTAAAATGTATGTGTATTTAAAATATTATAATAGATCTGAAAAAAAATTGTTTGCAAAAATATGAAGTATTCATATTAAAAATCTGAGTTCAAATCTCTTATACTTATAATTAAAACACACAGGTATGTGAAGAGTGCCTGGTTTTTAAATATTTATATTATACTATAAGTTGTTTACCATTATTTCGAATATATTCAAGTTTTGTTATTGTATTATATACAAAATTAACAAAGCGTATGACACACTTGAATGAGAAGCTATAAAGATACACAGAAATTATTACACGCTAAGCGCTTTCGAGGCCTTTTGCCTCATATTCATAGCGGTACTGTGAGCTGCAGAACGAAGTATATATATATATATAGTATTATATATATATATATTCATTTGTTTTTCTTTCACATATATACATATACATGATCTATAAATTAAAATGACTTTGTCTAAATGCTGCACTAGCAATAATAAATAAAACAGAATATCATATAATATTAAATTCTAACAAAATAATAACTTTGTACTAAACTATATCACAAAAAAATACACAAATAGACTGTCTCAATTGAAAATTAACCAAATATAAAATGTACATATATATTAAACATGACTTAATCCTATAATTCATTTCAAAATGCAGTTGCATTTCACTAGTCTATTCATAACTCGTTTGAATTTTTTAATAAAAAAACATAATAACTGCATTGATCACTTGAAAAAAATTATTTTTACAATTAAACTTTTATTTTATATCATATATTGATTACCTTTACAGTATTTGTTACAAATATAAACTTACAAATGAAAGACATTCTAAAAATCAATATTTAAACTTTTCACAATAGAAAAATAAATTACTGAAATAAATATATAATCATAACAATGGCTATTTTGATATTGGATTGTGACCATGTCTTATTCATAAAAAGTATTTCTTATTTGGATTCCATTTTTAAAATAAAAATAAATTTTATTTTAGACATCATAAAACAATAAAAATACATCTCATAATTTACCTTTATTAATATTATTAAACTTTTAACAAAAAAATTTTCATCACTATTGATGAAAACTTTTTTTTTTAGTAAATAATAACAAATTCTCCCTTATCGTAAGTACATTTAAAAAAACATTTTCAAATAAAATCTAATCAAAGTCACATTTTTGGGGTTTAAAAATAAAGATTTTACGAATATGTTGCATAAATAACTTGCATATCTAAATTAATTACTTAAAACATCAATCTTTCTTTCTGAAATACTAAAAACAAACTTACCCACAATATCCTGCTGCCAAATAATTTTTTTTATATTATGATATAATCATTTAGGATGTTGTCAGATTTCTTTGAATTTGGAAATTTTCCATGATATTTGATAACTATCTGTATGATACTAACATCTTCAGATTTTTTAAACTAATAATTTCAGTTTTGATTTTTATTCAAAAAGTTTTAAGAACCAGCAAACTATTACATATACATAATCACAAAAAAGTGAAATAAATGAAAGCACTATCATAAAAAGCACTACAAAATATCCCAAAATGAGTGTCACAGTAGTGACTAGATAAAAAACAGTTAATATCAAAATAAGTTTTTTATAATATTAATGGCATCAAACATAAAAAACTTGTCATTAGAGTTTTTTTCATTATTTTTTTAATTTTATCTTTTCATAAAAGACAGCTTCTCTAATTGCCAAATAATATTTCAAGACCTGCATTCAGTTTATGAATATACAAATCTAAATTAATGTATTATTTGTTATTCTTCTCTTATAAATTTTAACTCATTCATTAAGACTTAATTTACTTTGACCTATATAAATTTTATGACACTACAAGATATCTTATAAATTATACCAGGAATATATTTACTAAAATAAACTGTATTATATATTTAAATAATGAATTTGAATAAAAGTATTTCTTCCAAGAAACAATCTCATTATTCAGTAAATGACTATTATAAACCAATTACAAATTAAAGACATACCATGTAAAGAAATAAGTGATTTTTTAACAGTAAGTTTTTTTATTAAAATCTAGCCAGTTATTTTTATTAAATACACTATGTTTAATAAATCTATTATTACAGCTCATTTTAATATAATTAAAAAAAACTTGACTTTTTTGAATTTAAGCTGTATACTCAAAATCATTAGGTCTTTTATTTCTATAACAAAAACCCTACTAACTCATTTTTTTATGTATAAATGATTGATAACTTTCAGACATTATCACATTTCTTAAACTTTTTCTTTAATAAGAAGACTATAAAGTAAAGTATTATCAATTTTATCAACCATTAACCTTTTGCCAGACCTCAACAAAAATTTTTATTGGTGGCTTCAATCTGCTGTAAAACCGCTAATTTTTATATTATCATAGCAAATTTATGGTCATTTTAAAGAGAAAAATGTATCATATGATGCTGCTGTCTCTAGAACTATTTTGAAAGTAAAAAAACAATATTCTTTAAATCTAAAGCTATAACAATGGAATAAGGTGGAGTTTCCAGGTGCTGATTGGTTGTTTCTCATTTTCAACAAAAGGGAGAACTTGTCAACAATTTTGACAGATCTAAGTTCTTTGTTTTTATTTTCAAAACAAAAATGTATGTTTTAGAGTATTTTTAGTACTTTTTTACATATTATAAAATATTTTCATAAAATATGCTAAAAATATAATTATTTAAAAAAATAGTTAAGATTTTAGTAAAATTATTTATTTTTACATGAAAGTAAATTGAAAAAAAATCCATAATGTAGGCTGCATTTTCTAATAGGTTACAAAACATTGTTTTAAATTTTCTGCTATTGATTATTTTTATCAATTATAAATAGAAATTTATTTTTTAAAAAACTTTCATTTACTTTAATCATCTGATAAATTAATTTGCATTTTACAAACTAAACTAAAATGAATATGATATTAAAAGACAAATATATTTTTACTGCTGATTCTGTAATTGGCCAATCAAAAGTTTAGAACTTCCTCATCCAATAATATTATTGTTCAGTTAAGAGTGGAGAAAGGGTTATGTATATATTACTTAACAAAATCTAAAGAACTCTCAATAATAAATATAATATTAAAATAAAAAGCATTCAAACTCAAAAAATCCTTCAATTTATCTTTCTAAATAACAAACAAAAGAATAATCAACATATCAAATAAATAATTTCCAAGAAACAGAAAAATGATTAATATCAGTATTCTCTAAAGAAAATCATTATAGACAGATCAAATTTAAAAAAGAAATAAGTTATCCAATAATCCAATCTAATTTAATTTTATTAAACATATTATTACACATGACAAATATAGAATCCTCTAGTAAAATAATGAAATGAATAGAGATCATTAACAATAAAATGTTAACACTACTCAACAAAAATTATTATATATTCATACAATTTCTTATATAGTATAAAATTATATCTTTAATATCATCATCACCATCATTATTATTATTTATAACATTTATTTATTCATTAAGCAAATATTTTCATTTTGATCTATTTATATATTTAAGTAAATATTGTATGCATGTATAAAACTTTTTAGATATGTTTATAAAGAAGTCAAATGCATATGTAATAAGTAAATAAAACCAGAAAATTCAATAAATTTAGTCATTTAATCAATAACTTAATCAAGAGAGTGAATCCAGCAAAACATTAAAATGCAAACTTAATTATAAACTATAGTTCTAAATATGATAGCTTAAATACTATATTACCTTAAATGTTGCCTTTGCTAAGCCTTCAATTGTGCTTTTTCTAAATGTAGATTTTTCTTTATTTAATTTTATTAATGTTTCTAATATCCAAGGAAGTGCTTTTGTATACATTTGTGACAAATACAGTTGTATAGCAATTTCTGAACAATCTCGACCTAAAATTAATTAAAAATTATGTATGTAATCTTAAAATTGAATATTTATATATACTATAATTACTTATATTTAAAGTATAACTTTAAATATTTTATCCTAAGTTATCCACTTAGGAGTGCTTTCAACTATCTCATAGTCTTTGTCAACTAAACCTTTGAAAGGTTAACCTTGTAATTCCATGATCTTAACATTTGCTGCCTGTCTAACAAGACTTAATTAACCCTTTTCCCGCGCTCGACGAGACTCCTCGTCGACACCTAAAATCACTCTAACTTAGTTCGTTTTTATACGATAAAATTCGTTAAATACGTATTTAATTCGTTTTTAAAAGTTCTGTACGATGGTGACATCTTCCGATTTATTTTAGAAGTAAAAAATAAAAAAAAACGCATTTTAAACCTAAACAAAGAAGGAACATTATTTGTGATTGGTTCTTAGCATGCTCTCAGCCGAAAAAGACATTCTGATTGGCTGGAAAGAACAAAGAAACTGCCTGATCAAAGAAAATAAAGAAAAACGCTGAGATTTTCATTTCGAATACGATTTAAATTATTATTAAATAATATTTATGGAAATTAAACATAATTTTCAGAGAGAATAATAAAAAAACAAAATTATTTTCGAAAAATATTGAAGATTTAAGTAAATATATTGAAGATGTAGTAAAAAGAAATATTTACTTTTCTATAACGTAAAAGTCGATCTTTTTGTTTACATTATAACTTTTATGTTGCCGATATAGAATATCTTAGAATAAATAAATAGCAATTTATTTTTGAAAGAACTTTCGTTTTCTTCATGACCTGAAAAATTAATTATATACTTTTTATAAACGTATCTGAGTTGAATTTAATATTATAGACGAATATGTTTTAACAATAGGCTTTGTCTTCAGTTTGTGAGTTGGCCAATTAAAAGATTTGATTTTTATCTCATACAACCAATGATTTAATTAGCGGTTTAAGGGTTAAAACACAGGCAGAAAATGTTAAGATCATAAAATTACAAGGTTAGCCTTTCAAGGTTTTAGTTGACAAAGACTATGAGGATAGTTGAAAAGGTTCCTAAGTAGATAAAATTTTTAGTTATATTTTACATATATCTAATTACTGTATTTACAAATATTCAGTCATAAAATTAGATATATTGATTTGAAGAAATACAGACATTGAATTATAATATTATATATATGATCAATAGATGGCATTTTACAAAAACCACCGAACAAGTGTATATTTGTTTACATAGACATCAAAAGAGTCAGAATTCACTATCTCTTTCATTTGCTCCACCTTCAGATCAGTTGATTTCAAGCTAATTTGCTATCATCAGTAAAGGATAGGGCTAGAAATTAGATCTAAACACTGACTCCAAGTGTTTATGCAAAAAGTTCCTATCAGTTTGCAAGCATGAATTTTTCAGACACATAATGTCTTCAAACTCTGCTTAACAAGCCAGATAGCTACATGGGTCTGATATCAGTTCAGTTTTACCACATAGTCAAAGCCTAACAAGTTATAATCACGTAACTTGCTATCACTTGTATTTATGATCAATAGATGGCATTTTACCAAAACCACCGAACAAGTGTATATTTGTTTACATAAACGTCAAAAGAGTCAGAATTCACTATCTCTTTCATTTGCTCCACCTTCAGATCAGCTGATTTCAAGCTAATTTGCTATCATCAGTGAAGGATAGGGCTAGAAACTAGATCTAAACACTGACTCCAAGCGTTTATGCAAAAAGTTCCTATCAGTTTGCAAGCATGAATTTTTCAGACACGTAATGTCTTCAAACCCAGCCTAACAAGCCAGATAGCTACATGGGTCTGATATCAGTTCAGTTTCACCACATAGTCAAAGCCTCTGCAATATATATCATTGCAAAAACCTTTAAAGGTACATTTACGAAAAACAAAAACAAGTTATAATCACGTAACTTGCTATCACTTGTATTTATGATCAATAGATGGCATTTTACCAAAACCACCGAACAAGCATATATTTGTTTACATAAACATCAAAAGAGTCAGAATTCACTATCTCTTTTGTTTGCTCCACCTTCAGATCAGCTGATTTCAAGCTAATTTGCTATCATCAGTGAAGGATAGGGCTAGAAACTAGTACTAAACACTGACTCCAAGCGTTTATGCAAAAAGTTCCATTCAGTTTTTTTTCTTTCATAAATGTACCTTTAAAGGTTTTTGCAATGATATATATTGCAGAGGCTTTGACTATGTGGTGAAACTGAACTGATATCAGACCCATGTAGCTATCTGGCATGTTAAGCTGAGTTTGAAGACATTACATGTCTGAAAATTTCATGCTTGCAAACTGATAGGAACTTTTTGCATAAACACTTGGAGTCAGTGTTTAGATCTAGTTTCTAGCCCTATCCTTCACTGATGATAGCAAATTAGCTTGAAATCAGCAGATCTGAAAGTGGAGCAAACAAAAGAGATAGTGAATTCTGACTCTTTTGACATTTATGTAAACAAATATACACTTGTTCGGTGGTTTTGGTAAAACACCATCTATTGATCATAAATACAAGTGATAGCAAGTTATGTGATTATAACTTGTTTTTGTTTTTCATAAATGTATCTTTAAAGGTTTTTGCAATGATATATATTGCAGAGGCTTTGACTATGTGGTGAAACTGAACTGATATCAGACCCATGTAGCTATCTGGCTTGTTAAGCTGAGTTTGAAGACATTATGCATCTGAAAAATTCATGCTTACAAACTGATAGGAACTTTTTGCATAAACGCTTGGAGTCAGTGTTTAGTCCTAGTTTCTAGCCTTAGCCTTCACTTATAATAGCAAATTAGCTTAAAATCAGCTGATCTGAAGGTGGAGCAAATGAAAGAGATAGTGAATTCTGACTCTTTTAACGTTTATGTAAACAAATATACACTTGTTCAGTCATTTTGGTAAAACACCATCTATTGATCATAAATACAAGTGATAGCAAGTTATGTGATTATAAGTTGTTTTTATAATAACAAAAAGCTGAAACCTTTGACTGAAGCACCTTAAAAATGCTTATGTTATAGCCAATCAGATGTAATAATGACTGTATGTGACACTCTCAATTCCAAAACAAAAGCCAGAAATAGGAGAAAAAGATGGAACACCTTCTTCTCTACTTAAATTTATATATAAATAAGCCAGATTCAAGCATTCTGAACTAAGAGTGTGAAGCTTGAAACACATTCGCATTTAATTCACTAAATACTATACATAAATAAACAATGTTTTAAATCTAATGAAATGATAGTAACAAATGAAAATATATTAAATTTATTAAGCACAAGCAGATGATATAATAATAACATAAAAGGTTTCAGTCCAAGGTTTCAGCCTTTTACGTTATTATTATTATATCATCTGATTGTGCTTAATAAATTATATATATATATTCTGCAATAATAATGTTTATTTACCTAGATAAGCTTCTGTTCCAGCATAAACAGAAAACAAGTAATACTAGAAAGTGCAAACTAAAATCATATTCTCTAGAAAAAGCTTTTAATTTTGTAATTTTAGTTATAAAAATCAAAAGTCAGACATATATTCATATTATCTTTGAATTTGGAAAATTACATCTTCTTAAATATTTGTTTTCGAGTAAAAATCTCTTCTCAAATATAAATGCTTTTATGTTTGTTGACAATTCAAATGTTGTATCATTTTTATTAATAAAGTCAGAGTTATTGATAGAATCACATGCTGAGCAAGAAATATGTCAATTTGTTCAAAAAGTACAGCCAATTAATTAGTCAAGCGTTGGTGACCTAGTTGCTGGCAAAGCAGCCTTCCAAGCAATTGTCCCGGGTTCGCTTCCTGGCCGACGCTTTGACATACGAGGAAAAACAAATTAATTACTTAAAATGTATATAGAGGGTATAAGTAATTATAATGTTAATTTTATATATTTATATATTGGTGTGTATGAGTGAGTGTTATTGCACAACTCATTTATGTGGGGGAAGATTTGTTTATTCATAAGAAATACTTAAGAAGTTGTGATTTTTTAGATTTTACAAATATAATATATTTATAGACAATGAGGTTTGCCAATTCCTCAACAAGCTTTGTGATAAATGCTTAACCAGAGCCAGCACTTAATATATCTCTGTCAGGAACCCCCCCCCACCAACCCCTGACCATGTTTTTGTGCTTTGGCACTCCTCAGAGAGGTGCCAGGATAGGTTCAGACACTAGATCTAAAAAAAAAAAAAAACTTTTAATTTTTATAAGATTGAGTATAAAATTAAAAGAAATTTCACTTTTAGTTTCATAATGATTTCAGATTGTTAGTTATCATTAGAGTTATTTCATTTATAGATTAACCAAACTTTTCTTTTAAGAAATTAAGTTTCTTTTTAATAGATGAATATTTATTGAATCAATCTTCTTAAAAGAAATCAAATAAATTTATGATATAAGCTTATATATAGGGTATATGAGCAAAGACTTTCACACCAACCACCACTTTCCACTCTATCTCATAATACTGATACACTCGAACACATATATGTTGAAAAGATAAATAATCACCAATAGACGTATTTCATGCTAAACCAGCAATCATCAGTTGGTCCAGATTACCATCTCCACACACATATACCACAAGTGCTCAGATATATATTAAGATAGCCAATCTTCATACTTTAATGGACAGGCTTCAATCTACTCCTCACTCAAACTCTTCAACCGTCCATCCAATTGAAAATCTGATGATGGTTGAAGAGTTGGAGTGAGGAGTAGATTGAAGCCTGTCCATTAAACTATAAAGATTGGCTATCTTAATATATATCTGAGCACTTGTGGCATATATGTGTGGAGATGATAATCTGGACCAACTGATGATTGCTAGTTTAGCATGAAATACTTATATTGGTGATTATTTATCTTTTCACCATATATGTGTTCGAGTGTATCAGTGTTATGAGATAGAGTGGAGAGTGTTGGGTGGTGTGAAAGTCTGTGCTCATATACCCTATATATTACATATATAGACACAGGTATATATTAAGCCTGTGTTTCAGTTAATACAACCTTATATTGTGTAAATATGTATTCGGTGTAGGGAAAGGATAAAACAAATAATATTATTTTGTATCTTTAAACTGTTTTCAGTATGATTCATTTCTGTTTGAAATCTGTTTGTTATTCATAAATATTATAGCTACATAATCGACATACATACCCAAATAACCTGAGATGAGAAATAATATGAGCTAGATAGTGGGATAAACTTATCGGGGGGGGGGGGTTAAATTATAATCTTACTTAGCATCCAAGCTTTTCTTTATTTATTTCATTAATTACATTAGTCAAAACTTATTTGCATACTCTCTCGGGAGAGAAAAAAAGAGTGAGATGATATTCTTTGCCGGGAGGGGGGGTGAACAACAATAAAATATATAATGGATGGGAGTGGGTTCAATTTAACAAGGGAGGGTTTTGATTGATCTATTTAAGATTAAATATCCCTCCTCTAATAATTGTTCAGGAAGTATTTATTTGTATTTACTTGCGAGTATTACTGAAAATTATTATTGATCTTTCATCTTTAGTACATACGTCACTTCATGTTCAGTGCGTATGTAAGTCATTTACTTATAAGACCAAACTTTCACACGACTTACCACTCTCCACACTATCTCATAATAACTGATACACTTGAACACATATATACCGAAAAAATAAATAATCACCAATATACATATTTCATGCTAAACCAGCAATCATTAGTTGGTCCAGATTACCATTTCTACACATATGTTATAAGTGCTCAGATATATATTAAGATAACCAATCCTCATACTTTAATGGACAGGCTTCAATCTATTCCACTTATAACATACATGTGTAGAGATGGTAATCTGGACCAACTGATGATTGCTGGTTTAGCATGAAATATGTGTACTGGTGATTATTCATCTTTTCGGCATATATGTGTTCAAGTGTATCAGTGTTATGAGATAGTATGGAGAGTGGTGGTTGTGCGAAAGTCTGTGCTCATATACCCTATATATTACATATATATACACAGGTATATAATAAGCCTGTGTATTTCAGTTATAAGACCAAAGGAGAAAATAATTCGGACTGATACAATATATAAAGAAAAAAAAATTAACAGTTATAAGACCAAAGTAGAAAATAATGCACACTATATGTAATAAATAAGAAATTTTCACATGAATATGTAGATAATAATTACGGTAACAAAATTAAATATAAATACAATATTTATTACCTGCTAAGCCTGACTTTCAATGCAGAGTATCTCTGTCAAAGCATGACTGCTAATCTCCTGTGCCAGTCATGCTTTGACAAAGATATTCCGTATTGAAAGCCTAGTTTAGCAGTTAATAAATATTGTATTTGTACTTCATTTTATTGCATTATATATTATGTACATACCCATGTGGAAATTGCTTATTTATTATAAATTTATTTTTACAATTCTAGCCTCTCTTCTCCCAATCATTTCAGCATATTTTTTTATTTCAACCACCCATATTACATGTAGTCTTTTTCAAAGTTTTTTTACTACCTCTTGGATTCCAGTTTATAATTTTAACTGTCCACCTATTATCATCTCTACTAGCAATAACTTTAACTTTTTAATATAACTTGTGTGCTTTTAGTCTTTTCTTTCCTTCACTGGTATATTGTGATTGAATCAAGCAGAGAGGTGAGGTCGACTAGACTTTCTTTTCTCTATTGTATTATTCAGGTTGTTTTTAATTTGTAAGAAACATGGTGTTAGCCATTTATAACATCTGTAGATGTCTTACTTACTATGGTGGATATTACACTGGTGACTTTTGATAGTTTTCTGATTTTTTAATTGATCATTTTTATTATATATCTGCTAGGTTTCTAGTATTGATTATACATTGTAAATTAATTTGTGTTTCATTTGTTTCTTCGATATTATTCATGTCTAAATGAGAGACAGGTTAGGTTTTGTGTTATGTCTTCTGGCTTACTACATGGACATAGTTGCATAAATGTTTTGATTATGTAGCATTGTTTACAATTGACTAAGTATCCACGTTGACCATAAGAAAATCATTGCGATTTTATTCCTCATATGAGTAGAAAATGCATGACTTTTTGTTCTGCAATATGCTTGGGTATAGTTATTATATTGATATCTCTGTTTAATTTCACTTTACCATCATAGTTATTGCTAGATAGAGGAAGTGGCATATATTTTAAATATATTGGTTAAACATCACATGATCACTATCTCATACTAGCACATAATTGTTATTAAACAATTCAAAACAAAGCAAAACTCTCCATACAGTAGTGTCATCTTGTGCACAAACCTTCTGGCATCCATTGATTGCTCTTGTTAGCACAAGATGCCACTACTGTATGGAGAGTTTTGCTTTGTTTTGAATTATATTGGTTAAACTGAATTTGGTTTTTTTAATATCAGTGATTGAATAATTTAAAAGGCATTTTTTAAAAACTGTCACTATATTTCATCTACTTTTATTTACAATTATTAATGCAAGTCTCCAAGTGTTTTATTTTTCTTTAAAATAATGGTTCTTTTGATTAATATTATAGAATTCACTGATCTGCAATATTCAAAATTCTGTCCTATAGGATGTTTATATTGAAAGTAATGCTTTCAGAAATTTATAAAGAACAGTAGAGCTCTATATTTGCTAAGATCTCTAAAAATAGTTTGAATGACTTAAATAATTCTCCCTGAATCGTTTCAATGTCCTTAAAATTTATTCTTTATACAGACAACCCTAATTATATAATCAGATTTTCTCTAATTCAAAACTTTGAATGCCATTACTTATTGATTTAAATTTATTCAATTTATTCATGTTTCTTTTATATCCTTGGTCGCTACTTCTATTTATTATTATATAATATGCATTATGTATAGTATTTTTTGTACAAGCTGCAATTAGCTGTTTGTAATTATCAGCATTTAAATAAATGAACTTAATTATTATTAGTAATAATAGTACTATTAGTATATTAGATGTTTATTTACAATATTACCTGTAAGTTGTTCTGAAGTAATTCTTGAATAAATATCGCCATTAGTAAACGAGGTTATATTTAAATTGTAAATTTTAATAAGCCGACTCATGGCATGTGCGACTCCAGTAAAATCTTCTTTGCTGGGAAAATTAAATGATGATATATTTTTATTCATTCGTTTATAAACCTCTAAAACAAACAAAAAAAAATATGTAGAAAAAAACAAAACAAAATTTAATATCCACTTTTAATAAAATCCGATGTTATTTTTGTTTACTTGCATTTAATACATTGTATAGGCTTAAACATACATTTATATATGTAATATATGCGGGATTCGTACTTGGACTTTCACACGACCCACTACTCTCAGTACCATCTCATATTGCTGACCCACCTGATCACACACATGTTGAAAAGATAAATAATCACCAATATACGTAATCACCAATATACGTATTTCATGCTAAACCAGCAATTATCAGTTGGTCCAGATTACCATCTCCACACATATATGCTATAAGTGCTCAGATATATATTAAGATAGTCAAACCTTATACTTTAATGGACAGGCTTCAATCTACTCCACACTCCAACTCTTCAACCGTCCATCCAATTGAAAATCTGATGATGGAATGATCAAAGGCCACCCTGAGGCCAAGATTCTCATCATACTCATGTTGACCTAAGATCAATCTGACCCCTCACATGCAGGACATAATCCATTTAATACATATACAAGGGATGGGCAGACATCTCTACTATGTAATAACTGACACATACAGCTTATTATATACCTGTGTCTATATATGTAATATGTAGGGTATATGAGCACAGACTTTCACACGACCCACCATTCTCCACCCTATCTCATAACACTGATACACTTGAACACATATATGTTGAAAAGATAAATAATCACCAATATACGTATTTCACGCTAAACCTAAATCATCAGTTGGTCTAGATTACTATCCTCACACATATGTATTCAGCTTTATATTAAGATAGCTAATCTATTACTTGCATTTGCAACTATTAGGCAGAAAGTATCTGAAATGTTATATAAAGATCCAAAAAAATTTGAGAAAAAGCTAATTAAATAAAATTTATTAAGAATTATATTTAAATATCATCCTAAAAACGATGCAGTATTAATAATGCAAATGTAAATCAAATAATTTAAAATCTTTGTATATTGATATCTAATGAAAAAGTGTACTTTTGAGATACCTGAATCTAAAGTTACCTTATTTACTTATAAATATTAGACATATATATTATATGTTTTTTTTTAATTAAAAACAAAAACATAATTTAATAATATATATAGAACTAATTGCGTATCATTAGTTGAAATTCAAATATAGAAATATCACTGTAATCTACGTTACAGCGTTTGACTGTGAAATAAATATTGAGTCACAATAAAGCCTAATAGGATAAAGATGTATCATTATAACACTCATTATCCACAAAATTGTTAAGTATATTAAAATTCTAACTAACGTAAACAAGAAGCCATGTGAAATCAAATTAGTTAAGATCTTAACAGCAAATAAACAAACATACTTTTAATAACGTATATAACGCAATACTAATACATTAATCATATTTAAACTTTGACAACTCCTAAACATAACTATATAAGAAATAGAATCACTTGTATAACATTATCACAAATATGAAAAGTCAAATATAAAAATACCATCCTATCAGTTAGTTCAGCAGCACAACATACGAAACAAACATTAAGTCTGAATAAAATATCACAAGTATAAAAAAAATTTCTTATCCATAAGCTGTAAACTTGTTAAGTATATTGAAATTCAGACTAATGTGAACAAGAAGCACAAAAGAAAATTAGCTAAGATCTTAACGTCTGATAAGCATATTTTTTATTACTTTATATAAAGTAATACTAGCACAATAATTGTTTTTAGACCAGGATAATTCCTAAATATAATTGTAAAAGAATTAGGACCAGTTCCACATCATTAGATAAAATTCAAATATCGAAATATCACTATCACTTACTGATATGTTCTTATGATTTAACGCAACCCTCCAGCCACCACATTTTACCTTTTTAGCTAACGATAAAGCTTTGAGTCCAAAGTAAAAACAATAATATTTTCACTGATGAAAGCCACAAGATAGAAACTAATCTGGGTATATTTGATGAGTAGGCACTATATAGGAATTTTATGCACAGACCTTGCTGCAACCATTGATTATTCTGACTTGCACCAAATGATACTACTGTATGGAGAGTTTTGCCTGTGAAAAACAGCTTGTTATAACCGTAAAGAATGGTGATCATGTGATATTTGATGGTTAGATATAAACAACATATATATATATACAAAATAACAGTCTTTTCATAAATCACTTCAAAAACTAACCACCTTTTATATCAATGGATGTCTTCATGAGATTGATGATATCAGATGCAAGAATATTTATCATGTGTTTCTTTGACAGTATTTTATTTCTTTTCTTCATAGAAGATAACCTCTGAATTGTCAAATGAAATTTTTATGATCTAAATACATAAATATACAAAGCTGACTTGTGAGATCTATTTTTAACACTTCTCTTATGAACTCAAACATTTTCATTAACACTTAATTTACTTTTACCTCTATAAATTTTGCTACAAATACAAAGCATCTTATAAACTTCACCAGTAATGTATTTTCCATTAATTGATTGTTTTGAACTATTTAATGACATTAAATGTATTAATGTGTTTCTTTCTATTCTAAAGAAACATTATTTTTTTCTTTAGAAAGGATTAAGGTTATTCATGATTTTTATTATTATTATTATTATTCTATGTGCAATGATGTGTTTTATAAGTTAGAGAAGAGTGTGTTTTGGTTATATTATTTCTAGTTTAATGGTCTCCGTCTATATTGATTTTTTAGCAAGTAGTTATATTAATCATTTTTCTGTTGCTTTTTTTTTAATTATTTGTTTAGTATGTTGATGATTTCTTGTTATTGAGAAAGATAAATTGAATAATTTTTTGATAGATTGAATGCTTTTGATTTTACTATTGAATGGGATGGATATTTTTAAGTTTGTAAAATTAATATTTCTAGATTTAAGTGTTGATAAAGTTGATAATGTTTAATTTTGAAATCACTTTATTAAACAAAAATAAAATAAAATATGATAATACCAGCCAATCATCAATATTTTACTTATAAGAAAATTTATTACTAAACATCATGTTCTCCATTTTCTACGCTTACACAAGCTGTTAACACAGTAACAAACTTGCCATACAATAGTGCAGCCCAATGTAAACCATAATAATCAATGGATGCAAGAATGTTTGTGCATAAAATCTCTATCTAGATAGTTTTTTGTTGTAAATGAAAAATTGAATAATTACTTATGATTAGCTAAGAATTAAAATTGCCAGAATAATCTATTTCAATCATATAAATATCCATGTGATGAGCGTAAAAAACAACTTAATTGTAATATAATATAGTGTACATTACTCTAAAAATATTGAAATCCATGTCTACATTTTAGTTAACCAAATAAAATATCTATTTATTTTCAAAAATATAGTTAATAAAATTATAATAAATAATATAAAAACTCTGTCAGATAATGAAAATTATTCTACACGAATAAAGTATGATTTTGTGCTCTGTTTATACGCTTTATTCGTGTAGACTAATAAAATTATAATAATACATTACTTCCATATTCAGATTATCCTTTCATGTCAATTTTAAATACTTTGGACAAACCAAAAATATATTTCCAAAATAAAATTAACATATTCAAAGTTAAAATATAAACCCATGTTTTTGATTAAGTTTTATTAAATCATCTGAATAAATTGATGAGTGATTATATTGTTCAAAATTTTAGAATTACAGCATAACATTACTTTATACTATTTTTCTTTTGTAAATATATAATATATTATTTTTGATTTGTTTGTACATTTTTTATAAATATAAAATTTCAGTAAACTTAAAAGAATATTACCTTTTTGAGACGTTGTATTCATTATATTTATCAATGGTGAGATAGATTCAAAATCTTTTATCAAATGAAAAATGTTAATAGGATTTGCAAGAAAGTTTTCATCATAATTTTGAATACTTGTCAACATAGGTTTCACTTCTGAGAACATCCTAAAATTAATACCATTAATAATATTGAATTTTAAGAAATTATTAGTCAATAAAACTATATATCTGGTATTAGTCTACTAATGTTTTTTTTTCATAAAAGCAGTAAAAGAAAAGTTTAGCTATTCCTGCATTATAAATCTCATTCAGAAAGACATATAATCATTATGTAAAAATTAAATGAAACAACTTGAAAACAATACAAAAACGTGTCATATTTATACACTGCACGACAAAATAATTTTTATAAAAGAATAGTAAAGATTAGAACACTATTCAACAAACATATAAACAATGATAAGCACTGATATTTTTTATTTTAGTTTAATTCACTAACTAAGAATAGTTAAATAAGTATTTACTAACAAACAATAGAATTACTATCAAATCAATCACTTCACAAAAAAGTCTAATTACAAATATTGTCTATTATTTAAATCCCATAACCATAAATAAATGCATATAGCAAAAAAAAAAATTGATATAAATAATGATAATAACAACTAATAGCAATAATAACATCATATATATAAACTACCATATCAAAGCCAAATCAAAAAAAAATTTTAAACAATAATGACACTTTCAAGGAAAAGGTGGATCTTTCCAACCATTACAACATATATCAAATCATTTCAAACGTTATAAAATTTACAGCTGTGCTTTCTGTGAATAAATATTTGTCACAAAGTTGAAAATAAGAAGAAATTTATTTACTTGGTTAAATATAAAATTAATTTGTTTAATCATCATCATCATCATTATCAACCATTATCAATCCACTGCAGGATGAAGGTCTCTCCAAGTTTAATCCATCTTCTCCGATCTTTAGCTTCTCTTCTCCACATCACCCCTACACATTTTCTTATTTCATCCATCCATCTTACATGTGGTCTCCTTCTGGGTCTTTTATAATCTCTTGGAATCCAGTTTAAAATTTCAATTGTCCATCTATTATCATCTCTTCTAGCAATATGTCCAGCCCAACTCCACTTCAATCTTTTAATTTTTTCAATGAGGTCAGTAACACCTGTTTGTTCTCTTACCCATACATTGCGTTTTCGATCTCTTCTTGTTACTCCCAACATACATCTCTCCATACTTCTTTGAGTGGTCTGAAGTCTCTGTATTGATCTTCTATTAAGTGTCCAAGTCTCAGATCCATAAGTAAGAACTGGTAAAACACATTTGTTAAAAACCTTTCTTTTCAAACACATAGGCATATTTTCTTTTAATATCAAGTTATTTCTACCAAAAGCACTCCAACCAAGTTTAATTCTATGATTAATTTCCTCTATTATGTTTCCATCTGTATTAATAATCTGACCAAGGTATTTGTAACTCTTAACTTCTTCTAATTCATCATAATCAATCTTTATTTTCATATTTTGAGCAAATCGATTAAACATTACTTTAGTCTTTTTAACATTTATCTTTAGTCCTACTTTCCTACTTTCATCTGATAACTCCTGCAACATTTCCTGCAGCTCGGAAGCATTATTTGCAAAAACAACTACATCATCTGCAAAATCTAAATGACTTAAATAATCTCCATTTACTTTCACTCCTTTAGTTTCCCATTTTAATCCACAAAATATTTCTTGCAGCACTGCTGTAAAAAGTTTTGGAGATATGGAGTCACCTTGTCTTACACCTTTCTCAATGTTGACTTTCCCAGTATCATTATGTAATCTAATTGTTGCTGTTGCATTTTTATAAATATTCTTTAAAATATGACAATATCCTGGATCTATACCTTGATGATCCAATGCTTTAATCACTGAAGAAATGTTTATAGAATCAAATGCCTTTTCATAATCTACAAATCCAAAACATAATGACAACTCATATTCATTTGTCCTTTCTATAACTTCTCTCAATACTTGAATATGATCTACTGTACTAAAACCACTTTTAAATCCAGCTTGTTCTCTTGGTTGGTGAAAATCCAAGGTTCTCTGTAGACGAGTTGTAATTATCTTGGTAAAAATTTTATATAAAACTGATAAAAGGCTGATAGGTCTGTAATTTCTAATATCTTCTTTATCACCTTTTTTAAATATTAATATTATTACTGCATTCTTCCAATCATCCAGTACATCTTTATCATTTAGACATTTGGTATATAACTTTGCTAATATTTTTTCTGTTTCTTCACCTGCTTCTTTTAATATATCAATTATAATTCCATCATTACCTGGAGCCTTTCCTTTTTCATACATTTAATTGCATTTCTCACTTCTTCATTTAAAATTCTGGGCAATTCGGAAGATGTAATAGATATAGGAGGTACTTGTTCTTTATTACTATATAATTCTTGATAAAAATCTTCTACCAATTTCATAATGTCATCCCTCTTTTTAGTAATAATTCCATCTTTTTTCCTTATTGCAGATATAAATTTCCTACCAATACCAAAATGTTGTTTTACATTCTTAAGACTTTTATTTTTTTCTACAGATTTTCTTGCTAGTTCACAGTTATACTTTCTTATATCATTTTCAACTCTTTTCCGCACCATTTTACAAAATTCAAGATATTCAATTCTTTTTAATGCATCATTCTTGCATATCTTCATATTCCTTCTTTTCTTCATAAGTTCTCTAGTCTCAGTAGAAATTTTATTAGTCAATTGCTGCTTTTTTCTACCAGCTATCTTTGTTGCAGTTTTTAAAAGTGTATCAGTTATTTTCATATTAATTTCATTCAAATCTAAATCATGTTCAAAATCTACTAATACTTGAAACCGATTTGTAAGTTCTAATTTAAATTCATTAGAATGTTTCTGAAGATTAGGAATATCAACTGTAAATATAGTTTTTCTTAATAATTTTTGTCTCTCTAGTTTTACATTAACATGTATCTTACCTCTTACTAATCGATGATCACTTCCTGTGTTAAATTTATTAAGAACATTACAATCTTGAAATATGTATTTCCTGTTAGTCAAAATATAATCCAATTCTGCTGTACCTTCATTTGGATGCTTCCATGTCCATTTCCTTCTAACATTTTTCTCAAAAAAAGAATTCATAATATAAAGTTTTTCTTTTTCTGCAAACTCCACAAGTCTATGTCCTCTCTCATTTCTATTACCATAACCAAAATTACCTACAGCACTTTCATCTTTCATTTGTTTACCAATTCTAGCATTAAAGTCTCCCATAACAATTTTAAAATGTTGTTTACTCTGATCAAAAGCCTTTTGTACATCCATATAAAAATCTTCTACTACTTCATCACTGTGAGAACTTGTTGGGGCATAAACCTGAATTATCTGCATTTGATATCTGCTATTAAGTTGTATAACTAATCTTGCCACTCTGTCTGATACACCATCAATCTCCACAATATTGTTCTTCCACTTTTTATTTATAATGAATCCTACTCCACTTGTATTTCCAATATTTGTGCCTTTATAATAGAGCATATGTCCACTTTTTAAATCAATTGTCTCTTCACCTTTTCTTCTAACTTCACAAAGTCCAATAATATCCCATTTAATATAAGAAAGTTCTTCTTCTAATTCTTGCAATCTTCCTTCACTTGAAAGTGATCTGCAGTTGTAAGTACCTAAATAAAAAGTCGTCATCAAATGGCAGCCTGGGTCCGCCTCCAGGATATTCTTAGCACCCTCCGCCTTCGGCCACCAACCGCTGCCTTGGTTGGTGACTTTACAGCCTCCTGGGATTAAGGGCCATGCTTTATTTTTGTCTGTCATAATTGTATAATTGGGAAAAATCTTTATCATTTACACAAACATTCATTCTGCTTTATCAGGCACTGAGAAGAAAGACCATGGTGTTTCTTGATCTTAAACTCAGAGGTAAAAAGCCAATAAACTCACCACGCTGGCTAATGCGTGTTGGTGAGCAGCCCATCCATGTTTGTATACTATATGAATAAACATATAGTAATAACAGCTGCAACGACAAGAACGTATGGAGTGGACATTAGGAATTTGCCCTGCTCGGTTCCTTTAAGGCCTCCAAGAGGAATCAAAGGGTCTCCTTTCAGTTAATAGCAAACTCCTTTCTGCAGCCATTTGTTTAATATATATATTAAAATAAATAATTAGATTGATGAAGTATTCAAGACAATCTTCTTTATATACAAAGAAAATCCAATAAGAAGTGGAAACACTTGCTTTCTTATTATCCTATTGTTAATATATACCTTACAATAAATAATTAGATTGATGAAGTATTCAAGTCAATATTCTTTGTACACAAAGAACATCCAATAAGAAAGTGAAACCATTTGCTTTATTATTATACTATTGTTGAATATTGAAGCTATAGTGTATATCATTTATTATAACAACATTTACAATTTATAGGATTGTATTCAACATTACATATATTCATATTGTGATTTACTAAATTATATATAATGCAAATACATATCTACACTGTAGTTGTTAATATTTTATTGAGAGGACTTATCTCTTGTTTTTATTATTTACATAATTTCTTTGATTAATTTATATATTTTTTATTCTTTCCATAAATATAATACTTCAAGATTAAATTTCATGCAATTGTACAAATATATATATATATATATTATATTTAATGTTTTCACGGTTATATGATGTAGATAAAACTATTTTTTTTTGGGCGGGGGGTGTATGAACCATGTATTATTTTGCATTACAATCTGATATTTCGATGGACTAGCAACCGCCATTATCAAGGTTAACATTTGAAAGAATAATCGTTAGATCTCAAAGAATAACATGACTCAGTGCAAGATGAGAAGTGAGATTCAACTTGAAGTAGTTCAGCATTCACAATATGAGGCTTATCAATATATTTATTTCCCTCCATTTTTTCACCTCAAATTAATATTAGATAAAATGGTAGGTTTCCACACAGCTGGAATACGTTGTGCTTTATCTGCCCTATTTAAACCAGTAGGTCTCTTTAATATTTCAATTGACTCTCTCATGGTTCTTAAATCATATCTTTCCAAATTAGCAAGTATTTTTGTATTGTCAAAATCAGATTTGTGACCAACTTCTAAAAAATGGGAAGTAAAAATTCATGTGTTAATATATATAATATTTTATATATTGTTTAAATAGTAAATGATATTGTAGTAAATGACACACATTCCCTCTCACCACCTGACAATAAATATAATAATAATGCAGGCCTTGCAGTACTTATATGGTCAGGTTTCTACTCTGACCTTTACAATTTTAGATACTGCATGAACCTAATAAGAGCACACTGGCATAAGTCAATGATAATTTGAAGTTTCTTTTCATTTCACAAAAGTGATTTCTCGCTAACACTGACAAATGAATTTATAAACTGAATATATAATTTTAAAACTCTTATTATTTGTTAATAACATATATGTTTCAGACATGAGTTATTATTTGTTTTGAAATTTTTAAATTTTTTACTTGGTTTTGAAAATATGAAGAGAAAATGGTTAATTTTAAATGTCAAATTTTATAAAAACTAAAGTCCAAAATAAAACTTACCAGCTACAATTTTTTGTTATTTTTCATAAAATAAATTAGAATTTTTATTCAATATAAATTACAATAAAACTAATAAAACAATTAAAATAAAAATAATGAATCAGCTTTGTAACAGCCAATAAAAATAAAAAATATATTATATTTTTTTTTACTTTATTGGTGATTAACAGAATAAACATCCTGAAGAAATGTTACAAAGGATTCCTATTCAAAACTGTTTAAAAGCGTCAACTAAAATATAAAATCTTTGAATGTAAAAATCTGACTATAACAGTATTACCTAGGTTTAATTTTTAGATTTCTTAGTAAAATGTTAAAACAAAATAATGTGATATTATAAATGAATCACACACAATTTATTTTTAGATTAACTTGTAAAAAGTCTTTATGTAGCAAAAATGTTTATAGATTTTAATTTCTTCTATTTTATTAAGAAAATTAGGCTAAATCTTAAATTTATAAATTATTTAACCCACTACAGTTTCATTAGTTCCACACATGTTCAAAAATTATTAACTTAATGTAAAATTAAATGTAGATACCTGACTACATCAGTACTCCTGCTTATTATGTTCTCTTTTGCTATAAAGAAAATTATCTTGAATGACTAAAGTATGGCATATGAATAACAATCAATCAAAATACTTGTTATAAGATATTTATTAAATGGATTGGCTCTTATGTAATGAAGTAAAAATATATTTATTTTAATGTATTGTAACAAACATTTAAACGATAAATATGTAAATACAATGAATTATAGCATGAGAAGAAACCCACTCTACTGATGATTATAAAATAATAATGGTAATTTATCTAGACTGACTATTCATATATCAGTACATGTTACTAATGCTACCAGGGTGCATATGCCATATTCTATAATGCTATGTAGGTTGACAGTGGGCCTGAAGTTTAATAAAATTGGATTCGATAATGATGATCAAACCTTCTGTTCCCTATATAAATATTTATATAAAGCCATCAGGTTGTATTTCCCGATTGTCATACACCAAATATTATCTCACAGGGTCACATTTACCATTCATCCATAAGTGTTTTATTAGAATGTGCATGTTTTGAATGTAATGACCTGCACTCAAAGCACCACTTTTATATAAAAACACATATGAGTATTTTTCCCTATGCCATCACCGTAGCAATTCTCTCAATAATAATCCTGCTTTTCTCAACTCAGAATATGAGTGCTCAACTCAATAGAGTATCAATGTGTATGCAACAGAATAAGACTAGTGAGAGAATGCACAACTACCAAATAACTATGTTAAATAAAATATTAACAACCCTATTTAGACATTCTCAATTGATTTCATAAAAAAATAATAAGTTCACTGGATGCTACTTGAATATAAAGAAAATATAAGCACATCTAAATAATTCAGATCTATAACATATCTTAAAAATATTTGATATTAAAATTATACACATAATATACATTCCAATAAAATAAAACAAAAACAATTAAAATGTCAAATCTTAATGTCTATAAATTATATTACTATTTTAATAAGGTTTTCTATATGTGAGGTTCAAAAAAATTTAGTAAGTTTATCACCAGTGGACTATTTCTGATTTTCATATTTTCATAGACTTTGTTTTTAAGTTTACAGTGAGTGTTCTAAGTTTCTACTTCAGATGTTACTTGATAACATGGGCAAGATAACATCAACAGTTCAGTAGCCAAAATACTATAGTGCATCTACTTCATAAAATTACATTTATAAATTTGTTAGTATCAACATTCTGAATATAAAGAATTGATAATTGTAAATCAAATTGTAACAATTTGATATTGTTGAATAATAACTGATATATATATATATATATATATAAATAAAATGTTGCTAATTAAAAACTATTGCAATAATAATAAATATAACTGTAATTAACTATTAAATATAGTCTCTCAATCTACAGAATTTCTTAATCCTCCTAAATTAACTGAAAGAACTTCTGTGGATTGAGAGACAATATATAATAATTAATTACCATTATATTTATTGTATAGTCACTCAATCCACAAGAACACTTTCAGTAATATACATATTAAGGTTATAATCTTAAGACCATGTGCTTGAAAAATGACAGTAGGGACTTCTACATGGTCTTAAGGTTATAGCCTTAATATATATTACTTTACATAACGATTATGTAATGACTATGCACTTTACAAATTTAATTATTACAAGAATACTTTCAGTTAATTCCTTAATCCTCCTCAATTAACCAATAGTACTTCTTCAGATTGAGAAACCACATTTAATAATTAATTACCATTATATTTATTATTTTTATTGTTATATGTATACATGTATATATAAGATATTGCAATTTGAGTATAAATTTTGGAAGTCTTTGTCCTCTAATCAAATGTACCAGAAATGTTTAATTTATTGGTTATTTTAATTATATTTTAAAAAGTAAATTAATCATTGTTATTTATTTTATTGGCCAAGTGAGATAAAATTCTAAACTTTTAATTGGTCAATTCACAAACTCAAGCATCACAATATATTCATCTTTTAATATTATATTCACTTTAGCTTCGTTTGTAAAAAGTATATTATTAATTTGTCAGGTTATGAAAGTGAATGAAAGTTTTTTCAAAAATAAATTTTTATTTTTAATTATAAAAATATGCGATAGTGGCAAATTTAAAATGAACGTTACTCACCAACCAAAAAGTTTTGCTGACATCAGTGATTTCTTTCCCAATTTTATGTTGCAGAAAAGTAAATAATTTTTGCTAAAGTCTTAACTATTTTTTTAAAATAATTTTATTTTTAGCATATTTTATCAAAATAATTTATAATTTGTCAAAAAATACTTTTAAAATGGTCTAAAACATTCATTTATCATTTTTGAAATGAAAGAAAAGAAATTGTAATGCTTAGTTATTGATAATCCATTTTTTTGTTGTCAAAAATTAATAGCCAATCAGCGTCAAGAAAGGATGGCCTTTTTTCTTTGTTAGACCTTCAATGTCAGTTTTATTGATTTTTTACTTGTAAAATAATTCAAGAGAGAGCAGCATCTTACGGAACTTTATTTAACCTTTAAAAATAACACAAAATCTTAAAAGTAGTGTTAAAAATGATGGAATTAGAGTAACTTGGAGCCGATGTGAAACCATCACATTTTTAGATGTAACTAGCAAAAAATAAGTTATAGTAATGAGTGTTATTCATCTGGATTTATATTTGATTAAACTAAGATAGTGTCTAAATGAGTGAGAAATATTTATATTATATTTTTGTAAAGTTTTCTCAACTTCAATTACTGGATATGATCTATGAAATAAATAAATAATTGTTTTAAACCAATTTAAAAATTTATAGTTTGCTTTGACTTTTAGAAATTATTGTCAATTCCAAATTTATAAGATATAGACCATGAAGATAATGTGAAGTGGAAAAACATTTTATATTATCTTAATTCGAATCTTATTCAATAATAAAAAAAAGTGCAATATTTATCTAGACTGGAAAAAGTAATTTAAAAAACAAAGCAAAATAGCCCTAGATTACTATACGTTTCAAATTGCCAAGTAATTTCCATAAAAAAATTGATAGATGACATAAATCTAAGAAGAAGCAAAACATTCCAGGAAATGAAAGAATTATTATTAAAGTTTTAAAAGAAGCAGATAAAGAGATAGAAAAATTGTAAGAAACACTACATATAAAATGTTTACTTTCTAAAGATCTACCTACTAATGTGTTAGAGTATAACAGTTCTATTCAAAATCTTTATGAAGATAATAAGAGGCAATAATGAATGAACAAGCAATTTGTATTGTAACCAACCAAAAGTAAAAATAAGACTTAAAAGTGATTTTAGCATAGTGGTTCACTTTCAAAATATGAAGGGAAGTTTATAGAAAAAATTAATTCAATTGTTACTCATGCTTTTGTTTTCTGAGCCAACTTAATATGTGATAAAATGAAAATATTCATAGAAAAGGTAGTTTTTTTTAATGTGTAGCATGCTTTCAATATATTTTACTATTTTATATTCGTGGCATATAGCTCAGCATTATATGCTATGAATATAAAATAGTAAAAATATATTGAAAGCATGCTAAGCAGTAATAAAGATAAATATTAAAAAATATCTTTTCTGTATTTTCATTTTATGAGAAAAGATTAATGAATATAAATTTGCAATATGCTTTGGATTTGTACATTAAGACTGATGCTCGATTTTTCAAGATATAAAGGATAATTTTACCACATTATGAAGAATATTTATCATAAAATAAGATTGGTTATTAGATTGAGTGGTGATAATATAGAATATTAACTTTTAAGAAAGATGTAAAACAAGAGAAACTATATGTCCAAATCATTTTATAGCAGTTTTCAAAATATATTTTCCTGGATAAAATTGAAAATCAAATTATATTAAAGTAAATGAAAGTTATTTAATTCAAATAGAATTTGAATATATGGATGTTTTTTTAAAAAAATAATGCTTTAGAAATTTGAGAAATGTTACAAGATTTACTAGATAAAAGTCCAAAAAGTATGATTAAACATAAATGCTAAAAAAAGTAATGTTAATGGAATTTCTTTGAAGAAGATAAAAAAGATTGATCATCATGAATTAATAGAAATTAACAATTATAAACACTTTGGCCAGATTATTAATACAGATAGCTTATACATGATGTTAATCAGAAAACTGAAATTGGATGGAAATTATATGAACATATTTTATTACTAGGAAAATACCTATAAATATGAAAATAAAATATTTTCAATATTTGAATTGTACCAGTTGTAAAGAATTAATTAAGATCTGTAGAATTCATTTTTTATAAAACTTAGACTTAACAACTTGAAGGATACACAATTGAGAGGCTTCATACCATTGGAGTAAACATTGGAAAAATGTATATTAGGAACAAGTAAGAATTGAAATTGAATAATATATATGAGAGAACAAATATATGTCATTAACAACATGAAATGAGATCTGTCATAATGCAAGAAGATATGATAATAGATGGACAGTTGTTATATATTGGATGTCTAGACTGTTTAAAAAATCTATAAAAAGTTCACATCTGAGAGAAACAGATAAAATAAGAAGTTTGCAGCTGAAATGTGGGGGAAGAAGGCTATAAATTCTATAAATTGGTTTGAAAAAGAAGTTATTTTTGCAATAGGAAAAAAAGATTACGTTATTACTAAAAAGAGAGAAGACATCATAAAATATGTTGAAGATTTCTATAAATAATTATATATTAAAAAATAGAGTATCTCATATAGTTATTACATCCTCTGATTAATCCAACATTATATAGGAATAACTGAGACTGGAAACTAAATCTATGATAAGGAAAAAGGCTACAGAAAGTGATGGAATCATAATTGATAATTTAAAAGCAGTTAAAGAATTTTTTAAAAATATGCCACAAAGATATATACTAAATATTTAAATGATAATGATGTTTCAGTTTATTGAAAGACTAATTAAATATGTTAAAGAAAATATACAAACATATCAGTTTTATACACAAATTTCCAAAATAATTACAACTCGTCTCCAAGAAACTTTATCTTTTAATCATCCAAAAGAAGAAACTGAATTTATAAGTGATTATAGAACAATGGATTACATGCAGTTATTGAGAGAAGTTTTAAAATGGTCAGTGAAAAGAAGTTGCTATTTTGGGTTGAATTTGTAAATTATGAAAAGGCATTTGGTTTTATAAGAACTTCTAATAATGGTTATCAAAATATAAATCAAGGATATTGTCATAATCTGAAGAATATTTATGGCAAAAGCAAAGATTAGATTGCAGAGTGGTACTAAGAGGGACATTAGAATAATTTTTATCCAAAAAATGTTATAGCATAGCTACAAGAATTGGGGCTTAAAATAGGAAAGTAAGGGAGTAAACATAAATGAATAATATTTAAGAAATTTAGATTTTGCACATAATGAGGGTCTTTTTGTAAATAATACATCAGAGCTTCAAGAAGTCTTGCAAAATTTATCACATGAACATAAGAAAATAGGATTAAAGTTAAACACTAAATAAGGGACTTTTTCAGAAAAAGATAAAAGTTCATAATCATGGATTACAATAAATTAATATCTACAAATACCTCAATCAGTTCATTGACACAGAGAAAACATAAAGTATAAAATAAATCATAGAATTAAGTTTTAATGGAGTGCCTTTGGTAGAAAAACTATTTGTTTAAAAAACAACAACATTACTAACAGTATTTAAAAAATATTAAAAAAAGTTATAGCTGTGTTCACCATTTCTTACTTACAGATCTGAGACTTAAACACATAACTAAAGAGCAATGCAGATATTTTAAATCACTCAGCAAAGTATGGAAAATAGAATATTATGAATAAAAAGAATATCTTTGAAAACAAAACATGAGTACATAGATGAAAAAACAAGCAAGTATTATTTACAACATTGAAACAAATATGTCACTAAAAAGAGGTGGGATAAAATCACTGCTAAAAGAGATATTAACAACCTTCCACTTGAAGTTAATATAAATTATCAAGACATTTATAAGAACTTAAACTGAGATCAAATATGAAACAAATTTGTTGGGGAGACACTAAACTGGGATTCAAAAATGGATTAAACATGAAGAAATGATTATTGTGCAATAGATCAAAAATATTTGAAAATAAAATAAAATTGCTACATAATGGTCAACTACGAATTAGTAAGTACTGACATTACTAATCATCAGAAAATATTACCATGTACAATTTCTTAATCTGCTTATAGCTTGAATATAAACTCAGTACTGGTTAGATGTTCAACATACTATGTCTAAAGATTAAGAAAATGTAAGCTTACTGATAAAGATGTTCAACCAAAAACCCCTACCAAATACTCAAACATTACCATTAATTTATATATGTCCCTTAGATTTGAGAAAACAAGACACCTTTGGATATTTTGTTCACAATCATATAAAATTATATCATTGATCAAATGATTAATTTTGTTTACCATCATGGATAATATTCATTGTATCTCAATAATATACATATAGTTAAACTTACAGAAATTTGTTAGCTATACCTATTAAAACTAAGTGAGGGTTATGCATGCAAATATTTCAAAATTTAATATCATTGCAGACAAATTTACAATAGTCTTAATCAAGTAAGTTTATAATTACTATATGGTTTTAAATATAAAATATAACGATGTGAATACCTTAGATTAATAATTACTGTCAATTGATATATATTGTTTATCTTACAGATTTCAGGAGTATCAAATAATAAAACCGAGTTCATTATAAAAGTTAACCATAACATACTGAATCAAATGTAATAATAATATTTATAAGGAACTTCATAATAAATGTTTAGTATTGATTTATTTTAACATAGACTTTATGTGTTAATTAGGCTATAACTCAGGATACAGTATGACCTGTATTTTTATTCAGTTACAAATAGTTTTCCTCCCAAATCTGTGAGGCATTAAAAGAAGAGCATACCCTCATTTATATATATATAATGTAAAGCATATAAAATTTATATATCATTACACCTAACTTCATCAACTCTTTTATACATTTTTTTTTCAAAAATATTTTGTCTTATCACTTTTGTAATGACATAATTTTTCATTATGAAATTAAAATGAACTAAGGACTTGGCATCTTATGTGCAACTGGGGCACTTGGTTTATTTCTGGAGTCTTGATTGATGTTTAAATAATGATAGCAACGCTTTGTCATCATATTCATATTTTTATCACAAATCTCAATAACTTCTTGAATTTCAAATGTACACGAGTTCAATTTTAATAACAAAATAATATTCATAAAGTAAATAAGTTCATTATATTACTAGTAGTTTTATGATATAGACTATCCCATAAAATATGGATTATATTTCATAAAATAATAATACAAAAAAATGAAATGATAGGATTCTCTTATTAAAGTTTATAAATTAAATATTTTATAATTATTTTGATAATATAATGAATAAACAATTCAACTATGTAAGAATGCCTAAATTATGGATTTTGGAAGAAATTAAAAAGATATTAGTGTGTGTATATATATTGAATGAAATATTTACATGGTTTATTTAATTTGATAAAAAAAATAGAAATAAATAAATTATATGCTATAAACAGAATGTATATTTGTTAAAGCACAATACTATTTAATATAACTATTTATCAGTATATTAAATAAAATATTAGAAAGAAAGCAATTTCCATTTTATGTATATATAGATAAATATGTGCATTAACTCTTTTTTTAAGTAATAGAAAGCAAAAGAAATAATAACAATTAAAGCTCGTTGAATATAAGCTTCTTAAAATGTATTTCTTTTTAAAACTAAATTACAAATACGCTATTGAAAACTTTTAAAAAAAGAACATTTAAAATTAAACATTTCAATTGTAATATTCAATTTACATATAATATTAATCCTATTGTTTATAAATCAAATAATATTTTATTTTATATTATAAATACCTTTTCAGGTTTTGTAGTTTAATTTCTTCAAACTGTAGATAAGAGTTTATGTATGTCTTTAAAAACATTTCTGTGTCAATCAATTCTTTCATTTTTATAATAGACGTGAATAATTCGCCGTAAACAATAAAAATTGAATTTATAATATAAAATAGAAATAAAATAAATGTAAAACGTTTTTGATGTAACATTTTCATTGTAAATTATATAGAAGAATAATAATGATAAATAAAAGTTTGAGTTTATTATTAAATAATTAGACGGTTTTGGAGTGCTTATTTTAAATTTAGTTGCGGGCTACGTTCTAGTCAATGCACTATTACTTATCTTTTTTTAATTATATTAAAAAATAATTATACTTCTAAATTCAGTTTATTTAAATATTTTAAATAAATGTAAAAAAAAAAGAATGTAATTATTAAATGAACTACTGTAAGTGTTCAATGATAAGAGAAATAAAGTATACATTTTAAAATTAATTGAAATCCATCCTATAAGGTTTGACAACCTTTAATTAATATACATATCCTCTCATTGTTAATATATATATATTACTGTCATTAATAATTTGTCCTTATTTTGTATTTACATGCAATTCTCTCTCGACAAAATATGCACTTTTTCCGACGAGAAATATATTAATATATATTTTTTCCCTACAATACAGGCTTTTTCATACCTGCACTTCAGTATGTAATATATGGGGAATTTAAACTCAGACTTTCACACGAACTCAACTATCCACGCTATCTCATACTGCTGACACACTTTATCACATACATGTCTAAAAGATAAATAATCACCTTATGCCGTATTTTGTGCTAAACCGGCACTCGTCAGTGGGTCCAGATTATCATCTCCATACATATATACAATCAATGCTCAGCTTATATTAAGATAGCCAATCTTCATACATTAATGGACAGGCTTCAATCCACTCCACCCCACAACTCTTCAGTCGTCCATTTTATTGAAAATCTGATGATGGAGAAATATAATAAATTTATGTATGTGGTAGTAACCAAATATTAAACAACTACTTAGTTAAAAATATCTTAACGATTAATGGCATATCACATACAAAGATATTAATAGAGATATAATATTTTAATGTTTTTTTTAAGCATTTTATAGTTGTTGAAGACTATAATTATTTAATGGGAATAATTTACACAGTAAGAAATAATTATTTAATCAAAAAAGATTAAGTAAATAATTACAGCATACAGTTAAATTCTAAAGTGCTGGCTGTGTTTTTGTGTTCTCTATTTTATATTAACAAATATAAAACAAATATTCATACTAATGAAAATATATTTTATAAGGTAATATCAATAAAACATCTTTATAAAAACAATTTAAAATGAAACGCCACAAAAATTACTGTGAATTCAAGATCACTATAAAAAAAATGTTGGTCATACAAAATCTTAAAAATTCAAATTTTAAAGAAACATCTCTCAGTGAGTATTCATGATTTTCTAATAATACTATATAAACTTCATTTTATTTATTAATAATTTAAAAGTTAGATTTTTAAATATATATATATTATAAATCTACAGATAATTTTAGATAAAATAAACTTGAATTCTTATTTTTTCTACTTTTATTTTAAACATTCAAAAAATATAGTGTTATAAATCCAAATACAAAAATATATTCATAATAAGAAAATATTTTTCTCATTCAGCTTTTTTTTCCAAACTATCAAACTTTAATAATGCATTTCTGACACCAATAAACTTAACAATATATATCAATGTGTCATTTATTTTAGATAAAGAAAAAGTGTATAATTCGATAAGACATTTATGTAATAATATATATATATATATATTCTTATATGATTTAATTAACTGATGTTAGTCCTGTATTTAATGAAATTGCTATCTGCAATAAATTAAAAATATTTATAATAACAGAAATGAATAAAATGTGGTCTAATTCTTCACATGATCTTAGCTTACTTATTGCTGTTATAAAACAAACAGGTCTACTTTTTTAAATATTCAATCCATATAAAATTATTACAATAATACATACAGTAATTTTGGTCAAAAATGTATGGATTGGTAAATAGACAGATAAACATATACAAATATTGGTAGATAAATAAATAGATAGATATATAGAAAAATATAGACAAATACATAGATAACATATATTCATCATCATTCTTTTCAACTATCATAAACTACATAGAAAAAAATGTAAAGTTTACTCAGTTTTTTTCTAATCCATAGCCTCTTTTTTCCATGGTGCACTAGCAAATTTCTTTAATTCATCCATCTATCTCATATGAGGTTCTTTTCTACATGTTTTATCATCTCTCTTGGAAATAACTTTAAGATTTCAAATGACCATCAATTAACATCTTATATATATATATATATATATATATATATATATATATATATATATATATATATATATATATATATATATATATATATATATATATATATATATATATATAAATTATTCAAAACAATACAATAATTAATACAGTAACAATATTTTAAACAAATATATACCAATTTAATAGAAGTACTTTCAACTATCTATGTAGTCGTTGTCAACTAGACTCAAATTGTATTCAATTTTCCCACAATTCATTAATTTTTATATTGGCTGTCTGTCTACATAGATAGTTGAAAGTACTTCTATTAAATTGGTATATATTTGTTTAAAATATTGTTACTGTATTAATTATTGTATTGTTTTGAATAATTATATATATTTTATTATAATTGGAATACAGACATTGATTAATAATTTATATATATATATATACACATCACACCTCCATTTCAGTCTTAAATCGTTAAATTATATAAATAACTTTTTTCTCTCATATATACGTATTGTACTGGTCAAAAGATGCCAACTCAATAACAACAACAAGACCCAGCTGCAAAGTCGGCTTCAAACTCAGTCGAACCAAACTGAATTCTAATCCAACTCATGAGCTCAGATCAAATCAATGGATGACATATGTCGATGGTACATGACTATGCGCTAAGAAACTAGCTCAACACATGATGATGATCTCTGAGACCCCTGATCTGACTCTAATAACGTATAATAAAATAACTAGGGATAATTATAAATCAATTCATATATGTATGTTAAAGTTGCCAATACAGACAGCAAGCATTAATATTAAAATAATTGAATAATAAAGAAAGTTAAAAAACCAAATGTGTTAATAAAATGTTTAATAAGAATAAATATTTTGTTCAATTTTTGTGATTAAATTATATATATTACCTCTAGTCTTTAAAACGGAATTTATAATTTACAATAAGAACGGCAGTCATTATTATATGCCAATAACTATTAAGCAATATTATAGAAGGATTATACATGTCTATGTCCCAACAAGTAAATAAAGGTAGATAAAGGTATTTATTTGGCCTTGACAGAAATTATTTTAATTCTGAAAGAAAGAATGTGAGATTCATTTTCACATTCATAAATCAATTCACAAAGAGTAAGATAGGTATTTAGGGCATAACTTTAATATTTAACAGAAAACTTACTTAATTATAAAGGAATATAAATTTGTTCAACTTTAATAAAATCAATTCCATCACGATTTAGAGAATGAGATCGGACTTTACTGGAACTGAGAAGTAAATGATACTGACATCTTATGAGCTATAAAAATGAAAATGAAAGATAATGGCTTGTCAGTGATTTAATTAGGAGGGCGGCTTGTGTTTTACAAGTCTTTCTGCCCTATCAATGAGACATGGAACACAGGGAAAGCCAGATCGGGTCATAACCATGAACCTTTGGTGTTCCAAATATTATATGAGCGAGGGAGGAAGTGCTTTCTTCCTATATAATTAAACTAACAGTAATATCGCCAAGGACAAGCCTACGAAGCAGGAGATGGCTCTGGCTCACGTCAGCAACATTCAGAAAATGATGACTTGGTAATCATTGTGTTTAAATAATAAAACCCATTTTATATAAGAAATGCTCTATGTGATGACCTGATCAAGTTAAATTAAAGTCAAACGTGTTTTAACTAAAAGTACTTAATGTAATTATATAACTATACTAATCATGCCCCAAATATCATGCCCTCCCTGAATATTAATATAAAGTATAATGTTTAAATAAGAATATATTGACATTAATTCCTTTATTGACCTTTTTGCAAAACATTTTAACATTATGAATATATGTAAACTAGATAAAGTAGCCGGGAGTATATGTTAGAAACTGAGCTAATATTTTTTTATTATTAGCCATTAATAAAAATAGCAAAAATTGTATAAATCCTTCAACTCAATAATTAATAGAACCATCTTAAATTAGTTCCAATGGCAAAAATTACTAGAAAAGTTGATATTATATTATTTTAAGGAGGTAAGTGTAAAGAAAGGAAATATTATCGAGTTGAAGTTTTACTGGCATATAATAAAAATAAATGACAATAATTATTCAATAAATATATAATAGAGTTAGTAATTGAACCAACATCGTAAGAAAAGAGAAAGTTACTAAAATATTAAATTTAAAGACTAGAGATAGAAATAGAGAATTACTTATACAGATTAGAACATTATAACATGAGAAGAGCTTTTACAGTAGCTAAAAGGTGGTGTAAAATAAAGTTCAGAAACTGACCAAAAAGTTGCAGTTGTTTCAAAAAAGTTATTACCATTCCTTCATGGTTGGTTCCTTAGTTTACATGGCAGAGTCCGATTTGGTTGAAACGTAGGCATGCATTTTGTGAATTAGTTGAATAGTATTTTGATTGACTCTTTCAGGTTTTGGCAGCACGATTTGGTGGAAAGGTTTAGTTTTGCAGCTACATTGAAGATCTTCTGGGGACTTCAGACCCAGTGGTCAGATTTCCAAAGTTAGCCCCTCACCATGATGGAGACACTATATAGATTCATACTTTAAGATGCACACAGCTTTTAATAGCACTTCTTTCAAAACAAATATGGCTTCTCCCTCTCCAAACTTTTCCGGCTATTTATATCTGTTCACTCTGATTTCCTGCCTATTCCAATTCTCGATGCCTTAAGACTAATGCTTCTTACTTTATCAAAGTTATAATTTTTATCAATTGATTTTTAGATACATTCCCTTGATAAGGCTTTCAAACTCATTAACTTTGAATTATTTTACTAATTAGAAAATGAATTTGTAAATCTGAAAAACGATTTTAAAACGATTTTAATTAGGAATCGTCCTTACATTTTAAATTATAATCTTTTTGCTAATTAATAAAAAATTATCCATTGTCTTTGGAAAAGGACGATCTGAAAGCTTATCGAAAAAATGTAGCTTTTAATCTCTAAAATTTGAACAAACTGTTTAAAAGTAAAATAAAACATTCAGATGCAATGAAACTTTATAACGAATATATATATATATATATATTTATAAATAAATATGCACAATCCACGCCACCGTTATAACATATGTGTTTTCATGAATAATTTCATCATGAATTTATTAATGACATTGATTAGTTTAAATATTAAACTAGTTGGTTTTAACACACCTTTATATAATAGTGTTTTTTTAATGAAACTAGCGTGTATTGAACATATAAAACCCCATTGCATTCAGAAATTCACGGTTAGTACTAAGGTTGAAGTGGGCTACAGGTGAGATATCATGAAGTTAGGATCGAACTTAGATCTGACTGCTTCAAAATGTATACTAATTTTTTGATTTTTTTAGGATATTCGTAATATATAGCAATAAATGCTTTATTTTTGTGATTTAAAGACTATATATCGCTTTTCTATTAAGTGTCCAAGTTTTAGATTTTTGAGTAAAATATATAAAAAAAGATACTAAAAATCTATATTTTAAAACATGTACAGGGAAGACCCATTTTCTTTTGCTATTAAGTTATTTTGTCAAATACTCTTTATTCAAATTGTTTTTGTAATTAATTTTATCAATTACCTTGTCAACCCTATTAATAATTTGTCCAATGTATGTGTATTCCTTATGTTCTTCTTATTCATAATTATGAATATTTATTCTTTATTTCTGAGATATTTCGTTAAACATTTTTTTGTTATTTTTAATCATACTTTATTTTCATTTGATAAATCTTTAAGATTTTTTGATCTTCTGAATCTGCAAAAATAACATTTTCTAAAAAATTTAGATGAGTTAAATAATATCCATGTATTTTTCATCTTCAGTTTTTATTTTAATCTCTGGCATAATTTTTGTATATCAAATGTAAAAAGTTTTAAAAATATGGAATGAGGTTTGCCTCTTTTTTTGGTGTTAATTGACTTAATATTACTATTTAATCTAATCATTGCTTTGAAATTTTAGTGAATATTAATATGCTCATATACAAGAAATGTGTTTGATACTATAAATCTTCAACCCTTAGGTAAACATTAATGGAATTATACAACTATTCATAATTTACAAACCTAAAATTTAATTGCAAGTTTTATTCATTAATACTTTTATAAGTTATCTCAATACCTGGAAATGAACTACTGTAATAAAACTACTTTTAATTTCAGTTTGTTTAATTGGTTGGTTTCACTTAAAATTTAAATGTATATAATTGTTCATTATACTGGTAAATATTTTATGGAGAACTGACTGAAGATGGAATGTATAATTTTTAATATCTTTATCAGTTCTTTTTAAATATCAATATTATTTATTCATTCTTCTAGTAATATGTAATACTTTTATTTGTTAATCCCTTAGAACATAATTGTGGCAATATTTTTTATCCATTTAATTTCTTTAAGAAATAAGTAATAATTGCAACATTTCTAGAACATTTCCTTTTTTATAGGTTAATTTAATGCCCACATCTTAAAATCCTTTTTAATTCATAGAATGTGAAGTACTAGAATTAATATTATTTCCTTGATCAATATTATTCTATAATTCTTGAAAGATTTTTTAACGTAGATTACGTATGACATTGCATGTGTTTTAGTAATTGTTCCATATTTTCTTTTTCCAATACTATGATGTTGTTTTGTACTTTTAAATCACTTGTTTTCTTTTACAATGTTTTTTTGTCCATTATTTTTTTATCATTACTTGTAGTTTACAGAATCCTAGATATTTAATTTTTCTTAATGAATTATTTTTAAATATTTTTCTATTGCTTTTTCTTTCTGTACATTGTCTTGAATCATTTAAAAATTTACTAGTGAGTTAATATTTTTTTGTACTAGCTATCTTTTTTGTAGTTCAGAATAGAATGTGGATTATCTTTTTTTACTGGTGTATGTTAATTACATAAAGACTTCAAAGTCTGATATTATTTTCAAACGATTTGCAAGATTAACTTAAATTAACTGGAGAGTTTCTGAAGGTTAGAAATACCGGTATCAATTATTATTTCTAGCTTTCTTAATAGTTTTTAGCTTTCTATTTTTGCATTTAACATATATTTTAAATCTCACTAAAAAATTATATAATATTTTGTATTGAATCTATTTAAAACTACAATCTTCAAATTTATACTTTTCTAAGTCAAAATGTGCTATAATTCTGCTTTACATTTATTTGAATTATTTTA
Source organism: Epiperipatus broadwayi (assembly GCA_028023455.1). Lineage (NCBI taxonomy): Eukaryota > Metazoa > Onychophora > Udeonychophora > Euonychophora > Peripatidae > Epiperipatus > Epiperipatus broadwayi. The sequence continues at coordinate 189,918 of JAQFVV010000271.1, forward strand.
TATCAATTTGTTTATATTTTTCTCAAAGAAAAAAGTTATTAGATGCAGGATTTTTTTCTTGTTTCATAAATCCGTGATGTCTTTATTTCATTTCTATTACCATATGTAAATTTACCCATAAGTTTCATCTTTTAATCGTTTTTCAACTTTATTATAAAATTATCCAATAATAATTTTAAAATATTCGTTTTGATTAAAAGCATTTTGTACTTCTATATACAAAGATGCCTTAATTGTTTTATTATAATGGCAATTTGTTTGGCATAAAACTGAATTACCTTCATTTAACTTTAACACAGTATTTTTAACACTGTTTGTTACATACCATATAATTCCACAGTATTATTTTTGCAATTTTTAATATATAATGAATGTCATTCCATTTGTGCTTACAATGTGAGTGTCATTATACTAAAGTAATTAATTTTTCACTTTTCTAATCAATATTCTCTTATCCTTATATTTTAACTTTAGAAATGCAATCTTTCTTTACTTGAACGTGATGGCAGCTTTAAGAAAGTAAATTAAATGAAAGAATTTATAGAATTCTCTTTCTTCAGCCATCTACTCTATCATGGCACAGTTTTATAAATTTGTTTTTTCCAGTCATGATTGTTAATATTTACAAAATATCCACACAGAATTATCTCCTCTTTATAAAAATTCAATTATTGGTAATTCTTAGCTTGGTCTTACTATAAGAAATAATATGCATTAAACTCATGACTACACCGAATACAATTTCTATCATGAGTAGTTTAACCCAAGTTTATTTATCATGACTAATTTCACAGTAAATTAGCTATTATTAGGAATTTGCTTGTGGGTCAAAGAGGAGACACTTTTTTTTAAATTACCAACTATTTTCTGCAGACCGAAAAATGGTATACTTTTAAACAAATATTGCTAAATATTGTAGTATTTTTTTTATTTTAAAAAGCGATTTAAGGCTTTACAATATATAGTTAATAAACTTTAGATTTTTTTTAACAAATTAAAAAAAAACTCAGTTTAATATTATTCTAAAACATAAAAATTCAACTTATAAAATTAATTTATTTTATAAACAATAAAGCTATTTCAAATATTTTTTATAATAATAATAATGCGTTTTATATTGTTTTGCAGTTGTTTTTGTTTAGTTTAGTTTTACAGAAATAGATTTAGTACTTGTGCAAAATATAATTATTTTTACATTTTTATACGAAACAGCTTTAAAAGTTTTTCTTTCATTATCATTAAATAATGAAGTAACAGAACCAAGTGATGATATATTTGCATTTATCTATATATTGTGACCTTCCAGGTTGGCACCAGGAAGAAATGTGGGAAGTTCACATTTGTGCTAATAATGGCTAAAGTTAATTATCTGAGAAAAATGAATTGAGATGTAATTTGCTAGTTAAAATTAGGATTTAAAAAAATTAAAACTTTAATTGGGTGTACTGATTGGTAGAGTTTTGGATTATATGTGTTTGGTAGTAGAAGAGGAGGATGACTAATATTAGGGATGTTTGTATGTAGTAGAAAAATTTACATGTCATAATAAGCAGATACATAGATATAATATCAATTAGAATTTTCTTTCCTATATTTTATTTATTATTTACTAATTATGTATTGTTCATAATCTTATGTTTAAAAATGATAAAGATTATTTGTATAATAGTGAATAACATTTCTAAATTAATAATTAATATTTAATATTTTTTTTATTATTATTATGTTTTATTCTATTCAAACATTGTATTGTTAAAATTTTATAAGTAAAATTCTGGCACACTTCCAAAGTTGATTGTAATAAAAAAAACACAGAGGGCATGAGTGAAGAAAGACATAGAGTTTAAAACTTGAAGGAAAGTAAAAAAAAAGTTCCAGGGAAGAAGATGTAAAAAAAAAAAACTTAAAAGAATCAATAACTCTCTAAGAGTATTAGAACAAATATAAAAAAACATCGCAAGGATTCTAATAATATACCTGTGGAGAATTTTTGTTATTATACTACTGGAATGATATAAAAATGAGGAGATAAACAACCCCCCCCCCAGAGGGATACCAGCCTCCAAATTTCTGCCAAACGATGGTCCAAATTCACTACTTTTAAAATGCCTGGATGATATGTAAGCTAAATTATTATGATTTATTTTAAAGTATTACCAAAGCTAAATAATATTAAAATGACAAAATTGTGTAAAATAAAGCTAGCTAAAATTTTCTTATTAGACGCTAGAATTAAACGCTTGATTTTCAATTTAAAGAATTTTCTATCAATATTCTACAAAATAAAATTTAAAATGAAAAAGTTTATCTATTTAATCTTATATCAAGAAGATAATTTTATACTGTATAACTTTGCTATTCACGCATATATAACAAAATAATTCCAATGCATGCAAATGTCATTTATTACGCCTATAACGGAATTCTAGGATAAAAAAAAGACTATTGTCATTCTTAACAAATTATGCTTTAACAATGGATAGACATTTTTTTATGTTATAATTTACTGTTGTCTTTAAAATTGATATGTATATTTCTTTCAACTTTCAATTTTGTTTAAAAAAAAATTAACATGTAATGATGAGATATTGATAAGTATTTTCGTTATTACTTATAATAAATGTATAACCAATTTTTTTTTCTCTTTTAAAAAAAAAACAAAACAAAACAATGTAACTTCATATCATTATAATATGATAATTTATTATTTTATATGATCTAGAAATTATATTATAGGTGGTTATAGATGTTCGGATGTGTGCGTGATGCTATAAATTATTATTTTAAAAATGTTGTATTTATTATGCTTCAATTTTGTTAATGAAGTTTATTTAAAAAAATAAAGAATTAAAACCTTATCTGTTATAAGTTCGTTATATAGGAAGTATATTGAATGTGAGTTGAAGGTAGAAATGGTCTAGGGATGATTAGATTATTTAGATTGAGTTTGGAGATATTATTTAACCCTCACGTATATAAGTATAAGTATAAGTGTTTAGTTATTGTTTTTCCCTGCCTTTCTTTGTTCTTGTATAGTTAGTGTTAGATGATATACACTAATTATAACAGATAAGTGTTGTATAAAATTTTATAATATGTATAAAAGATGATTGATTTATGGCATCATCCAAGTTTTATAAATAAGCTAATAAAAAGTATGTTTTAAAAATACATTATATTTAAGATATTATAAAAGCACACATATTCGAAAATATATGATTCGTATATTAAATATTAGTCAATTTTGGTTTTGCTATAAGAGCAATGTAATTGGTTAGCAAAGTGCATAAAATAATATTTTTTTTTATTTATTCATTATTTATTTTGTCTTTTAATTTTTAATAAATGTTTTAATGAATTAAAAGCCCAAATGAATTGCTTGATTATATACGTTCGATTCTCCATTTCCACACACACACATATATGGTTAACATAGCATAGCCCTAAAATATATAGATTTGCCAGTAGAAGTCAATTTATTTAATCTGTCTGGAGATGATAAATCACCATATTACAGTGCTAATAATATATTCTACTTTGCTTAGAATAGGTGGTGATGTAGATAAAAAGATACCCGATCCTCATCATTATCTATCCTATATTAAATATGATAATTGATAATTTTGCAATAGTTTTATAATTAAATAAATGTGTGGCATATGATTAAATTAGTGTTACAGAATTGTTATTAATAAATGTTTTATTACTCTTATTTGCATCCTATATGAAGACCATATCCTATAACCTCAACTGAGCTAAGCCATAGAGTAATTACAATATAAGAATCTTTTAAATAAGTTTAAAAGCAATTTACAATTATAAATTTTATTCTATCTTGTATAGAATTGGCACCTGGGCAATTATAAATTTAATAAAGTGAATAAGTGAAGAGAGCAGAGGTTACAGGGTGGGTTAAGTGGATGCCCAACTGGGGCCTGATATACAATTGGGTGAAGTGGCTGCCCAATCATGGGGCCCTGTTTAATTAAGTCTCATATCCTGTAGAATATTTCTTTTGTTGGTTTAATTGGGTAAGTGGCTTGCCTAGCATGGAGGCCTCAACATTTATGGGTTAATTGCTCGATATATTTATGGATAAATGGTTGCACAATGATTGGTGATTGATTCATCTTTGTTTACATGTGTATTTTGTTCTTTATGGGTGATTATATATTATACATTCTATTTTAAGTGGTGACTAATGTGGATGGCTTGATATATACATAGAGGCCACAGCTGCCAAGGGTTTAAATGGATGTCCAATTGTGGGATCTTGATTACTTAAGTCTCATATCTTGTAGAGTGTTTATATTTTTGTTGATATATATTGGCATATACCTGAGATGAGAGGTAATCCAGTGCCATTAGAATTACTTTATTCCTGTTTTAAATATACAGTTATTGCAAAATTGGTTCCAAAATAGAATCAAGTTGGCAGTTTTCTTATTCAAGGATTTTTTTTATATCAATCTGGAAGATTAATAGAAATGTTTGATAAAATGGAACTAGGGGTAAATGGAGCATTAACTAAGGTTTGAAATAAGCCAATTAGAGTTTGAAATAAGCCAATACCTGAAAGATGTGTAGTAGATATATGAATGTCAGATGTATAGTTTAAAAAAACATTTTTTTTGTTTATGTGAAATAAATAAATACAGCCATGAAACAGCTTAGTTTCAAATTTTAAAGCTATATAAATATCACAACTTATAGTAAATGTTAAAGTTGATAACATTTATATATATATATATATATATATATATATTTTGCTTGTCAATTAAATATAGCATTGATGCCAGATAAGCATAGAATTATTGATGATGTTAAATTATAAAGTAATAATGTTGTTCATATTCGGAACATTTCTGTTATAGAAAGTCTATAATTTTGAAGGTTAAATAGAATGCTTGATTGTTGGAGTTTTGTTGGTTGTATTGCAAGTTTTGGTGATGGATGGAGAGTTTCTGTCATTGTCTTAAGTATATGGTGTATTCATGTCACTGGTGACTGATTGTTCTCATTCACTGCTCCAACCCAAATTATGATATCAGTTGTTAGTTATCATGAAGCAGTTAACAGTAGTCCTGCCATGATTTTGCCTCTAAGACTCCAGAGAGAGCAAGGCATAGTTCTTTCTAATATATATGTAATATTTGTCTCTAAGACTCCCAAAGATGAGCAAGACAATATTTTATAAGTAGTAGCCCCTAAGACTTGGATGTAAGCAGGGCATTGTGATAGTGTTTGTAGTAAAATATTATGGGTTGTGGTAGCTTAGAGTGGTTAAAGTGGGATGATCATCAGAGTGTTCATGGAGCATTGTATGTTTTAAGAGCAGTGATGGAATTCTTTTATCTATTTCAAAATTGTGAACTGCTAATAATTCTTTTGGCTGTCAGTATCTGTTGGATCTTTAGAAGGATGGATAAATATATATAACTTGAATATATAGCTCATTCTTAAAAGGCTATTTTCTATATTCTTATGCAAAGGTTGGCATTTACCATATTTAATTAAAAAATTGTATATCAGTTGTCATAGTAAATGCATGTCATCATTAATTTGATTTTGGTATAATTTTTTTTCTTAGGGTTATAAATGCTGGTTATAATATTTGGATGCACCTAATACAGCATAAAGATAAATGAATATGTTTAAATTATTTTGGTCTTTTATCAGTTATTTGAATTGGTGTAGGTTGTAATATAATTATAGTGGATCATGTAAAATTTAATTAATAATTTCAGCTATGCTTAGATTAATGTGATCTAGTTAAAACTTAATGTCTTCTTGCCTATGTGTGTGTGGAAAATCAAACATTATATGGGAAAATAAATTTGTGGAAATTTTGTGTCATTTTAGGTAGTGATGGTGAATTTGAATTGTTGATTTGGTGGAGGTTGGAGCTGGTAACCCTTGTTTTCTTTAAGTAGTATTAATAAATTTTTAAGAGATTATAATATGGAAGAGTTTAGTTTATATGATAGTTTGGGTGGGTCTCAAGAGACACCATCTCCAGACATGGCTGCATTGTCTCCTGACCTTGAATCAGGAAATGAAGCTATAGATATGTCCTATGGAGAGTCTAGTAAGATGAGAGATAATATTTGTAAAACCACGGATGATAATATGCCAATGTGAGCCAAATCGTTTTTTTGCAAAACTAGAGTCAGGACGAATAGAAGATAGAAAAAGGTCAAAAGAGATGTTTACAAAATTAGAGTTAGGTCGAATAGAAGATAGAGAAAATGCAAAAGAGATGTTAGTAGAATTGAAATCAGAATTAAGAGAAGAACTAAAGTCAGGACAAGCAGAATTGAAATCAGAATTAAGGTAACTAAAGTCTGGTCAAGTAGAAGATAGAGAAAATGCAAAAGAGATGTTAACAGAATTGAAATCAGAACTAAGGGAACTAAAGTCTGGAGAAGTAGAAGATAGAGAAAGGTCAGAAGAGATGTTTGAGGGAAAGATAGCTGAAATAAAATTGGAAGTTTCAGAAATGAAGTCAGAAATGGTAGAAATAAATGCTAGTATAGTTAGGCAGATGCAAGTTGTGGAGAAGAAAATAAAAAGTCAGGAATCAGAGAGAGCAATAGAAATAAAATTGAGTCAAAAGAAATCAGAGGAGAGGATAGTTGAAATAAAGTCAGAAATGTCAGAGATAAAATTAGAAGTGAAATTAGAAATAAATCTAGAAGCAATGTTAGAAATACCCAAAATAAAACTAGAAATGCAAGAGAATATAAAAGATCAGGTAATCAAATCAGTATTGTTAGAGACAAGTGTTAAGAATCCCCTTCAGCAAATTAAAATATCTGATGATGAATCAATAGTGCTGTTTAAGGAAGAAAATCAGCAGACTGTTAAACTAGTTAGTAAAAATATTAGTTTAGCCAAAGAAGAGTTAAGGGCATATAAAAAAACTCAGAGAAATAGGGGACCAAGAACTGGAATTAGACAGAAATAAGAGTGTGGATATATTTGAAGATATTAAAGAAAGTCTTGGTAGGAATAAAGGGATTAATGAATTCATATATGTAGAAATAATTTCTCTAAGCATGAAATGTCTAGAAATTTTGAAAAACAAATTAATGAAATTTATTCATATTTCAGTTAATAAATTACAAAATAAAAGTAGAAGTATAGTCTCTGAATGTATTTGTAAGTACTTAAATTGGGACATGAAGATGAGTAGTCACAGAAAAGTACTGTATGGAGATGTCATATGTATAGTATCTAATATAGAGCATATGATAAAGGGTGTTATTTATGTTGGAAAAGTTGATCAAATAAAGATTAAATGTAAAATGAAGATTATGAAGGAATTTGATATGAATTCTCTTAGGAAAATTATTAAGCCAGAGAGAGATTTAGGAAAGGATAAGATCAAACTCAAAGGAGTAAAGGAAAAATTATTTAATATAAATCATCTTAAGAAAGTGAAGAATAAAGTAAGATATATTAAAAAGATTAGAGTTAAATCTAGTAAAGTGAAAATGAAATCTTGTAGGAAAAAACTTGTTAGAAGAAAGGAGATCAAGAATATAAACACAAGGTTTAAAGTTACCTATAATGCTTGTAGTTTGATGTCACATCCTGCAAGACATGATTAATAAAAGTTATACATATTGTTCAATATAGAATTTAGTTGTTTTTTTCTCTCTTTTTAAAAAAAAAACAAAAAAAAACAATGTAACTTCATATCATAATAATATGATAATTTATTATTTTATATGATCTAGAAATTATATTATAGGTGGTTATAGATGTTCGGATGTGTGTGTGATGCTATAAATTAGTATTTTAAAAATGTTGTATTCATTATGCTTCAATTTTGTTAATGAAGTTTATTTAAAAAAATAAAGAATTAAAACCTTATCTGTTATAAGTTCATTATATAGGAAGTATATTGAATGTGAGTTGAAGGTAGAAATGGTCTAGGGATGATTAGATTATTTAGATTGAGTTTGGAGATATTATTTAACCCTCGTATATATAAGTATAAGTGTTTAGTTATTGTTTTTTCCTGCCTTTCTTTGTTCTTGTATAGTTAGTGTTAGATGATATAAACTAATTATAACAGATAAGTGTTGTATAAAATTTTATAATATGTATAAAAGATGATTGATTTATGGCATCATCCAAGTTTTATAAATAAGCTAATAAAAAGTATGTTTTAAAAATACATTATTTTTTAAGATATTATAAAAGCACACATGTTCGAAAATAAATGATTCGTATATTAAATATTAGTCAATTTTGGTTTTGCTATAAGAGCAATGTAATTGGTTACAAAGTGCATAAAATAATATTTCTTTTTGTTTATTCATTATTTATTTTGTCTTTTAATTTTAATAAATGTTTTAATGAATTAAAAACCTAAATGAATTGCTTGATTATATACATTTGATTCTCCATTTCCACACACACTCGCACATATGCTTAATATAACATAGCTCTAGAATATCTAAATTTGCCAGAAGTCAATTTATTTATATCTATCAGGAGATGATAAATCACCATATTACAGTAACTTTGCTTAGAATAGGTGGTGATGTGGATAAAAAGATACCCAATCCTCATCATTATCTATCTTATATTAAATATGATAATTGATAATTTTGCAATAGTTTTATAATTAAATAAAGGTGTGGCATATGATTAAGTTAGTGTTACAGAATTGTTATTAATAAATGTTTTATTACTCTTATTTGCATCCTATATGAAGACCATATCCTATAACCTCAACTGAGCTAAGCCATAGAGTAATTACAATATAAGAATTTTTTAAATAAGTTTAAAAGCAATTTACAATTACAAATTTTATTCTATCTTGTATAGAATTGGCACCTGGGCAATTATAAATCTAATAAGGTGAATAAGTGAAGAGAGCAGAGATTACAATATACATATAGCTAATTTAAAATTGCACTAAATTTATCAGAACAGTCATATGTACACATAAAAAAGACATCATTTCGCATTTCTAAAATGATAAACGCTTGTAAAATTCTGAATTCCAATTTATGATAACAATGACTATCTATTAAATAGTCTTTTGATGAATGAATTTGTACATTAACATGGCTACAATTATTATTTCTTCTCTTTCTTTCTCTCTCCCTTTCTCTATCTATCTATTTCGATAATTAGAATTATTAATCTTCTTCTGTACAATTGTATTGTTAAATATATAAATTTTAGGACATTTAACCTAGAAAACATAGATATACGTCTGTAAATTTTAGCCTGTATTCATGCTAAATGTGCTATCAGTACTTTGAGTATCATAATAGTAGCTCTTGTGTTTATTAGGGGTTATTTTTATATGTATTGTCAGCTATTTTTGTACTTAAATTTAATTTATTGTTTGTTATTCAAATTTATGTAAAGATCATCAGAGAGCCCACTTTTTTGACAGAGGAATGCTGATTTCTTTTTTATTTATAGCAAATTTATCCTAGACTATTGCCCAAGCCTCTTTGATCTTTCTCTTTTTTTATTCTTCTTTTCAGTGCAAATGACATCCACTTTGGAGAGATCAAATTTATAATGGACTGATTGTTCTCATATCTAAGAATATATATGAGTATTCATTACTTCTTTTGGCCCTATTATATAAGTAATTGTGATGTTTCAGTCTTGTAGATATGTTTAACATTGTCTCTCCATAATAGATATATTTGCAATCAACTTTGCTGCACTTAATTTTATAAACTATTTTATGAACTGTTTCTTTGGTTTATCTTTGAATTATTCAGCAGTTTATTTAATGCAGGAGAGGAATGAAAACTCCAATTTTTCTTAACAAAGGATGTTTTAATTTTTGAGCAAGCCATTTGTATATATGGGAGGCTTGAACCATTTTTTATTCTCACTAGAAAGAGCTTGTACTGGTTTATTTAGTTTGCTATAAAATCTTTCTATTGTGTTGTAAATTTTCTTGATGAGTTTTAAATTTCTGATGTATGCGTAGTGAACATTTTTTCTGATCCATTTCAAATTTATATAGTTTTAAATTTCTGTAAAGGAAACATTTCAGATTGGCATATTTATGGGCCATAGAAGTTAAAGATTTGGGAGGATGGCTCCTCTGATATTTACAGGTTTTAGTGCCATTTTTTTCAGTGCCAAGTTAAAAAAGTTGTCTGTTCTAGTTTTTGATAAATTTAAGTGGTTGTTTTTTTATCAGCACAGGAGATCGATGTGTCATCTGCATATCTAGTGTATAGTATGTTATTTGGCATGGATTCACACATTAGCATGATTATATTTCTAATCTTTGAGAGATATAGTCTACATATAATCCCACTGAAAGGCAGCATCTTCAGACATACGTAATCCATTCAGATTTTTTATTTACTGTGGTGAATGCTTTTGCATGATCCATTTTAATAACTTCATTATGAAATATTTTTGTATGGATTGTAATTAACCTCTATAACATTTCATAAAGAAACTTTACTGATTTTAAATAATGTCTAAGGAGACTATTTTGTTGTTATCTATCTTCAAATTTCTTATTTTGTCTATGAAGTCATATGATGACTTTATCATTTATGAACCAATATCCAAATCTTCGATTATCCAAGATGCAATCATTTTCGTCACATCATAGAAGGACTCACCAAAATCTATTATTAGTCTTAATTACATTCATATCGGCCTTTCAAGCCAATTGTGCAAACGCTTTGCGAGTGTTAAATAATAAATGAATACCCTCTGACCAATACAAGATATAGAATTTATGCAGGAATAAAAAGAATCCCTCTTATTCCTATGACTCAAATATTTATATATGAGCAAATCTGAAGAATGAAATTACAAATTATATACAGACGCTATAAAAATAAATGCTTATTAGTCTTAATGGAAAGTTGCCTTTATGTAGTTTTATGTTCACAAAAATTCTAGGTATTATTGCTATTGATGAATACATTTTAAAAGATTCAGAATTGTGAATACTTTGCCAATGTATTTTCTAAGTATTGATGATATGAATTTATCTATTTTGTATTTTAAATTATTTATGAATTTTAGGTTATTAATTACTGATTTAATTTCTTTTTGTATTCTTTTTTTTATTAATACAAGTCAATTCCTTCAGTAATCTTTTAAACACACCAATTCTTTATAATTTATATATTTTCGAATCGTATGTATATTTTGGACCAAACGTTTTTGCTTGAAATTGGTAATAATCTCAATGTTTTTTATGTTTATTTTATCACTTTGTCTTTTACAGCGTGATTCTCATATTTGCACTCAATGTCTGCAATGATTTCTATTTCCAGATCTTTCTATGTTCTCCCCATGAATTTAGATGCACTATCTAACATTTTTCCTAATATTTCTGTAATTTAAAAGTTAGATAAGTTAACCCAATTTGTGTTGTAATCCATCACTTCACTTTTATTCTATATATTGTTTATAGCCAAAGAAGTGCAATTTTTTGTTATATTTGTTCTTTAATTCAAATGTAATCTGACTACATTTTACATCAATGACTTAGGGTACTGTTTACTTCAAATTCACACGTTCTTTTTCTTTCTTGGATACAAGAGGAAAAAATATATAGCTTTCATCTACATAGTACCTGAATATATAGATATTAAATGTAGTCAGATTGCATTTAAATTAAAGAAAAAATATAAAAAATTGCTATTCCTTGCCTATAAGCAATACTTAGGATAGAAGTGAAATGATGGATAACAACAGAAATTGGGTTAATTTATCTAACTGTCAAATTTCAGAAATAATAGGATAAATGTTAGGTAATGGATCTAAATTCATGGGGAAAACATAGAAAAATCCAGAAATAGAAATCATTGCAGACATTGAGTCCAAATATGAGAATGAGCCTGTAAAATGATAAAAAATAAACAACAAAAGCATTGATATTATTACTAACTTCAAGCAAAAACAGTTGATCCAAAATATACAAAAAAATTGGAAATTACAATGAAGTCAAGTCATATGTTACATAACCTAATTTAGCAAGTTTGTATTACAAGTGTTATATATAGAGCTCGCAAATAAGCTCTTAACAAGCTTTGCAGAATATCCCCAATCCCAGACTAATTTCTGCTATTGGCTTCCTCAGTGAGGTATTAGGATATTCAAGCATTAGATTAAAATAAGGACAAGTTTAGCACTTTATCTAATGGATAACTATTATGTAAAAAATCTGAAATTTTCAGACATTCATATGTCTTCCATTCCAGCTATCTAACTTAAATAGCCATATGGGACTGAACTAAGTTCAGATAACCACATATCAATAACTTTAGAAATATAAATTCACCAAAGCCTTAATAGCTGGTATTTTTAATATAATGGTTGAATATCCTAGCACCTTACTAAGGAAACCAGTAGCAGAAACTGGTCTAGGGTTGGGGATATTCTGCAACGTTTGTTAAGAGCTTATTTGTGAGCTCTATATATAAAGATTTGAAAATATATAAATGATAAACAATTGTTGTTTGACTGGAATTTGTGAACAAAGAAGCATACAAAGATAAATTAAATCTGCAAATTAATAACCTACACATTCATAGAATCATAGTCTTATATATTAACATACAGAAAAGATTAATTCTTATCATCAATACTTAGAAAATACTGTGAAAAACCATTCATAAACACTGAATATTTTTAAAATGTATCCATCAGCAATAATAATACCTAGAATTTTGGTGAACATAAAACTACATAAAAATAACTTTCCCTTAAAACAAATAATAGACTTTGGATGGTCGTACTTCTACAATTCAACAAAAATGATTGTGTTTCGGTTAATAGAAGAGTTTGGTTTTGGTTCATACACTAATAAAAAAAAACTTGAAGGTAGATAACAACAACAAAATAACCTCCATAGATGTTAAAAAACTTTAGGGATCGGTTCCTCATGTCTATCTTTTCTGGTTAAATGTTCTAACATTTATATATTTAACATTATGTATATGTATAAAAATTACAATTTTTAACAGATGTTATGGTTGAAATATTTTAATATGTAGAAATATCTGTTTTATTTTTATATAGTAAACTGTAAACAATTTTTTCTTTAAAAGTTATCTCTTCTAAATGCCATCAACCTGTCTTATATAGATTCTAAAACACCACAGTATATATTTACATTTTCAAATGGGAAAAAGCCTACAATTTTTATATACTCCTTATTAATAATAAATTCTTCCACAAATCAGCTACATATAGTAAATTAATAATTTTTAACAGATGTTATTGTTGACATATTTTAATATATAGAAATATCTGTTCAATTTTCACATTAGAAAAATCACCTTCAAACATTAAAAGACAATGTATTTATATATTGGACTATTTCCATCAGCTAATATGAGAATTGAATGTCTTTAAAAAAATATAACTCTATTTAAATATTCCAAATACATTCAACTGTTAGTAATAGCACACAGGTTATGCACAACATTTCAAGAGGTATTATACTCTCCTCTTTTTAAGGTGTTTCTGGCCTGACCAGTGACAATATGAGGATGGGAATCAAACCTGGACACTTAGATTCTTGAGTATTGAATTTTAATATAGCACCAACCAACTGAGCCATCCTGCTAAAGGCAACAGTTAGGAGACATTTCATATGCTTATTTATGAGGTTCCTCCTGATTTTTCACTTTTTTCTAGAAGAAAAGTTGATTAGTGGTTCCCATATATAATATATAGTCACACTGGGTTGACTTATGATGTTGTTCACCAATGTTATGTGAGCAGCTTCTTTAAATTTTCTTTTTTGTACCATTTCTTCTCTATCCAATAATTTTGACTATCTTAGACACACATGTTTTCTCTTCTCTAATAATCAGTTTGTGCTTTGCAAGCACTTTTTAATGGGATGACTGGTCTAGTGTTTTTCAACATTCACGTGGTATTTTATAAATGCAGTTTTTTTTTCTTTTCAGTATTTCAAGTTTAGGCTTTGTAGATGTTAGAATTCCTCATAGTGTGGTATGGCTCTTGAAAGCTGTTCTGATGTTATACTGATTGCAGATTTTCATTAATTTGTCTTTAATTTTTGTTATGTATGGAGATACTACAGTACCAATATTTTTTTTCTTTTGATGATTCTTTTTTGTCCATTTAAGGTTTTCTTAATAACAGCTGATGGGTAACTGCTTTTCATAAGAGTTTGTTCTATATAGATCTTTTCTTTTTCCAAATCTCCAGTTTCTAAACAAACCTCTTTTGCCCTGTTCCATAGTGATAATTTAACTTCATACTTACAATATTACCTTAAAATTCAATACTCATGAATCTAAGGGTCCAGGTTTGATTCCCATGCTAGTACTGTCACTGATCAGGCTAGCAATACCCAAAGAGGGGATTTATAAATATCATTTTTTTGCTCTCATAGCTTTGATAGAATTGACTTCAGGTAAATAGATTTATTATAATTACTAATAATTTATGAGGCTATAAAATATTAATGTCATTTTTAGTTAGGATATATACAATATTTTTTTTAAATTAATGTATCTGCATTTTAATTAATCATAAACACAGAGAATATTTAAATACAATTTGGATATTAATAAATATTGAACAATAATGATGATATGGATAAAATTTTGTGATTTAGGTCAATTGAAAAATGGTGATTCAGCATGAATTGGATTTTGAGGTCATTTATCTTTTTCATAAGTTTTTACTCCTATGTTTTATGAATGTGTGGTACTTTTGAAACTTTTAAATATATCTTATGTGTGTGTATATACACACAACTAGATATATATTACAATGAGTTTTGTCCAAATATTTATTTAGCTATTATTTACCTGGGTCATACCCAAACAAGGTATCAAATACAAACCAGCACTAAAATTAAATCATATCATCTAATGATAGTATGATTTTTGTCATCTCTGTAAACTGAAAAGTGGATGTAATTTATAGCTTACTCTCTAATATTATTAAATTATATGCTATTATTTTTATCTATCAGTTGCTAGTGACTATATGATCCCTTTTGTGTTTGTTTAGATTCTTTCTGGTTTATTATAATAATAAAAATTCAAAAATATATTTACATAAAATGTTTATCATGTTCTTATTTAATAGATAAAAATATTTATTTTAATATGTTTTCATTATGGTGGCATTTCTATTGCTTTACATTTTTTTTTTCCAATTTTACAGTTATCTTATAACATTAGATTACCATTCATAGCTATTTTTCTATAGAAATCATTATTAACATTAATAATTAAAAAGCAATCTAAAGTTGTGATATTGTATGTATTTCTAGAAATGTGAATGTTAATTTGCATATAAAACAAGCCAATACAAACTCCATTTTGATCTTAATACAAATGACAATTTTTTATTGGTAGATTGTTTGATATTAAGGCACTTTTTAAATGAGTTTTTTTTCCAAAATAAAAATTATAATTTTCTGTAATTTGTTTACACATTTAAGCTCATTTATGCAATTTACTTGTATTATATTTATTTTAAACCACAGGTCTACTATTACATTTTATTTAAAATATTTGTTTTAAAAAGTCAAATCATTAAAAACTTAGTTACAGTCAAATTAACAATAGCTTTTATATACATCAGTAAAGAATTTATTTTAAAATTTTAGTAGTAATAAACTTAATTTTTAATTTTAAGACATTTTTATTCTTTAAGATATCTAAACTAAAATTCATTTCTATTTTTAATAGATGGAATTGAAATAAGAAGTATTTTATTCAACCCTCAAGTGGTTATTAACAACTATAGGCCCTATTATTTTAAGGCCAGGAATAGTTTAAAACAATCAACTGTATCATGTGACTATAATACATTTAATGGCTCAGTATACTTTTTTTTATCACTACTATGTCACTTCCTATAAGCTCTAGTAATTAACAGATAAAAATGGTTCTGCTTAATAAATTCATATTCAGTACTATTCTATCCAATATTTTCATACTACATTAAAGGTTATAGATTTCATTTACTGATGAGAAGCAATGAATCATGGACCAGTGTTTAGACCTTTAGGATCTAATGCATCTTTTCTCTGACAACTATAATTTAACTTCTGTTCCACTAACAAGCTATTAGCCCAATTTGAAAAGCATATTAATGTTTTTAATATAAACCAACTTACCTGTGTAATCATACAGAACTGAAATCAGTTTAGTTTCTATTCATTATATTTTTAGTTTCTAACAACTTCAGACACTTTTATCCTGTGGCCAGTAATAACTGAATTTAATCAAATATTACATGATGGTAACTGGTCCAAAATCTAAAGCTTCTGACTAACGAATTCCTTAAGCATGAAATTAGTCTAGGGATAATAGATAGAACATCACTGCATAGAGATATTTTAAGCATTATCATAGGTATCTACCAATAATTGAAGTGTAGAAAAAGAGGCAAAGTTGTGTTGAAAAAAACATGTATGCTGTTGAAATAATATTGAAGAAGCTAAAGCAATATGATAAAATATTGCAACAGTTAATTGGATTTAAACTATTTCTGGCCAAAAGAAAAATGTGCCTATACTGTTATGAATAGAAACTAAACAGATTTCAGTTTTATATATTTATAAGTTGGCTTAAGTTGAAAACATTTACATGTTTTTCTTTTTTAAATTGAACTAATAGCTGGATATTGAAAATAAATATTAATGATAGCTGAGAGAAACAATGTGTCCTAGATCCTAAATAATCAGACAGTGGTCTAAGATCAAAAGCTTTCCACTAATGATGCAATAAGCTAGAAATTATTCTGATGATATTGTATAGAACGGCACTGGGTAGGAATTTCTGTCAATCACTGTAACTTACAGTAAGAAGTATAATTCTTGTGAAAGAAAACATATTTTGCTAATATATATGTATATTGCAACAGAATCCATAGTAGCTAATATTATTGTATGTAAATTAAAAAAAGTTTATGCAAACCTAGTTTGTGGTCACCATTTTCACACATCCTTTAAGTTAATTAAATGGGACATAGGTGGTAGTGACCTTGATGGTAATTATATTATCAATCATGTCAGAAAATTGCAAGATAACTGTATAAAAAAGTTATTCTGAAGAACATCTTTGGTTTTGAGAATAAACTAAATCCTATAAAAGTGGGCTTTTTTTTCATTTTCTAAATAACTTTTATTTATTACAGCAGCACCTAAATCTAGCATAGCCCATCTTATTATATCTTCACTGCCAGGTTAACTAAACAATGTCAACTATTAGAATAATATAATGAATGTTGTTATGACCATCATCTCTTATGCTTGTGTTTAACTGTTGTTAAAACAGGCAAAACTCACTATATATATATATATTGCCACATACAATAAGCTAGATATATATATATATATTGCCACATACAATAAGCTAGAGTTATCAATAGATGCCAGAAGGCTTGTGCATAAAATCCCCATCTAGTGCCTATTCATCCAATATCCCCAGACTAGTTTCTGGCTTATGGCCTTCAACAGACACCATAATGTATGGGTACGGAACTGGGTTCAGAACAATATGACTATATAAGATAATGGGCTTGGATTGAAAACAGCCTTCTGGCATCCATTGATTACTCTAGCTTGTTGTGTGTGGCAATATATATATATATGTAGTGAGTTTTGCATGTTTTAATATAATGAATGATTGCAATTTATTATTAAAGTGTGTATAAAAGAAGAAACATATGTACCTTTAGAAATATAAAATACACCACTAATTGTGTATATCATTACCATGACACATTGTGAATAATTATTATTTTAGAATTATGCATGCATTGTCTATCCTATTTCATCAAATAAATTATTAGAATATTAAATTTAAATTTGCATACATTTGTTCATCGGTCTGTCTGCTCGATTATATA
Source organism: Epiperipatus broadwayi (assembly GCA_028023455.1). Taxonomy (NCBI): domain Eukaryota; kingdom Metazoa; phylum Onychophora; class Udeonychophora; order Euonychophora; family Peripatidae; genus Epiperipatus; species Epiperipatus broadwayi. The sequence goes on from JAQFVV010000271.1 coordinate 207,789, forward strand.
ACGAAATGGTTTCTTATTTCTTTATAACCTAAAACTGAGTGCAGTAAAGAAGAAACAAATAACATCCTAAGCAGACAAAGTATGCAAATTTGAAGTACAAATACAAACAAAGAGAAAAATCAATATTAAGTATAATATTAAATTAGAACCAAACAGTTGTAAAATAGGTGTTTAATAATATACTTTAGAATATGACGCTAACAAAAATAGATTAAATTATTTTCTAATACTAAATTATACATTAGAAAATGTAAAATACATCAATATTCGTAAATATATTTAAAAGAAATACAAATGAAATATATCTCAAAAATTTTAAATCTAAAAAAAGTTTATTATTATTAATAATAATAACAATAATAATAACAACAACAACAACACTAACAACAATAACAACAACAACAACAACAACAACAACAATAATAATAATAATAATAATAATAATAATAATAATAATAATAATAATAATAATAATAATAATAATAATAATAATAATAATAATAATAATAATAATAATAATAATAATAATAATAATAATAATAATAATAATAATAATAATATCATCTAAATTTATTCGAAATTATATATGCGTCTAGGTTTGATTGCTTTAACTGATATAGTTTTCCTGCAACCTACCAATAAAAATATATATTTATTTACTTTGCACTTATAAATTTATATTCCTGTTTGGAACTTTTTTTTTCATTTAAAAATCAACTATGGGATATATATCACAGGATTTTAAAATGTATGTATTCTTCAATAAATTTTCTTTTTAAAAAGCATTAAAGTTCATCGCGTTGCCCATAGTTATGGGACCTGGCAATAGCCATTCATTAGAATTCTTCATACAGTTTTTTCAGTATCACATTCAATTCATCGTCAAAGATTATTTACAGATATTAAAAGTACTAACTCATTTTTCATATCTAGATCCCATCTTAAACACAACGAACCTCTTTAATAAATAATATTTCTGTAGTGTAATTTTCACTACACCACTCTCACATAAGATAGTGACTGGTTATCTGCTTTTAACCATCTTATCCAAGAGTGTAATCATAATCATATAGCCAATGTGTTAAATGTGAATAATAATCAGTTCCTACTTTGCATGAGAGTGGTGTTTGAAAATTACACTAAAGAAGTATTATTTATTAAATGGATAATCTCTAGTCTAATGAATAACTAAATAAGTTAGTAATATATTTCTGCCATGTACTTTGTGTCAAAGCTGTAAGGATAATAAGTTTGACACATCAATTAAACTGTATTAATTGGTTATCTATATATACTTAAGAATAATAAAAATATGTAAGAATATGTAATCTGGGTCAACTGATGAGAGCTGATTCATGATGAAATATGCATCTTGAAGATCATACTTCTTATTCATATGTCTTTGGTTATATTGTTATGATTGCATCCATCCACAGGCTGTTAAAAGTGGATAAAAATCAATTCTCAGTGACTACCAAAATATTATTTATTAAATGGCGAATTACTAATTTAATAAGTAACTAATAAAAATACAGTGAGCATATTATTTATTAAACATATAGGAACTGTATGGAAATTCATCTTAACTATTTTTCTCAGTGCAGAGAGACTTGATAAATCGATTAATTTTGTATAGATTTCTTGATGGTTTTGTCGAACGTAATGTTTAAATATACTGATGATAATATATGTGATGCATAAAATGCACTGGCTATTGTTTTATATCAAAGTGCAACCCAAATGTAGATATATATTTTAAAAATAAAATCCACTATGTGCAGTAATTCTTGCAGAACTGGATTGTCTTGCATTTGTGGTCGAGAGGTCAGCGTGACTGCCTTGCAGGCGGTTGCCCGGGTTGCGGGTTCGCGTCCCGGCCGATGCTGTGACACTTAAAAAAAAACGAACTGAAATTATTTTTTATCTTATTTCTAGAAATGACCTATGGTTATATGAGAACTTAAAAATTCTGAAGATCATAGATGAACTAGGGGTATATTTAAAATAAAAAAAGCAGTTTTTTGTTTTAGATATTTTTAAATGTCTCCCATATTATTATTATCTTTGTGATTTACAAAGTTAAATAAAGTTTGTTGCATTTAATAACAAAAACATTTTACAAAAAAATAAAAAAATGACAATATAAGTTGACAATAGTATAAAGTGTATATAAAAATAAAAATTATTTGATTTAAATCTTATATATAAAATCATATTTGTGGTAGTTTGTTTATATTTTTTATATATCGAAACTCCCAGATAATCATTGCTAACTTTTCTTTTATATAATATATTCCAATAATTATTTAATTCTTTATAAAAATCATATTCTATTTATTTCATTATGCATATAATAAATCAATATCTCCTGGGATATCTGAATACCCCTCCCCCGACATCACATATTCTAATAATGCAATTTAAATAATTCTATAGCCAGTTTAATATGCATACATGGATAAAGATTTTAATATTTTCATTGTTATTCTATATATCAATAAATGTTAGACTATGAATAGTATAATTAGAATCAAGACCTAAATTTAATTCCTTCCCTTAAATTAGTTTAATAAAAGTATGTTTTAAAGTCAATTATTACTTCAAAAAATCAATAATGGCTGTCAAGTTTTGCCCACAAATACACACCCATATATAATTATTTTACTATGAGTCTTGTTGTTATAGTAATTCTAAAATCTAAACGTTGCCAATGATCCTGCTTGAACTGTTTTTGAGATTTTGTTTTGTTTTGATGATAATATTTCTAAGAGAGTAATCTGAACTTATAATATGATATATGTTTGTTATATTGGAAGAATTAAAATGTTAGATGGACTGTAAAATCCAAAAAAAAATTTAATATACAAGAATGATAATTTAATCCCCTAATGCACTTTCATAAAGTATACATTTGGAAATATATTGTAGTGGCTATTGTTGCCTGCAAAATAGTCCCCTTGTGCATCTATATACTGATAAAAATGGTGTTCACATTTCTGGAAGCACACCTGGAATACTGTTGAGCAGCCCTCTCACACTCTTTTGGATATCTATTATAGTAAAAAAATCTTTGTCCTTTCAGTATAGTTTTTAGTTTTGGAAATAACCAAAAACCTCTGAGAGTCAGGTGAATAGGCAGGACAGTCTAAATAGGTAATTGATTTTTTGGCCAAAAGTTTCTCCCAATGAGTACACTATGACCCATTTTTAGCGAAAAAGTACACATGGATATTTATTATCTTCTCAATAGCTAAGAGTCAACTAGCCCTATCAGTTTAAAATTTAGATAGGTATTTGCTTACACTTGTTCAAACACGAAATGTTCAAAACTCGTGTGATTTCGATACATGAGTGACACAACATGGTCATTCTGGGAATTAAATTGTATATATATATGCGATTAATTGAATTTTATTGAAAGTATTTAATAGAAAAAATAATAAGTTTCAGTTACTGCTGCTAAAGTACAATATGTGAACTTTACTGTTCATATTTAAATTATTAAAAAAAGTATTTTAATATTTTAAGCTATATAATTTTTGTTTTCCTATCATGTTTATAACAATATTTTTTTATTTGCCAAATGTATATATATAATTAATAGTAAAACTTAATGTGTGTGAGGATGCGTGTAATTATTACAGAGTAATAAGTATGAATATATTTTTTATATATAAAACTAAATGCATAACAATATTTAAAATGCAATATGTTTATTTGAAATAATTATCGTTTTCCCTAAGGCCACAAGGTCTATGGAATTCTTGATTGTATTCAAATATCCATTTGTTCATTACTAAAAAGAAAACAAGTTAATAAAATAAAAATTTACATAGCTGAAAATATTTTTAGTTAAAAATAATTAAGTGATTTTACTATTTTTAAACAATATTAAATTCGAATAATAATAATTTATTATAGATACATCAATATATATAATTATAAATAAACTATAAATAATTTCTGTATTTTCTGACCTAATGTAATTGACGAGTCTTAATGAAAACACCCACAGAAAAGATACTTTTTTTAAAAAAAAATTCAGTTCTATTATTGCCTAGCCAATATAACGTGTATAATATATTCATGGTTTATAATAATGTGGATGTTTTCATAAATACTCGTCAATTATAAATAAACAAAAATAATTATATATATATAGCTAGACAGATAAATTTAGACACGTGAATAGATAGTATAATGATAGATAAGTAAATATATATGCATACATATATATATATATAATAGTGGTCAGATGAGGAGCCACGGATGTGACTGACATCAATCACTAGTGGACGCCATTTAATTTGCAAAGTAAAATGTTCTATCTCTGTTATAACTGGTAGAATTCCACTTCACAGATAAAATCAGTCTTCATTGATATTTAATGTATGATGTATAGGAAATTTAAATTTACAGGTGAGGATATCCTGCATAAACCTCATAAAATCCTCAATCACTCCTATTATTTTAAATATGTGTTCCTAGATCTGAAAGAATCTCAATACTTCTTCGAATGTTTTATTAATGATTGTATAATAGTGCAGCATTTATATTATTGCAAGTAATAAATAATCCTTAAGCTAAAATAAATAAATAACAAATATATATTACAATATTCCAACCTTCAACATAAACATGTGTTAATATATTGGACTATTTTTATCATCAATCAGTTAATGTTGAATGTATAGAAAATTTTAAACTTTATTTAAACTTTTCAAATGCAAACAACTTGTTAGTAAGAACACATGATAGGCAACACAGGTTAGTAATTACAAGATGTTTCAAGTGTTATTATTCTCCACTCTCCTTCAGGTGTTGCTGGTCTAACCAGTGACAGTATTAACATAGGAATATTGAATTTTACAGCGAGAACTCTAACCAACTGAGGTATTCTGTCAAAGATAACAGGTAGTAAAATTTTTATACATGAGGGTTGCTTCAAAGTCTCCTGAGTTCAATTTTTTTTAAAATTAATACTGTTTTCTAAGATCGGTTAATTAAAGTCATCCATACATTATATATTGCAACACTGAATTGATTTATAGGTTTATTTCCATTGTCATATGAATGGATTCCTTGTATTTTTTTCCTTGTCCCTTTTTCCTCTCTATCCAGCATTTTCCTATTTTTCCAATTGAACATATGATCATCGGTATATACATGTGTTATTTTAGATATATGTGTTCTTTCAATCACTGCTAATCAGAGTGACACATTTTATCAATATGTGTCCAAATTCACATGGTATTTATAAATGCAGCTTTTGTTCTTCAGCATATCCAGTTTACACTTGGTAGAAATTAGAATTCCTCTAAGTGTGGTATAGCTTTGGAAAGTTGTTCTGATCTTATATTAACTGCAGATTTTCTTTAACTTGTCTGTCATTCCTGGTATGTATGGGGACACTAGAGCACCAATAATAGTTTTTGTCTTTTTGTCATCTATTAACGATTTTCTTGATGACAGCTATAGAATAGCCATTCTTCATGAGAATTTGTTCTATATGAAACTTTTCATTTTCCAAATTACTGCTTTCTAAAAAAACTACCTTTGCTCTTTTTCGTAGAGTTAGTGTAGCTTCAAGTTTAGTGCTTCTGGTGTGATTGAATGTATATACGAAGAACTCATCAGTGTATGCTGATTTTCTATACACTGATATTTTCATGTTGCTCTGAGGTAGTCTTGTCACAAGAATATCTAAGAATGCCACTTTTTAAGCCAATGAACATCATGTGATCACCACTTCTTATACTTCCTTATAATTGTTAATAAAACAGTTATAAGTTTTGTAGTTAAACAGAGATAAAAGGTGGCTGCTAGAGGGTTGCATTAGATCCTAAGATATAGGTGCAGTGCTTTCAGATTCAAGGCTCCTCACTGACGAAGGAAACAAGCCAGAAACTAGTCTGGGGATATTGGATGAGTAGGCACTAGCTGGGAATTTTATGCACAAGTCTTCTGAAATCCATTGATTACTCTAGCTTGCTGTGTGTGGCAATATGTATAGTGAGTTTTGCCTGTTCTAATGCCACTTTTTGTTCTCATTCTGATTTCATTATGAATTTAATTGAAGGAGATATGTTGTTGATATGCATCCAGAATGACTGTAATTATGACTCACCTTGAGGTCATACCATGAATGCATCATCAACATAGAGAAGTCATACTTTAGGTGGACATGGAGTAGTATTTATCACTATGGTTTTAAGTTTTTTCCATGCTTAGAAACATTTACATGGAAGACTTGAAACCACAGCCAGAAATATTACTCCATGTCCATCCAAAGTGTGGCTTCTCTATATTGATGATACATTCATGGTATGTCTACATGGTGAGGAACAATTACACTTATTCTGGATGCATATCAACAACTTATCTCCTTCAAATAGATTCACAATGGAATAAGAATGAGAACAAATATTGACATTCTTAGATGTTCTAGTTACAAGACTCCCTCAGGGAAAAGTAAAACAACTGTGTATAGGAAACCAACATACACTGGAAAATTCTTGGCATATACCATAAATATTAAACAAGGAGTTATTCTATCATTGTGGAAGAGAGCAAAAAAGTTTCTTCAAAAACCAGTGATTTGGAAAATGAAAAGATTCATATAAAACAAACTCTCATAAAAATAGTTAATAATCAGCTGCCATCAAAAAAATCTTTAATAGACAACAAGAAGAGACACCAAAAAACCCTTATTGATACTATAGTATATCCATACATACCAGAAATGACAGACAAGTTCCAATGCCATATACACTTCAGGAATTGTAACTTCTGTGAAGTCTAAACTGTAAATGTTGAAGAACAAAAATGGAATCTATGAAATACCATGTAAATGTAAAAGAATATTGGTGAGAGCTCTTACCCTGTTGAACAGCAATTGAAAGACTACAAACTTAAAATTTAAAGAGAAAAAACAGATGTGTCTACAGTAGCAGAACATGCATATACTAATGATTATATGTTCAATTGGGACAATACAAAAATATTGGATAGGGAGGAAAGGGTGCATAGAAGAAAATTATAGAAAGCTGCTCACATGACAATGACAAATAATCCTGTGTGTCAACCCAATGTGGCATTACACAATGTATGGAAGTTTCTAATTAATCTTTCTCATAGAAAAAAAAATATTAAATAAAAAAAATTGAAGGATTCAAAAGGATTTTAACCAACCTTCATATATAAATATATGAAATTTCTGCTATCTGTTGCATTTGACAGAATACCTCAGTTGGTTAGAGTGCTTGCCTTAAAATTCAATATTCGAGAAACTAATGGTATAAGTTCAACTAAAACAGGCACTGCTCAGATCAGCAATACCTAAAGAAGAGCAGAGAATAATACTACTCAAAACGTTGAGTAATTACTAATCTGTGTGGTTTATTTGTGTGTTATTACTAACAATTTGTTTGTATTTGAAAAGTTTAAATAAAGTTTAAAATTTTCTATACATTCAACATTTACTGATAGATGATAGAAATAATCCAACATTTAATATATCATCATCACAAACTCTCAGCTTCAAAATAAATATTCTTGCGGTTATATTTTACAAATGACTGTTGTAACTTGAAATTTATAGTAAGATCAAATCATATATCTATGGGCTATAACTTTAAATTTAACTTGATATATTTATGTACATGTATAGAATTATCGTTTATCGATCACTTTCCACATAATAGCATGGACTGTATATTAATAATCTATCAACAATATTTTTAATTTTATTTACATAAATTGGCTGGCTGTCTATATCAAATTCAAGAAGAGATTCATGCCCATATATTTTATAACCCATTAACCCTTAAACCACTAATTATATTATTGGTTGTATGAGGTAAAAATCAAATCTTTTAATTGGCCAACTCACAAACTGAAGACAAAGCCTATTGTTAAAACATATTCACCTATAATATTAAATTCAACTCAGATACGTTTATAAAAAGTATATTACTAATTTTTCAGGTTATGAAAGAGAACGAAAGTTCTTTCAAAAATAAATTGCTATTTATTTATTATAAAATATATTCAATTTCAGCAAATATAAAGCGAATGTCTAAACAAAAAAGTGCTGACGCAAACGCTTTTTTTCAATTTTACGATATGGAAAAGTAAAGATTTCTTTTTGCTAAATCTTAAATATTTTTACTAAAATCTTCAATATTTTTTGAAAATAATTTTGTTTTTTTAGTATTCTTTCTGAAAATCATTTGTAATTACTCAATATATACTTAATATTCTTTAAAATTATATTCGAAATGAAAATCTCAGCGTTTTTCTTTATTTTCTTTGATCAGGCGGTTTCTTTGTTCTTTCCAGCCAATCAGAATGTCTTTTTCGGCTGAGAGCTGGCTGACAACCAATCACCGACAATGTTCTTTCTTTGTTTAGTTTTAAATGCATTTTTTTTTTGATTTTTTACTTGTAAAATAATTCAGAAGAGGGCACCATCTTACAGAACTTTTAAAAACCTAATCAATAACTGTCAAACGAATATTCTAGCATAAGAACTAGCAGAGTTAGAGTGACGTCAGATGTTGACGAGATGCCTCGTAAAAGGCGGTTGAAGAATTAATACAGCAAGAACCAACCCAGCACGGATTCTAAGCAAACGTTCTTAAAATAATCACATTGTACCAACATTATCGTCTTTTAATCATCATTCCATTATATATTCAAAATGAATGGTGTGGTCGATTATCAGCACATACATTAATAATACACATATATTGTCATTAAATTTTAGAAAGAAAAAAAATTACATATTGAACAGTAAATACATAAATAATTATTAACTATACCAAAACTCTACTTTAAAATAAAAGAACAGTGTGCAGACAGGAATTATTAATATTATACATATTCTTCAAAATCTATACATGTATGTGACCCCTATATTTTTTATTTTTTATTTTCAAATTTTTTTTAACTAGTTCAATATTTTACTGATTATATTGTAACCGGCACAGACATCGTTACATTGTTTTTTTATTAGTAAACATGAAAAAAATAAAAGTTCGCAAATAAAACTTCTTTTTTTTTAAGCATTAAAAATTGAAAATTAAAATTCTATACTAAACTCGTATCTATATAAAATCGCACAGATAAAAAAAATTATTAAAATAAAACTTTATTAAAAATAGAAAAACTAAATCTTTCAACAAAAAGATTTAGAATAAAAATATATCTTTAAGTTTGAAAACAAATTAATTAATGTTATTGAAAAATGGAAATGATTATTTTAATTAGTCAATGTAAACTAGCCTTGGGCATTTAAATGTATAAGCATGGTCAGATAGGAGAAAAAACAATGGAATCGGACCTCAGTGAAAGGAACATCACATCGATGACATAATGTCAATTGAATCCTTAAAATTAATATAAAAGGAAAAGTTTGGAAATTATTAGTTGGTTATTATTAAGAGTGGTGATATGTATTAGTGCGGAGTTGTGGGAGAAGGGATTAAAAAGATGCACTCTTCAATCCCTTCAGTTTTGTTTAAAAAAAAGAAATGACATTGTTTTCTACATTGAGGACCAGCCAAAGCAAAAGACCTCTGGATGAATAAATAAACTGGCCAACAGAATACCAATTTCTTTAGGATGGCATGGGAATTCACGTTCAAACGGCAAGCAATGGATAAAAGGAACGTTTTGAAATCGTAAGAACTTTTTGAACTCTCAGCTTTAAATATATATAATTAATGAACATTTCTAAACAATAAGAACTTTACTTCTAAACTTGTTCCATATTTAAAAAAAATAGAAATAGATTCCTATCTGACCAAACTAAATTATTTATTACTTAGGTATAATTTTATTTGATGTATTTCTTTTGTAAAATCATTTCCATTTTTTTTTTTTTGTTCTTTTAAGTTTTTATTATGATTTCTGTTTTTCGATAAATTAAAACTATATAAATATTAAACTTAAGTCGGGCATGAATGGCTATATAGATTTGTAAAGTTATATTAGGGGAGGGTAATCTTAGGTTATTCATTTTGTAGTTGAATTAGGTAAATGGATTGGATATATTGGTGTAATTAGTAGATGTAGTATGAGATTCGCTACAGGCAGAACGCTATTATAGGCTGCACACTCTCGTTTTGCCTATGGGAGGAATTATAAGATGGAGACCGCAGTTCCTTCCTATGGAGTTTTTTTTGGTACTTGTGTACAATTCAACCGATGACGTATTACCCTGAAGGCATATCAGTCTAATCTTGCGATTTTTAAGATAACGTCTCCAAGTGATCTGCGGACACATGTAATCGCTAAAATGTGTCCGCAGATCACGTGAACATGGTACGTTAAAAATCGCAAGATTAGACTGATATGCCTTCAGGGTAATACGTCATCGGTTGAATTATCCAGGTCACATGCTAAAAAATATTCAAAAATGAAAAATATCTGACGCAGGTCAGGCAAATACTAAAAAAAAAAAATGTACATGCATGCATCAAAATATTATTCTCAATTTTAAAATACAGCAGCGCGTAGCGCTGGAATTGGCGGGGGGGGCCTCCGGATGTTTTTGTCGGGCCGCAGGCCCGGCGTACACGTATATCAGACATTGTATTACTCTCATAGCTGTATGATATAATTCAGAAATTAAAAATAAAATTAAAACGTAATTCAATGTAAGTTTGAGAATTGTAGAAATATTAACAAATATTTTTTGTAAATAAGTTTGAGAATTGTAGAAATATTAACAAAAACTTTTTGTAAATTTTAAATAAACACCTAAATAAAAAAGACGCGATCTAATGCAAATCTGGTATTAATGGCGTCCAGAAAATGCCGCACTTTTACATGCATTTGGTAATTTTAAAAACGTACTGCATATTGCAAAATTGATTTAAAAAATTATTTCAAATTATTTACACATTAAAAACGTAATGTAGAAATATTAACAAAAAGTTTTTGTAAATTTAAAATAAATAAAACACTTTACCCGAATTAATGCGAATCTGGCATTAATGGCGTCCTTGTTATCACATGCATTTGGTAATGTATATTCCAAATTTGTTTTAAAAAATTATTGAAAATTATTTACACATTAAACGTAATTCAATGTAAGTTTCAGAATTGTAGAAATATTAACTAAAAATTTTTGTAAATTTAAAATAAACAGATAAATAAAAAACACTTTACCGGAGAATAAATTATTTACACATTAAACGTAATTCAATGTAAGTTTCAGAATTGTAGAAATATTAACAAAAACTTTTTGTAAATTTAAAATAAACAGATAAATAAAAAACACTTTACCGGAGAATAAATTATTTACACATTAAACGTAATTCAATGTAAGTTTGAGAATTGTAGAAATATTAACAAAAAATTTTTGTAAATTTAAAATAAACAGATAAATAAAACACTTTACCCGAATTAACAGCTCAAAAAAGTAACTGTGATGCCGTGGATAGCAAAATCACAATAGACAGAAAAATCAAAAAATTTCCCAAACCTCTCTACGAATTTTAAATCTCGCGGGTGAAAAAAAAAAATTGACTCTCTGATGGATTAATCACGCCAGTCACTTGGTTACCATGACAACGTTGTCATGCAAAAAACGTCGATGTCTACCGGAAGGGAAATCGGTAAGTCAAAAACATCATCGGTTGAATTATACACAAGTACCTTTTTTTTTATTTCTCTTATTGTCAGATAGATGTAATATTCCTATCTGACGAGAAGCAGTTTCTTCTCTTAACCTAATTGTGTTGCCATATTCGTATTACATTGAACACATCGATATATCAGATGGATTGAAGTTTGGTTTGACTGCAAACTTTTGGCCTAAGGTTAAACAAGGATTGAATATTTTCTTTTCAAATGCAAATCTATGTAGTCTATTCATACTTGACACTCTAAATAAAGATGCATTAAATTTAAGTTGGGTATAGACGCTTGCATGGGTTCATTACCGGTTAATTATGTTTTTTGTTTTTCATATTTGATCAAAATATACTAGACATTAGGTAAATACTGATACCTTATGGTGAGTATCTAAGATGTATTTATGTCAGATGTCTTTTAAGTTATTGGTGTCTTGCGGCATCTTACGATGAATGCCACTGGGTTTCTTATAAATTTCCCTCTGCATTTCCATCAATAACTTTATATTTTGATCATTTATGTTTATTTTGAAATGTTTTGACCAGGTAATCTACCGATCTATACTCAACATTAAAAACACATTTTATAAATCCATCTGTGCTAACTTATAAAATTTAAAATGTAAACATATAAAAATTAAAATGTAAAATCAAAATTCTAAAATCAAGTTAAAATTATAAAGTAAAAGTAATGTTAAAATGATTCCAAATTTATATGTGCATTAATAAATGTTTGTGTGTATAATTACTGGCAGTGGCTTATTTTATTCTTTTTTTAAAAATTATTCTTAGATAAGAATTTATGATTAAAATATAAATTTCTGCTATTCCACTGAGCTAGTGACAATGGGCTAATGACTGGAAACAACCAATATTAAATATTTTTTTTTTACTTACGTATCTGCCTACTATATAAATTTTCTAGGTTCAAATGCCTAGTGGCGCCTTGTAGTGCAGATTACATAAGTCTCTATCTCCGGATCATTATAATATAAACAATTCATATATCACTCTAAAAGAATTTATTTTAAAAAGTTTTTATTAATAAACAATAAATTCACATCTATTTTAAAAGAATTAACAAAATAATAACCCTTCCCAGATGTTTCTCTAATAAGTTATCCACTAATTATTATTATTTGCAATATTTTGTCATAATAATTTTTTTAATAAATCTGATATCTCTACTGGATATCATTTCCCTAAATAATTTCTATTGACATTTTGATAGTTCTAAATTCTTTGTTTTTGTAGATATAATAAACACCTCCACACTTCCCCAATTCTTTTCAAATTCATATCAATAAAGATATAATAAAAGACAAATGACCTCCAAGATGCACTTCATGCTGAACCAAGCACTCATCAGTTGGCTCAGGTCACTATCTCTCATATATATCTCTATTATATGCAAAGTATTTATCTAGAGTAAATTGTTACATATTTATCTGAAATGGATGGCATCAAAGTTGTGATTGGAGGGAGTTTGACAATGGTAAATGAAAATGTAACAATTCTTTGTTTTGAGAAAAGTTATTTTATGCTGTCCTCTATAGTTTATTTTTAGCAATTATAAATAGAAATGTATTTTTGAAATAAACTTTCGTTTACTTTAATAATCTGACAAATTATTAATTTGCTTTTTAGAAACTAAACTAAAGGGAGTATAATTTTAAAAGACAAATGGTTGGGGTGGTGGTGGTGATAATAATAATTACTACAATGGGTTTACTGATGAATGCTTTCTGGGAGACAAATAATGATTAATCATTGAGTAACTTAAAATGAATAATTATGGTATGAAGTTTAGACTCCAGGACTCAATCTGTCCTTACAATTAAAATAATTATAATGAAATTATTTCGTTAAGTAAATTCAAATCATTAAATCCATATACATAATAATTACTAATTTAAATGAAATGCTGTTAATTCAAAGAAATGATACAATAAAATATAATAATGCTGAATCTTTAGTTAGCAAAGAAAATTCATTTAAAAATTTAAGCAAAATCCCAAAAGTCTATACATTTAAAATATTTTTTATAACCTTATTTAGGATTCTAAAAAGTAGTAATTCAGCTTTCAGCTGGTTTCTACTTTACAGTTTAAATTTTTATTTTATGTATGTTTTATTTCAGAGCTCTAGTATTATATGAAATTTATGGTTTAAATTTATTATGTTTAATTATTTTGTCACAATCAAATTTTCCACAAATTGGATAGATTGATTTTTTTGCCATAATTGTTTTTCATCTAACAGTTGTTAGCTTATTCTTGATTTGCACATAGTTGATTAGACCACTCTTGCTGAAATGAGTTCTATACAGCCACAGAAAAATTCTCAATCGCAAACTAGTCTTGCATTACACAGCTTCTCAGTGCACTTAAGAATGATTTTATTTTTGTATAGCAGCAAGATAATAATTATGGCATTGAGGACCATCACAAACAACAAGAATTCATCACTAGGCTAATTATATTACATTTTATATTATGGAGTGCTAATACTTTAATTGCAATGGAAAAACCATAGTAGCAAGTTTTTATTTTGGATCTAATGAAAAATTTATAACAAAAAAGTCTTTATAGCAAATTATAATTAAAGATTAAACTCTCCGATTATAATTATAATAATTTGTTTTTCTGATACTATAATCTAAACAATGGGAAAACATTACTGATTTTTTTAAAAATTTTAATTACATTGTGATAATCCTTAATACATCTGATCCAGGTTTTAGTTTGAGTTCAGTCCCTAATGAGAATTCTTTTAACTTTTTTATTTTTAAAGATGTGTGTGAAATGTAGAACATAGTTTTAAGCTTACATTATCAACAAAAGCTATGGCTAAAACATTTTCGTAAATGCAGTAACATCTTTTTTTTATATATTAGAATATAAAGCTTTAGAAAGAGTATGAATGTTGGTTTATGTACATTTAAAATTACATTTTATATTTATGATTGTGCTAATTTTATTATTTTATATTTTATTTATTTTATGATTTTAAGATAGTTGTAAATATTTATATTATGTATTATATTATGTATTTTATAATTCGTTAAATAAATGATTACATTATTTTATTATTATTTTTACTTTTTTTTTGCTGTTTATCACTAATCCTAAAAGTCATGTAATTTCTTTTCTCATGTGTCATAGCATCAGCCGGGAAGCGAACCCACTATCTCAGGACAACTACTTGTATAGCAGCTGTCGCTGACCTCTCGACCACCAATGCTTGATGAAAATTATGTAATTTCTTCAGAGATATTCTGAGAAACACAATTACAGTGAAAACATGATGAGGATTAATAAAAGTTCATCCAAAAGATTTCTTTCTGTAAAGAAAGAATCATCTAAGGCTAATTTAAATTGGATGTAAAAAAAATTAAAAATGCTTTTGGATAATACTAATGTCATTTCAATCATAATTATCACAGTGCTTATATATATCAGACTGAACATTAATATGACGCGAAAATGTTGAAGATATACTCGGTAGAAAAATATTAATTTTTTTATATTTAAATTCTAATTTACATTAATATCTAAAATGGCAGAGCCTGGAAACGTAATTATATATTGAACCGTGTTCGAATATGTGGATTCAAATCACCGGTCTCTTAGGCAGAGAAGAACATACTCGGAGAGTATGTATGCCCAAACGATAGCTATAAAGTATATAACTAACATTACATTTCCAGGACATAGCTTCTTCTTGGCTGTTGAGTTGAACACCATGTCCAAAGCACTTTTTTTGTTTGTGTATAAACACGGGCGCCAGCTATCTATTCAAGGATGAATAAATAACGCCCTTTGAGCAATGGCCACTAACCCAACGCCTAAATCCATGACTAGCTCAGCTGTTTGTAATCACTAATAGATTATACATAATTAGTGGTTAAGACTTGATAAAAGAATTGTAAAAAAGAATTTATAAAAAGAATTGATAAAAGAATTTGGTAAAAGAATTGATAAAAAGAATTGACCGACAAATAAAGTTTAATTTTAAAGATAATTTATTAACTAACATTTATTTACTAAATTTAAACATTCTAATAAAACACACACATATTTTAAATTAACATTTCTAAATAGTTTAAATATTCCTATAGATTTAATAACAGAACACTCTAATTTAACTAATAAATATTGATGTAATGATCACGCACATATTAACTCATGCACACACATAATAATGATAATAAAGGACTACATAGCATTTGAAATTTAATCACACACATATCAATAGTTCATTTATGTATGATATCGAGTTCATATAATTAGACTCTTGGAGGATTCACACGAATTAATGAAATGCAATGGCTATTACAGTATAAATGAAAATAAGCAAATGTTTTACCTAGGATTTTGAACATAGATTTAACACTTTGTTTTCTTCTTGTTTATTGTTTCTTCCAGTATGAATGGTTCCAGTATGAATGCTTCCAGCTGGCTGGGATGTTTCCTTGCTGAGTTTCCTGATTTTCACGATTATTACTATCGGAGACAAATAGATACTGACGGAGATTTTCTAAGATGTTAAGCTGACATTATTTCATGGGCAGATCTGCTGTTTTCTTGGACATCTGGGCTGGAGATAAACGTGCGTTCCCAAGATCTTCTCAACACTGCATTTTGTTTGTTAACTGCTCAATTAATTTCTGAACTGCACTACTCAATTACTTTGTGAACTGATCTCACTCAATTAATTTGTGGACTGACTTGTCTGATTAAAAAAAAGGTCTATTTATACCTGAGCCTTGTTGTCTTTCTAATATCTCCGCAAAGATCTGTTGTCAAATTCCAATGGTAATCATTTGATAAACGTGTTTTGGAAGATTGCTTAATTAGTAATAGCCATGCAATAAAACGTGTTGTTTTATTTTATTAATAGCCATTGCCGTGGTTTTTAATGATAATCTTCTTTTATTTCGCATACATTTTATTTATTTACAAATCGCACATATATACGCACATATATTTTTAATACAATTTACTATTTAGTTTTAACATTATTTTTTCTTTAATTAAACTTGAATGAAAAGAGATTTGTATATTTCAACCTTTTAAATTATATTTTTACGAATACTAATAAAAACTATTTATTTCCTTTTGTAAACCTTTAGTTTCATTTCTCAAACCAAGACTCCCCCTGCCCCCTTTTGATTAATTAATTGTAGCTTTTTTTATTTCAAAAACTAACGCTAGAAAACTATTTAATTCTTATCTTTTCGAAAACGAAGCTGCAATAAACTCTTCAACATTTAATTTTATGTTTTTCTTTTATGAAAGATTATTTTAATAATATAATTTTAGATAAAATTATATGTGCCTATATCAATATAGGTACAATATATATAAATTTAATATGAACCATTACATTTTGATATCGCAAAAATTGTGGATAGATTAATACCATTACAATATATATACAACCTTTACTAAAATATTTTTTTTATATTATTTGTAAAATTTGCATTTCACTTATATATATATATATTGATATTTGAGGTATATATGAATACTTTAGTCATTTTTTTTAAAAAAATCTATTTCTTCGAAATATGAACTAATAGTGGAAACCTATTATTATAAAGTGCTGAAAACTTTGAAATTATTCAAACGGACGTCAAACTCCGATAATGTGCTATTTCTTACATATTATAAATTTCCCCGTGCCACTAAGAGTTTAAAAAACTTAAGTAAATCACCTAAGTTTAGAGGGTACATTCTATATACACCAACCCTTAAAGACCAATGCTTAAATCTGGGCTTGAGTCTATTGTGTGCCTGATGTTATAATCTAAAGACATTATCTCATTTTTAACCACCTACGATTAGGCAAACATGACCTATAAATGTAAACCTATTATTATAAAGTGCAGAAAACTTTGAAATGATAATAATAGGTTTACATTTATAGGTCATGTTTGTCTAATCATAGATGGTTAAAAATGAGAGCGTCTTTCTCTTGTGATGGGTTAAATAGATTTATACAATTCAATATTTGATTATAACATCAGCCACACAATAGACTCAAGCCCTGATTTAAGCATGGACTGTAAGAGGTGGTGTTTATAGAATGTACACTCTAAACTTAAGTGATTCACTTAAGTTTTTTAAACTCTTACCGGCAGGTGAATGTGTGGAAATTTATAATATTTAGAGATTGACTTCCATTTGAATAATTTGAGCTAATAGTGGGTAAGTATTTTTTTTTTGAAAAATTATATTATTATTGAATAAACATTATATACACTCTGTTAAAAGATTCTTGACTATCTCAAAGACTGCAGTATAAAATTTCATTAAAGCTTTAATTCATTTCTTTATTTATACATATATTTTTGGATAATTTATTTCTAAACATTACTCACCCCACTTTTTTCCTGTTTGGACAGGACAGGCAGCATGTAAAGTGTAAAAATTACCATTCCCGGATTTATACAAATTATACCAAAACAATGCAGCTCCCTAAAATGAGATCAAAGAAATATGGGGATATTGTTTTGAATATCTACAAAACATTTCACAGCATTAATATTAATTGTTACATTTCTTTTATTACACCCTTAATCAGTAAATAAGACGTTCATGAAAAGTATTTTATATTATATTTTAAATTACAATTTATTGTTAATATACTTTCACTTTACAATTATAACAAAATTAATATGCATAAATATTGACACATTTGAAAGCTATCTGACCATCATCAATCATTCTATTTATATGCCTCCTGTTCTATCTATCTATTTATACATTTGCAATTATTGTATCAATAAAATATTCCATCACTTGTTTTACATACTTATTCACTATCTTCTATTGTCAGAAATTAGCTTTTGTAATCTTTAAATGACCCTATTAACATTACTTATTATTATACCATTGCATTATTTAGTTTTTTTCATATACATATATATTGTAATCTCATATTTAACCTGCTAATGGGGTTAAATGTGATAGTACTTTTAAAAAAAATAATCCAAATAAATATTGTCTATTATCTTTGTTAAATATGCTTGAATAATAATTGCTAAAAGTATATCAACTAATTGATTTAGTAGTAGTTAATGTCAGAATTTGATAATTTAAACTTGGATAAGTTAGATTAAAATGTATTATGTTTTGAGTTAAGTATATTAAATAGTTTTGCTATTTGTTAAAATATTATTTATTAATCTGAGTTAAAATGCATTTAAAATAGTAGTTACTGAAGTATCAGATAATCCAGGCAATATCTATTTGAAATTGTGATTTAATGTGTTAAGCTTAAGGAAAGTTAGTGTAAAATAGTTTTTATCTTAAATGAATTTCAGTAAGTAAAATTTGCTTTTGCTGCCTTTAAAATATTGATTATTAATTGGCAGTAAATTTTATTGTTTTCTAAATCATGTCTAGTATACACGTGTGCAAACATTTGTGCATGTGTGTTACAAGTGGGAAGTTTAAGAGGGATTGTTTAAATTATTAATTATCTTTAAAAGATAATATATTGTATAAATGGAATTTTAATAATAAAATATTTAATGATAATTGTTAAAGAATTCTTAAAATAAAAAGTGGTTGTTTTAAATAAAGGGTATAATATTTTTTTATTTGAAAATTAAATAAAGTTAATAAAATTATCTTCATGTATTAATTGACTGTCTAGATATCAAGTGTTTAAATCTCTCCATAAAAAACTGTGCTATGTTTTGCTATATGGAATAACCCGAGGACTCCTCAATTAAGAGGATTAATCTCATTTTAAATAATAAAAGAACTTTTAACTCTCAAGTTAGTTAAATGGGGTAAAAAAAGTGATTGTTATGAAATTTATATAAGTTTTTTTATTATTGCATTATTATAGTTGTATGAATTATGCATATTTAATTATTATTACATATGCGGTATATTATATAGCATATTTATAATAATGTGCATGTCAAAAAAAAAAAAACTTGGTAAGAAATAATCAAATGAAAGATTTATTTTTCAATTGAAAATTATTAAGAGTTCTCAGAATTGTATTCCAGTATAATAAAAGAGTATTACTTACTGTTCACAGAGTAAACGGCTTTTCTATATTTGATTTATGTGTAAATTGATGTTTTGGAAGTTGATTGTGAGTTAAGGTAACATTTAAAATACTTAATATTTGATAATGCTTTGCAAGCATACCTGGTTTGCATATATTTTAGATCAAGTTTATGTGACATTGTGCAAATAGATATGTGTGCATGTTACCTTACATTTATTATTAACAAGTTCATGCTTTACTCATCTTTTAATTAATATGCAGTTTGGAGACAGGTATCAATTTTGGCATTTTATGTGGTTTCCGTGACTGTTATATTTGCTAAACACTCCCTAAAGAGAGAGAAATACAGCTTACTTGCTTTGTCACTGCCAGGTTGAGTTACTGGGTGTCCATTTACCTATTTATTATGATCCATTCTGCATTTAACTTTATATTATTAGCATGTATTTTAGTATGTGAGAAAATTTCAAGACATGTTCATCTGTGCAATTGTTCATGTTAGCTCTACTACAATTTAATTTTAGAAATGTTCTTTATTGTTAGTACTGAGCTCTTTTATAATTCAGTGCCTCATATGCATCAATAAATTTAAACCAATATAATTATTTTTGCATAATATCTAGCTATCTTTGTAATATCATTAGAGTTATATGTCTACACTAATTTTTAAATGTCACAGGTATTGTAATTTTAAAATTACCATTAGTGATTTGTGTATAAGCATATATATATATATATATATATATATGTGATATTCTAAGTACTGATTATAATTATTAGGCGGTTAGTATCTCAAGTAAAAGCGTGATAACTTCTTAAAGGATATAAATGCCAAAATTATAATTTTACAGGGATTTATCCAAAAGCGAATATGTTTTATTTTAAATTAGGTAAATGTTTATGTCAGTAGTAATCTGTAATGTTAAAGTTACTGTATCTTGTAAATATCTCTTATTGTATTAAAATATTATTATATTGTAACTAAATGTTTTATTACTCATTAAACACTTTTATGTTTTCATTGCCACCATCACATCCATTTATCCAGAAAATCTAATATAATAAAGTTTTATTGAATATTATTGTATATGAGAGTACATTTCAAATTGGCTTATTCAATTTATTTATCATTTACTTAACACCTATATTATTTTAAAATAAATATTATATTGATTTATCCTTATTATAAATGTGCTTAATGATATAGCAGGTAGTATAAAAGTATCCTGTCTACCGGCTGCACTATTGTATTTTTTATTACTTGGTATAAGTTCGTGCATGGATATATAAGAATACGATATGTCTATAGGTTGTTTGAAGATAAATATCCATGTGAGAAGAATTTTTAAATATTTGAAGAGTATCTTGTGGCTAGCCAAACGGTAATCTGAAGTATTCACATCCTTGAGTATTTTATGTTTCAGTTTTTCATTCATTTTAAAGCATAAGCTATAAGACTACAGAACCACAAGAAGAAGATAAAATACTTAATGTATAGGAACTTAAATTGTGAATACATTTAATAACATCTAGGTATGTAGTACAATAATTTTTTTCTTTTATCAAGCATAAGCATAAACCCTAATATATAGACAAAATAAGAACAGAATATGTAGATTAAAGAAAAACGTGAGATTAAAATAAAAACCTACGATAAAATTTAAATATAATAAGAACCTGAGATTGTATTATTTCGATTTATATTATGTTCTGTCTATAAGAGTACTATACTCTTGGTGTGTAAAATGTATAGTCAATATGGTGCCAATGTGAATGCTCGTTTGGGGGTTTACAATTAGGTTTTTGAAACCAATATGATGGCCTTTTATCTTCTATTCCCTTCACTTGCAAGATTACAATATATATATATGATTACAATATATATATAATACGTCATCCATACTTTAAATGTTAAATCAACATTTAATTTAGCAATTGGAAAGCAAGACTTATGCCATTTATAAATCGTAATATTTTTTAAAATGCAAGATTATTTATCACCAAAGTGAAAAAAATTAAATCCACAGAGAATTGTATTTTTATGATATATGTATAGATAATTTTAAAAATCCAGTATTAAAATGCATATTTTAAATAATTACTGACATTTGTAACGTCCTAATAGGAAACGGCTAAAATAGTATAATGTTTTTATTCTTAACTATAGAATAATTTGATATGTAATTAAAATAATATTTGTAAATATTCCGAACCACAATATAAATGATGTTAATATCTCTGAAAATGCTGATAAATATATATATCTTTTTAAAAATTTATTATTGTTATATATGCGTAAATATCATTCAATAAAACTTCTATTTGATTTGAAGTGGAATTTTCCTCATTCATGAAGGCGGGCATACCCAGTAGTAATATATATATATAATTTATTTTATTTCTGTACTTAGAAATATATCACTTTCTATGGTATTCAACTAAGTACTATATTGAATTTCGGTTAAAAAATTAAAAAATCAAAAAGTATTTTCGATATATATATACATTATTGAAATGACAGATAAAAATAAATAAATTCCATCTTTGGGGCTAAAAGTATAATAATTTAGATGTAAAAATGTAAAACTTTTTAAGAGACATTTAATAAATATTTCAAATAAAAATATTAATAAATATATCAGTATATTGAAATTTAAAAGAAGAAACATACCTTCTGTGGCTGAACAACAACATTTAATAGGGGAAAAACGGTTGCTCCTCCCTCTGGTATATCATTCAACTAAAGTATAAATTTATTTTATTATCAAAATTATACAGACAGAGAAAAATGCACAGATAAATGGATGGATGGATGGATGGATGGATAGATAGATAGACATAAATAAATGGATGGATATGTAGACAGACAGATAGATAGATAGATAGATAGATAGATAGATAGATAGATAGATAGATAGATAGATAGATAGATAGATAGATAGATAGATAGATAGATAGATAGATAGATAGATAGATAGATAGAAAGAAAACACATAAATAAATGGATGGATATGTAGATAGACAGACAGACAGAGAGATATATAGATGGATAGATAGATAGATAGATAGATAGATAGATAGATAGATAGATAGATAGATAGATAGATAGATAGATAGATAGATAGATAGATAGATAGATAGATAGATAGATAGATAGATAGATAGATAGATAGATAGATAGATAGATAGATAGATAGATAGATAGATAGATAGATAGATAGATAGATAGATAGATAGATAGATAGATAGATAGATAGATAGATAGATAGATAGATAGATAGATAGATAGATAGATAGATAGATTGGTAAGAATATTATCAGATTAGAAAAAAGTTGGTAGATAGATTTATTGATAAATATTCACTTACATAAAAAAGAAAAGTAGATAAGCGCTTGCCCATTGCTGTGGGTATATCATTATCATCTTCCTATAATAATAATAATAATAATAATAATAATAATAATAATAATAATAATAATAATAATAATAATAATAATAATAATAATAATAATAATAACACAGGTTTATTTTATACCAGTGTCTATATATGTAATATATAGGGTATATGAGCGCAGACTTTCACACGACCCACCACTCTCCACTCTATCTAATAACACTGATACACTTAAACACATATATGTTGAAAAGATAAATAATCACCAATATACGTATTTCATGCTAAACCAGCAATCATCATTTGGTCCAGATTATTATCTCTACACATACATACTATAAGTGCTCAGATATATATTAAGATAGACAATCGTCATACTTTAATGCCAGGCTTCAATAATAATAATAATAATAATGTAAGCAACTTAAAAGAGACTATCTTATCTTAAACTCTTTAATCACTATTAAGGTTTGAAATGACAAAGTTAAATTTATTACAGTACTAAATTTAAAACAAAACAAATCAGTGTATAAATGGTTTGTTGTTTTCAAATTATTATTGTTAAAATCATCATTTTAAAAATTAATAACTTGATCAACCATAAAAACAAAAAAAAAAAATAGTGCCAAGTCAATCATGTGATGTAATGATTTATTAGTGATTCGATTATGCTAAATTCAAAAACCATCACAACTTATGCAGAAATTATTAGTAATAAACAAAAAAAAAAAAAAACAGTCGCAAAGTGCAAATACAAAATTAATAATTTTGCAGCTCATTCTAAAACGGAAACAAGATTTAGATGATTAGACTTCACCGCAAATCAAAAAAATCATACCCCCCCCCCCATTCTAACTGGATCAGTGAAATGCTTGAAGTTAACTAATGAAAAGTTTAAAAATTCAATACCTCAGGTTTTATTTACATGGTTTAAAAGATTTTTCTTCCAGATATTTGGTGATAGCTGTTACATACAAGAATATATCTTTCTATCACTTCCCATCTCAGTTGTTATATGAAGCAACAAATCCTAGATAACTGATGATTCAATTTTTTGAAACTCACAAAAACATAGATTTCAAACACAAGACAAAACATTGGATACATTTGCACTTATAATAATTGATGAAAATTGTCAAAGCTACAACACAGGAGTGTTAAAAACACTTTCTTTGGGTACTCACTTAATGATGTCTAATAAATGATGCAGCTATTTAAAAAGTTAACCTATTTAAACAAATCTATCTAAGGACACAGAAACCAATAGCAACTAACAGATTTGAATTCAGGCTGCAACTTCAGTCAAGCATTGATTCTAACAATATTTCCACACAGATTCTAGACCGAGAAGCAATACTGCATTTATATATCCCAGAATTGAATGCTGGCCTTAATTGCAATACCAACCTTCAAAATTAACTACCTCATACAATAATTACTAATCAAGATGGCTTTTCTAATAACTCAATGATTCTTTAAAACTATCTTATCTAGATTCAAACAACTTCTCATTTACAAGACAACCAACTACTTCAAATCATTGAGTTAAGTAAAATTATGAGAGACAAGTCTCCACCTTTTTCAACCAATTAGTCCTCTAATGTAAAGTAAAGAAAATTTTTCAGCACATTGCCAATAATACCTCATTAGAAATAATCGAAACATTATTGCCATTTCTCCCACCAGTCAGCAATCCCACTGAAAATAAAAAAAAACAGTCAACCTAAGAATAAAGAAATTAAAAAGACCAATAATTATTGATATTCAAAATATTGGCATCAATAATTAGTCACATTGTGTTGATCAAATAAAGGCTAAACTCTCCATACAATATCATAAGAAATGGTGATCATTTGATGTTTAATAGTTTGATCAAATACTCATGAAAACCAGTCACATCTCAGAAAACTTAGAAAATCACTTACAACAATACACAATTCAAAAGAACACAATATCTGATGCATTAAACAAAAACTTAACAATAATTCTAATTAAACAACTAAATCCAGCATCCCTTATTAATCATCCACTAATTAGCAGAGTATAACACTAAATTGCATAAATGTACACAGCAAATAAACCTATCCCTATTAATCTAAATGAAGATTAAAATTACTTAAGTAAATATTAGAGGAATTAACTCCATTGCAAAGTTGTATCATTTAAATCAGTAAATAGCCATTATTTAGATACATGCTAAAATCAACAGTGACTCAAAAATTAAGCTTTTACAATATCTAAATAAACAAGACTTCTGTTAATGCTCCAGAGATACCTCATCACTATACTGAGACCAGATTTGTTATAGCCATGGCATACCCTTTGCAAGATTTAAAATTCTTTATATTGTTTCACATTTATTTATTATACCATTTTATCATCGTGTCATAGCAATCAATGTCATATTTGTATATATTTTCTCTGGTCCAAAAAATATAGCCAGCATTATACATGTCATTAATTCAATGATTGGATCTTCTACTCACCACACTCTACTAATGGATGATTTTTTATTATCAATACTCTGAATTTATATCAAAATGGCTTTTCCAACTTGCACAACCTCTCATGAGTGCACATGATTAGCTATCCATTAATGAAGTTAGATTTCATAACAAACAATGTGTCATCCTCAATGACTTGGGTTTTTATTCACCAATGTTTCACAATCTAATTGCCCTTAGGATTAATCCTACTTCACTCTCTGATCACTATGTACATCACAACTAACTTAAATTACCAAACATTACAAATATACAACTTGAAAAAACAATACAAATTCTTCTTCCATCAACCACCACTGAATCTTTGTTTATATATATATATATAAACAAAAAAATAAAGACTTATATATATATATATATATATATATATATATTCTTGCTATTAAAAGGTGTGAAGGTTGCTTTGACAGCAGTTAGAAATATTGGTTGCTATATTTACTGTGAAAGTTTAGGTGGTTACTGGTTGGAAACTAATATATATATATATATATATAGCTATGTAAATTGCAAGGATTAATGATTGATCCGATTCAAAAATAACTTGCATATATAAACACAAGTTTATTTAGTATTCACCATACTACATGATTATCTACTCTTTCCTCTCATCTTCTTGCAATGGCTGATGAAATTTCAAGTGACTACCTATGAGAAATACTACCCATCATACTTATCAGCTAATATACAAGCTTATACAAATGTACAATAAAACATGTCAACAACTTAAATAGTATCTTGCAATCAAAAAAGCAAAATCTGCCACAACAATGCACTTGGAACTCTGGGATATATTAGATAGGCACTAGGCTGCCTCTCCAAGATAAGAGTTCCAATGATGCTACAAATTGAAAAGGTTACTTATGCCAGATGCAACATAATTCATTCTATTTGCTGACATTTCTAGAAAAAGCTACCAACACATTCTGATTTCTAACCAACTCCAAACTATTTTGGACTCCCAGAAACACATAAACTATTCTGTATTAATCAGTTAAATCATAAGCTGGAAACCATTCACAAGATATGTTATCTAGGAGCAAATGCTATACCCAATTTTTTTCTTTCCTCTTAGTCAATTCACTAGTAGATATATCTGTAGCCTTGCTAACTATCACAGAAAGTATAGCCAATATCAATATCTACATTTTCTACCCTATGACCTATCTCCAGGAGTTCATAAAAGATTGTAGAGGTGCACTTGCTTCCCCTGATGTTATCAATTCAATTTGGTAGGAAGGTTCATCAATTACATAAGTTGCACTTATGTTTAAAACAATTCAAAATGCTGTGAAAAAAGAAAAAATATGCACCCATGGTCATACAAGTTTGAAGCAGCCTTTTGATTCAGTTCACATTCAAACATTAATAGATATGCTTGCTGAAACTACAATACCAACTACATTCCTATATTTCATCACCAACCTAATACTACACCATTAAATATGCATTACTCTTAATGAAAAAATTTCAAATTCTTTTCACTCCTACTCAAGACAATTCTAAAGGATCACCACTAAACCTTGCTTCTCTTTACTTATATCAATTTTCTTCTAATACAAATTCTGCAGAAAATAACTGGCATCTATATTCCCTACACAGAATAGTTAACCTCATGTATTATATACATGGATGATATATATGTCTTCCTCCTTTCATACAAACAATGGCCACTGCTTCAAAAATACTTTAAAGCTACAAATTCAATCACAAACTAAAGTGCAATCTTAATAAAACTGCTGCATTGTCAGTTATACTAATCAGCCATATACAAAAACCTTTAAAGGAAAATCCACCTCATTTCTTGTGATTTCCAATTTATTTGGTAGTACATGGAATGAGGAAAAACATACAAAACAAACTTAAGAATCACAATAAAATTATTACTTTCCTATCTAAAGTGTACCTTTCCATCTATTCAAAAATGCAATAGTTCAATGCACTTGTTCTAACAAAGATAAATTATTATATACATATAGTTAAATTTACAAAAGTATTTACATCTACCATTACCTCCTTTTTCATCAATATTTTGTGGGGAAGGATGGTAACTTCCATATCTCATAAACCGCTTAGTCAACTATCTACTCAAAATGAAATGGGACTTTATAACCTTGAAACCTTCAGAATTCAGATGTCAGTTAATCTACTTTTCTTTATTTTTATTCACTTCAGAAAACTTCCAATGTCTAATTCTCATAACACTGACTGACAAGTTCTCATTAACTTCTAGATCTCTCACAACTTTTATTAAACCAGTATAAGATATACACATTCGAATACGTCTAAATCTTGTCGTTAAATACACTTATTGGCAAACACACACTTTTCTATATCTCAACACTCTTTCTGCTCTAGATTCCATGGTGTTCATGTTCAACAATAAACAATTATTATGCAAATTCTGGAGATTGCCACTTGAGCCAAAATTATTTAATTGTCTTCAACTTAACCTGCATGCCTTACTTATATTGTATTTTATCAGATATCTGTGGCAGTAAAATAACATTGATCTATTGTTTGGACTATGCCATGCAGCTGAAAAACACATCAACATATTTTCCATTCATATCAAGCCTTGCATAAAATTCATGATCTCAAATACACAAATGCAACCAAAACTCTCAATTTAGAAAATAACAAGCTCATATCAAAAGTCTACCACACCTGCATCCTGGGCTAAGACATTTATACTATTTGCATTTTGGTGTACTCAATGTACATTTATTCTAAGAAATAATACCAGGCAACTTCCATCAACATTTATAAACAAACTTAAGCAACATAAGAATAGGGATTGCAGAATATATTCTCTATACATACTTTTGGCAACTTGGTTCTTTCTCAAGCAAGCAGTCACCTCTAATTTAAAATAGAACAACAGCATAATGGTGAGTGCTGTTGGTATTTATATATTGAACTATGCTCTACCATCTTGAAAATAGAACTTAAGTGTTTTGCAAATATATTAATAATTTAAAAACTTTTGATACTTAAATAAAATTACAAATGATTGATATAACTTTAAATATTGAACTATTTACACTTGAGGGGGAAAGATTGCAATTATAACTCTTACGATCAAACCTGTGTAAGTTTTGTCTATCTTTCTATTTCTCTCCTACAATTTAGCTATTTTCCCCAAATATTTTCTGTATTTCTGCTTTGTCTGTCTATTTATCCATTTAACTATCTATCATTTACATACTGTAATAGTATGAATTCAGAAGGGGTGACCAGGAGTTAGATTGTCCTGTAATTAGATGGCTGATTGTAACAGTACACAACATATTAGGGTGAATTATGAGGAGATCCCCATGTGATAAACAATCAAATTAGATGAATGAGCATAAGATATCAGCAAAAAATAGAACTAACAATGTTCTTCTAGCACTACAAAAGTAATCAAATCATCATAAAAAATCAACAACAAAAATCAATAGTCGACATTGTGATTATATTTGAAAGAGGCCCACTTTAGACAGGCTAACTATTTAGCCAGTGCCCAACTTAGAGCAGAAATACAACATAATTGTCTTAATGCACATACTTAAGTGTGAATTCATTAGAATATTTAAAATGAAATCAAATATTGCTGGGATACTGAAATATTCTGATCATCACCAATGCCCTGGCTATATAGTAATATTAATATGCTCACCAACTATAAACTTAATTTTTAATAAACAATACAATTAAATGTACTGCACTGACACCAAAGGATATACATTTGTACCAAAACGTCAGCTATTTAGCTATTTTATCACATGGAATATCCTGAAAATATATATAAACATTACAGGCATAAACCTAACTAGTCAATAAATAATTAAAATTACCACAAATCCAATACTCAACTAGATTAACCTAAAAAATAAAATCAAAAACACAACCTATGGTTTCACTGCTATAAACAGACTTCTTAAGTGTAAAGAACTACAAAACAATACCATATTAAACACTATCCACAAATCCATTTACTTCCCATCCACCCATAATATTAAAAGAACTTTTAAATAAGTAAATTGCTTCAAAATAATAAATTTTCAATAATAAAGATTCTTTAATTCTTATTTTTATTTCATTTCTCATAAAGAAGACAACCTGTGGACTATATCTTTTTCATGGACATACAAAGAAGAACTAAGATAATCAACTCTAACCCTACTTTTATGAACCTTTATTCTTTCATTTAAACTCAAACTACTCTGACTAATGTAAACTTTCTTACAAAAACAAGGGATAATGTACACTTCACCAGGAATAGTTTTCCTATCAAAATTTCCTTTGTATTATTAAATAAATTATTCAAAGTAATACCCCTTTTCCAATAAGTTTTCTTTTTTCCCAAAAAATTACTATTTTTACATACAATTTTATAAGACAGTTTAAATGGCAAAGAAACAAAATCATATTTTTCTTTATGTTTTACATCCTTACAAATATTACTATTAAATAAAATACTTTTAACAAATTTATCACAGTAGCCAACACTCAAATAATCTTTTAAAATTGACTTGTTTGAAACAAAGCTACCTCACTAGAATTATTTAATTTCTTATTCCTATAACAATAATTTCTTAAAGCAGATATGTTAAGAGATACAGACTGATAGTTATCAAGTTTAATTATAGACCTTAACTTTTTACTTTTAACAAAATTACTGCATACTAAACAATTAGTCTTTACATCTCTAATCACCAAAAGATCTAAAAAATTTAACTTAAGAAAATCGACCTCCTGCTCCTTCTACCACATATCTTAAAGAAGGATCAAAACAATTAAACTCATTTACAAATTCCTTCAGTTTATCATTCTCAACTACAAACAAACAATCATTCACATATCTAACAAATAACTTTAAAAATAAACAATTATTTTTCATAATAGTTTCCTCTTCCAAATAATTAATATAAACTGAACAAACTAAAGAAGAAATAATATAACTTATTATCAATCCTTCCTTATTTTATAAAAATTACCATTATAAGTAAAATAAATACAATCCTTTAATAATAAAAGCAAATCTTTAATTACTTCTATTTTATTTTTTGATAGATTCTTTCTTAACCAACACAGACATAAGTTCATCTATATTGCTTAACATATTAACAGACGGATACATATGCTCAATATCAAAACTACCAAATACCCAATTACTTTCCATTTTAAAATTATTAATCTTATCAAAATCCTCAAATAAAGAAGAAACTGTGTCATGACCAAAATCAACAAATTGTTTTTAAAAATTATTCAAGAATCTATACCCTCTACAACACTACCTGTAAAATCAAAAATAAATCTTAAAGGAAAACCATCTTTATGATTCTTAATATTCACAAACATCTTAGCTAATATGAAATTATTTGGATAACATTTTAAATATTCTATTCTATTAAAAATGTTTAAAATTACCATTTTTTTAATAATATCTATCAACTTTCTTTTAATCATATTGCTTAGATCTTTGTCTAAAACATATATTTACCATTATTTAATTCTCTATCCATTTTCATACACATTAAAGTTATTATTACATTATATTTTTTTAATTGTAAGTGAAAGTTTTTTTTAAAGAAATCACTATCCTTAGGACCAGTTTGAAAGTTCTTTCAAAAGTCTTTACCTTTTGTTTCTTCATTTAAAATAAGAAACATTTCTGAGTTTACTTTTCTAATTTCAAAATAAAATCTTTTATGAGTGATAACTGGAATAAATCCTCAGGATACAAACTGTTCATTTATTGTTATTTTTTCCTTATTTTATTTTTAATTGGATAATTTAGTGAAAAAGTTGTTTATTATAAAACTTATATATTAAATATTTAACTGCAAATTTAGGTGCTTGGAATAATGTGATTTTCAATAGATAATATATTCTGCTCACCAGCTAATATTGATCATAAAGTAAATCCCCTGTATGCAAAGTATATACATATACACATATAGTAACTTCATTTGTGCTTCTTTACATATAGATGAATCAGCATATCCGTAAAATCAAAGCATAGTAATTTTTCAGTTTTCGGGTTGGTAATGCATTCCCTTGGTAATCATGCCCATGATAAAATAGTACACTGACTTATTGATAATTTTGGGAAAGATATATATCAATCAAATGTTTGCATCTATCAGCCCCATTCAGTCTCTATAGTTTAATAAACTTCAGGCAGGCAAGCAGTCTAGTGCATAAATATGGGCTAAGAACCACAGAAAAGCCACCTCCTACTTCCATGTGAATTCAAACTTGACCATCATGACACTAACAGCAGCTGGCTTGCAATCTATATCTGTCATCTCTTCATAACTTAATAATATTATTTCTTTCAAACCCACTTTTTATAGTTTAGGGTGGAATTTAAAAACACAAAATAATTTCTTTATCTTGAACAAAAAAAGGGCAAGTTAATTGCTTTTTTCAATTCACATTATAATCAAAAGTAAATTTTATTTAAAAATGTTCTTACTACAAAATCAGATTGTAGAATTTATAATCAAAATAAATTATAATATTTTTATGTTTCAACAGTAGTTTTAATTATAATTTTTTGGTTCTTTAGTATTTTCCAACTGATGATTATTACTCTGAAGCCATATCAGTCTGATCTTCAGATCTTTAAGATAACATCTCCAAGTGATTTGTGGACAAATGCAATCGCTAAAATTTGTCCGCAAATCATGTGGACCCAGGATGTTAAAAATTGCAAGATCAGACTGATATGGCTTCAGGGTAATACATCATTGGTTGGAAAAAATTAAAAAAAAGACAAAAAAGTACATGCATGTGTCAAAATAATTTAGAAATTAAAAGTAATTAAGTGTAAGTTTGATAATTTAGAAATTGAAAGTAACTAAGTGTAAATTTTATAATTGTACAATTTTTTTTTGTAAATTTAAAATAAATAGACAAATAAAGAACACTTTTTCCGATTATCTGGCATTATTAATGGCGACCTGGACAATAACTTAAAATGTACTCTATATTACGAATTTTTATAACAAAAGAAATCAAAAAAATGTACTTGTGTTAAAAATTATCAACATTTCCGACAGTATTTAACTCAATTATTCATGTTAAAAATATATAAAACAAACAATTTTAAAATGTGTCTCATTTTTTAACTGAAAATTAGAAAAGTCAGCACATAGAGCTGTAATGGATGGGGGGGGGGGCTTTTTTGTTTTTGACATGCCAAAGGCACAGCCAATATTGTGCTCAATTATAAAATACAAAACGGCCGACAACACCAGACATTGTATCACTGTCATAGCTGTAATTTTTATAAATGCGGATGAATTTTAAAAAAAAAAAAGTTTGTATAATATAATTCAGAAATGAAAAATAAAATTAATTAATTGTACTTTTTATAATTGTGAAAGAATTTACAAAATAATATACATCAAAATGACATTATTTATTAGAAACAAAAATGAAAATTACTTACAAATAGTGTCCAGTGCAGTGGACTAGTAGCAAAATCACAAAAGACAGACAAATGACAAAATTTCTCAAAGCTCTCTCCAATTTTTAAATCTCGTGGGTCAAAAAAATCCAAAAATTGGATTAATCATGTCAGTGTCTTGATTGACATGACAATGTTGTCATGTTATCATTGAAGATGTCTGCCAAAAGGAAAATCGGTAAGTATAAAACGTCATTGGTTGAATAATACTAAAGTACCAATTTTTTTATATAATCTAATTAAATAAATCTCAATAATTTGATTACAAATAGATAGGGGAATTTTATAATTACTGATATCTATTGTAGCATGGCTCAAGCTTGTTTTAGATTTTTTTTTAATTATCAAAATCAGAATTAAATAAAACAATAAAGATCTTTTTATTATATTTCATTTAAAATACAATAATTTATAATATTTTTAAATATGTTATTCCAGTTCCTATATTTTCAATAAATATCTACAAAAAAAATTGTTTGTATTTCTACTTTTCCTTTAAATTTTATATATATTTATGCATATCCACATTACTATGTTTGTATCTCACTATATATATATATATATATATATAACCTGCCATTTAATCATCCATTTACTCATTTGTATATATATTCATTAAAACAAGTCAACATTTAGGCAATCCCAATATCAATTACAATCAACAATCTCAAACTGCTTGACAACAGTTTGAGGTAGATGATTGTTATGTTATTGGAATTGTCTAAATGTTGACTGATTTTAATGATTATTTATAAACCCATTTATTACACTTAATAGATGTATATATATAAGTATATTTTTTTATATATTCGCGTATCATTTTTAGGTGTATATGTATCTTTATATGTCTGTCTATCTATCTATCTATCTATCTATCTATCTATCTATCTATCTATCTATCTATAACTATCTTTCTATCTATCTATCTATCTATCTATCTATCTATCTATCTATAACTATCTTTACATCAAATTTATTTTATATTTCTATACATATATACTTACAGTTTCGTAATCAACATGTGGATTATAATGACCTCCTACACCATAATTTACTACCTGTTAAACACACACTTGATTATATATATATATATAATGTAGAATTTTTTAAAATTCTGTAAAAATAAAATATATATTAAATAATTATTGTTTTATTAAAAAGTATATTAAGGTCATGATAATTTTGGGGTTCATTAATATACTATTGATATCGATATCATGTCAAATAGACAAATTTAAGACACGTGTTTTTTTTTTGTTTGTACTGTATACAACGATAATATTAAAAATTGTTTATGTTGCATCTAATTCTGAATGTACTTATTGCAATTCACAAGTCAGACTTTTATTCAACTGTTTTAATAAAGTTATAAACAAGATTTTCTTTTATTAATACTTTTTATTATTTATTTATCTTTTAGAAGTATAGTCCTCATTTAACCTATCATCGCATTTTGTATGCTAAGTAAATCAAACATTGCATATGGCTAATGGTGAAATTTTATATTAGCTATCATTTTTATTCATTATTAATCAAACCATCTTATAGTTTGAAACAATAATGAAGATATAAATTAAAATATTACTGGTATTCTCATTTAATTGATCCATGATAGCCGTAGTTTATTAATTCACATATTAATACTATTAGAATTAATCACTGTTAACGTTATTTGATTCTGTATGTAAGCTACAGTAAAGAAATAAATTAAGCGTTAGAATTTAGTGTGAGATATTATCGCAAAATATCTGAACATTACATATATATATATACCACACACATTTAATAGTTTAATAGTTACATTAATATAAAATGTAGCGCTGTGTGAGATAGTTAATGAGATGGAAGATCCAATACATTTTGATTTTGAATCCATGTGATGTAGCTGGAAAGTTTATTTAAATTGTATTAAATATTAACTTTACAAAATATTTAGATAGAATCAAGAGATTATATAAATTGGGTTCTTAATGAGGCAAATCAAAATTGCTCTAATTCACTTGCACTTTGGAAGCAAAACATTATTCTAACAAAAACACATTCTCATTATTACATGGTGTGCTTTATATTACTACTCAACATGCATTCAACTTGATATCATGGTATTTATAAATCTGATTTAACCAGTTTAGTCACTAGGATCAAAATGTGGACCAA
Source organism: Epiperipatus broadwayi (assembly GCA_028023455.1). Lineage (NCBI taxonomy): Eukaryota > Metazoa > Onychophora > Udeonychophora > Euonychophora > Peripatidae > Epiperipatus > Epiperipatus broadwayi. The sequence continues at coordinate 242,980 of JAQFVV010000271.1, forward strand.
AATTTTGTATATTCTATAAAGGCACTTATAAATTTATAATAAAACAAAAACATAGTATGAATGCATATTTATTAAAACATTAAAAAAGATTTAAGGTCATATGAAATGTTTTTTTCCAATTTCTTCTTTGAAGATGAGTAAAAAAGATAAATAAGAGAATGGTTAGTTTGTTAGAGACATTTGAATCATTTAGGAGAATCGATGTATTTTCCTATGATTATAAAATTCTGACAAAAAAGCAAGGATTAAGTTGTCTTATAAGTGCTTTTAATTTTTTGTCATGAAAGACTGTGGTTTTGTATGATCAAGCTATGTTTGGAATCATCTATAAATATATTACCTACACTACTATTACATTGTAAAGTCCTCAAACGATATTACTAGTTCATTAACATCTGGTTTCGTCTAAATTTTCCAAATATAACATTCCTGATTTTTATATTAAATTATGATTAGATAGATAAAAGCTCATGTCAGATATATTATTTCTCATGTACTTTTATATGTAGATATGACTACTCTGAAATTTAACTTCTCTAAAAAATATGTACCACCATTATGTAATTAAAGTGTTGATGATGATCTTGAAAATGAATGATAATTTTAATCTTTACTTTGATATGAAATCCACTAACAATATTTATTTTTACTGAGAGTTTATTATTATATTATTTAATGTCCTGAAAAAAAGGAAAAAATCATTGAAGAAACTTAAGGAATTTAAAGTTTTCTCATCTTTCTAGATAAATACTAATTGACAACTGTAAAATATAACAACAAAAATGTTAAAGACGTCAAGCGTTGTTAGCCGAGAGGTCATCGCATCCACCTTGCAAGCAAGTAGTTGGTTGCAGACAGTTGTGGGTTCACCTTCCGGCCAATGCTATGATATATGGAAAAAAATGTTAAAGACTTTAAAAGAAACATTAGAGCTGCATGTAAAATGCATTACAGATAAACAAATATTAATAGATATTATATATAAATAAATATTATATATAAATAGATATTATGTATAGTAAATGTAAAGTTACATAGCAAGAAGTAATTTTTAATAAAGGGATTTACATCCTGTGTATATGTTGTAATGATATTTAATATCTCAATATTGTTATGTTGAATACAAGGGATAGTCTCAAACCAAAAAACAAGATAGAGACTTTGAAAAGACAAGAGTGCCATCTTATTTTTTGTACCTAAATTTAATTATATAGATCAATCTAAAAGTCTTAGTTTGAAAGTGTGAAGATTTTTTTTTTCACTTTTACATCCATTTTTTTATTCTATATATTAACATCCATGAAATTTTCCAATTTACTGCTTGTTAATATATACTCAATATAAAAAACTATGTAATTTTCCATTTATTTATTAGTGCAGTACTTGTAAGTAGTTTTTAGTAAAAGGATTTGCATGCTATTCACATTCACTGTAATGATGTTTAATATCTCAGTTATGTTATGTTGAGTACAAAGTATAATCTTAAACCAAAGCACAAGGCAAAGACTTTGAAAAGATAAGAGTGTTGCTTTATCTATGTACATAAATGTAATTATATAGGCCAATCTAAAGTCTTCATCTTATGCTTTGGTTTGAGAGTATCCTTGATAATTAACATAACATCATTGTGATATTAAACATCATTACAGCACATGTGCATAAGGTTTAAATTCCTTCATTAAAAATTACTTATGAGGACCGTACTAGTAAATAAATTGAACATTACATAGTTTCTAATATTTAGTAAATATTAATAAGCAGTAAATTAAGAAATTACATGAATGTTAATATATAGAATCAAAAACTAATGGATGCAAAGTAACTAAGAAACATCTACACACTTTCAAACCAAGAAGCTTTAGATTGTCTTAATTAATTAAATTTATGTGAAAATGATAAGAAAGCCACTTTTATCTTTTCACAGTCTCTATCTTGTGCTTTGGACTGAGAGTATTCTTTGTACTCAACAAAATATTGTTCAGGTATTAAACATCATTACAGCACACATGCATAGGGAGTAAATTAACTTCATTAAAAATTACTTCAGGTTACTGTGCTAATAAATAACTTAAATATTACATAGCATAACATAATAAGGTTATGATAAGTAAATATGAAATTTAAAAAAATTATTTAAGAAATTGGATTTTTGAAATGTCATTATGTAAAAATAAATGACAAAAAATTGATAAATAAATAATGTATGAAATAAAAACAAAGTTATAAATAAACTACTGAAAAGAAGTTGATGAAAGACAAGCATTTTGATTCATTTTAAGTGATGTGATAGTGTTCTATATAGATATTTTTTAAACCACTAAACATCACATGATTACCATCTCTTATACTAGCACATAATTCTATTAAACAAGACAGCACTCCATACAGTAGTGCCAGCCTGTGCTAATCAGAGTAATCAATGGATGCCAGAAGGCTTGTGCATAAAATCCCTATCCAATGCCTACACATCCAATATCCCCAGACTAGTTTCTAGCTTGTGGTCTTCTTCAGTGAAGAGCTTTGGAATTGGGAGCACTGCACCTAAATCTTAGGATCTAATGCAACCCTCCAGCACACACCTTTTAACTTTCTTTAACTACAAAACTATGAGAATGAAATTGGAAAACACAAAAAATATTTTCAATCTAAGCTCAATAGCTTATATAGTCATATGGGTCTGAACTCAGTTCAGCACCCATACATTTTGGTGTCTTTGGCTCTTTAACAACTATAGCCACCACTATCCTATTAGCAGGATTGGTGTTAAACTACTAAACATCACATTATCACCATCTGTATAGAGAGTTTCACCTTGTTTAATAGCAATTATGTGCTAGTATAAGAGATGGTGATCACGTGGTGTTTAGTGGTTTAACACCAATCCTGCCTGATAGGATGGTGGTGGCTATGGTTGTTAAAGAACCAAACACATCAAAATGTATGGGTGCTGAACTGAGTTCAGTCCCATATGACTATATAAGCTATTGAGCTTACATTGAAAATATTATTGTGTTGTCAATTTCATTCTCATGGTTTTGTAGTTAAGAAGAGAGAAAAGGTGGTTGCTGGAGGGTTGCATTATATCCTAAGATCTAGGTGCAGTGCTCTCAGATCCAAAGCTCCTCACTGACAAAGGTCCCAAGCCAGAAACTAGTCTGGGGATAAAGGATGAGTAGGTAGTGGATAGGAATTTTATGGACAAGTCTTCTGTCATCCATTGATTACTCTGTTTGGTACAGGATGGCATTATTGTATAAAGAGTTTTGCCTTGTTTAATATTTTTTATTATATTTTAATTAAAAATAATAACTGTATGCTTAAATTAAACGTTAATTTTAAATTCTGATTGATAAAGGCATTCAAACTCTAAAAATATATAATTTATTATTAGGAAAGGATTTATGTCTTGTTCTAAGAAAACCGAATAATTTTAATTTTAAATGTTTACTGACATTAAAAATGATTTAGAATTAAAATACATGCTGATTAGTTTAAACTATTTAGATGCTAATTTTACCCTTTAATTTTCAATGGGTCCTAAATAGACTTTTGTCCATATTCATCCAAACATAAACATTTCATTTTTACAATTATACCATTTTTATATATCATATATTGATAATATTTACATTTTAAAGCATAAGGATGTTTTGTTTTCCTGAATGTTGGTGCAAATAAGATATGGTTCTAAAATACAAAATCCTACATCCTATTATCAATAAGGTACCAAACAGATTTAAACCAGGTACATCTATAAGTAGATATATAATGTAACTTTGTCTAGGTTTGGATAGTCTAGTGCCGCCCAGATAGACCATATATACACAAGTCAAACTTATAAAATGTTACCACTATACTACTACTTCATTATTCCCATCATTTTTCCCTCAAGCCATTTAATTTAATTATTTCATATTTTTATTAGTTAGAAATGACATATTTTTATAAGTTACAATATATACAATAGATGTTATATATAAATATGGCTTACAGAAAATGACTGATTCTTTATGAAGATCATAATTAAACATAACAGTGAACATTATTTAATCATATGCAATCTGAAGCTAGTTAAAAAGCGATAAATCTTATTCAAGTGAGAATAGTTTACAAACGGCTTAGTTATAATTATGTTTCATATTTCCTTACTAATAAATTATATAATCATATTTATTGTATTTTGTGTAGAGTTTATTTTTGAGGTACCTAATAAGGAGATCAAATCATTTACAAGATACGAAGGAAACTAACACCAAGTTAAATACAATATGTAATACATATTGTATGGCTATCTATTTGATTTTTTTATGAATTAGGTAGATAGTGCTAAGGCAGATCACCTTTAAAGTCCACACACTCACACTACTTATTGTTTACAATAGTGAGAAATAATGATTCTTAGGTGACATTAAATATTAGTATTATGTAAATGCACTCTATCTAAACCATTACAATATATATATATATAAAATCAGTCACATGTCACATGACCTATATAGCTTGCATTACCAATATGAAATATATAAAAAGCCTGCTAATAGCTCCAAACATGCTTATTTATTTTTATGATAAATGCTACAAGAGAACATACCTGAAGCCTTTATCTATGATTGCACTCATGCCCAGACTAATTTCAAGCTATGACTATCTTCAGTGAGGAGCTAGGACATTAGAAAAAGATCTAAATAAATGCTTGGCTTGAGTTAGTATTTTGAATCTAATGTCCTAGCTCCTCACTGAAGAGAGCCATAGCTTGAAACCGGTCTGAGGATGGAGACAATCATAGATAAAGGCTTCAGGTACTTTCTTTTGTAGCATTTATCATAAAAATAAATAAATAAACTTGTTTAGAGCTATTAGAAGGCCCTTTATATATATATATATTCTGAATTATATATTTTTATGAATTGTTATTACAAAAAGAAGACAAATAAGAGATTATATCCGGGTAAAGAGAGATAATTTTGCCTTTTCAATCACTAAATAATTGCCAATTTTCCTGAGGCTAAACCAGTTTCTCTATTAACCTATAATAGCTTTTTTTGTTGAAGTAAAAGGTTTTCTTTTATTTAAACCTAAGTCATTAAATGGATTTAAATCCCCAAAAAAATTTTATGAGAAGAATAATACCTTTGCTAACATCCTGCAAAGAGTATTTAAATTTCTCCACAGAATTGTATATGTTGATTCAATTATTTTCATGGATTGTTATTATAATAGAGAATAGAACTAAGGATATTAAATAGAGATAATCTTTGCCTTTTGATGTTGCCAGGAAACAAATGTGTTCTCACATTCCCACACCTATGAAAATAACCTTCTGGGTTTAATTTTATTTAACAACTTGTGTTTTTAAGTAAAAGATAGTCTTCTTTACTTCAACAAAATCCCCAACAAAAAATCAATTACAGGTTAATAGAGAAACTTGGTTATCCACTGAAAGATTGTTAATAAGTAGTAATACACATAAAAAAAGTAGTAACTGATAGTGTTTTTTAGTAATTGATAGTTTTCTGGGAATATCAAAAGGCAAGATATATATATTTTATATAAATAAAATCATAAGTGATGAATGTAATAATAAGTGATTGAAGTAACTATTTTAGATTATTGTAAGTATTTTTATAGTTATTAAAATATCTAAATGTAACTTACATAGTATTTTTTATCTTTCTTTTTAAAAAAATAGAATTCTGTATTTAAACTGAAGTTTTTATATTAGAAAATTGCTTTTCTATAATCTATATTACTGAGATTGAAAGTAGGGAAAATTTTAAGAAATAAAATAATGAATTTATATGCAACTTAACCCAAAGTTATTTTAAATTGTTAAAATATACACATTATGTTACATATGTCATATTTTTCAGTCTTTAGCAAACTTTTAGTATTATAAATGTTTTTCTACACTTACTTTAAATGGTTGAAATAATAATTATTTTATTGTATAAATGTGCTACAGATTTTATTACTGAGGTTGAAAATTGAGAAAGGCTTAAGATATTTATTTATTTCTGAATTTTTATTTTTAATTTAAAATTAATGTTGTTATACTATATATATATTATACTGGACAAAAGCTTTAGACTCGCATAAACTGACCGCCAGGGCACCACTAGTCCGAAATTTGGAACTAGACATTTATTTTTAAGGGGTTACAGGATATGTGAATCGAATGCGCCGGACTAACTCAATCAAGCAAATGAGATCTATGTTTTGTTCAGTGAGTTGGAAAGGTAGCAACAGAAAACAAAATCAGCTAAGTAAATGAATAAATAAATAATTTTATTAAAAGTATGATTAAATAAACAAAAATCTAAATAATAATCTTTAAAGCACATTTAAAATATGTACTACACGTACTTTCGTCAAAATTGAACTAAAATATTTATATGGCTTTGAGAGCGATTTCCTGTGCATGAAAGAGTGCAAAATACTGGCAGTAGCAGAAGTATTAGCAAGTATACAGTGATCTCATGTCAGACAAGGGAGGTTAGCTTCTTGCTTATAACCCATAGTTAGGAAAAGAGATTTATGTCGAAACAGAAGAAATGCGAAGGTAGCTTCCAAAACATTAATAATAATAAAAGGGTGTTGAAAGTTATTACTTTCAATCAATTGACCTCCCTCTGAGTGAGACAGGCTAGGAGCTCATGATCTACCTATAGAAAGAGTTAAAATGATCGTACGTGCCCCTAATAAACGAATTGGAAGCTTTAAGAAATAAAACTAAAGACTATTATATTTTGTAATCGTCTATTACTAATAATTAAGGTCGTGACATAAGTACGGCTAATAAAAATGGGTCACAAGCCAAAAGACAATTAAATTAGTCTGTAATATCCAGACTGCACTCTGTAACGACAAGGAATGTGAGATTAAAATAAGCTACTATCTTACTTACTAAGACTTAAATAGGACGGACAGTAATAGGTTTGAAATTAGCACTCATTAAAAGAAAAAAAATTTATCAAGCACACAGAAAATGAATTACATAATATACAACTTGAAAAAAACATTTATATTTAAAAAGAAAACAAATCTAAGATAACATTATTTAAATTGCAAAAATGTAAGGTACCTTAACAATTTATTTCAATGCTAGTGCACTAGACTTCTTAGGTTAGTCCGCTGCTCTGGATTCACTGATGGTAGGCTTGGGTGAGTTGGTTAGTGGTTTCTTTGGAGCTGGTTCTTATGGCATTGTAGGCAGTTAATGTAGACACAGGTCATCCGAACCTGTCCTGGCGAGAAGCTTAGCACATCATGGTAAAGAAAATATTCTTGCTGTAGGTTTAATGTTCATTCTAGGTAGAATAATTACTGGATCAGCTTTCAGAATATGCAGGAATTGTTCTTTCCAAGTATTTTGGCAGGAATCGTGCAATTCTCCTGTCAGAGTTGGTGTCTGTCTCTTTGTGTTGGTGCAAGTATACTAGCTGATGCAAGTATTGAAAGCTAGTCAAAGATAATCCCTTGGCCTGATTCAGCCTGTTATATCTGAATCATATCTCTTAAACCAATTACCAAACTTTTTCTTTTTAATTAAAATTTAAAAATTCTCGATCTAGATAACAATAGTTATCTAATTAACGAAATAAATTGCCCTTTACAGATCTAGGAATTAACTAATGAAAAATTATTTTCTTTTTGTTTTCTTTCTTTTTAATTAGCCTTATCAATCTAAATCCCCAAATCTGAAAAGCAATCTATTTGTACACTTTACTTTTACATAAATTTAACAAAAAAAAAAATCTTAGTTTTCTTTTTTTTTTTCAAAATTAAAATTAAAAACCAAATATAACTGTGGTATTAAAATATAATTCCCACGCACATACATATATATTTGTACAAGCATTTAAAAAAAACTTTTAATCAATTTTACAAATGAAACCTTATATAAAAATCTATTTTATTTTCTTCACCTCTATACAACTATAATTTTTGTAATGGTGTCTTAAACATCCATTACAATATATATATATATGGTCTGATAAAGAATGTAAAACACTCTTTATTAGTGACATTGACCGTTGTGTCAATCTTGCAGTTTTATTTTATAAACAGATATTCCAGGCCTAAATAGGTCTTTTTTTTAATTGAATGCTTTAACAACTTTTTTAATATTTAATATAAATTAGACAAAAATTATAATATATATTAAATATGAGAAATGTAGCCATTCTGAAACAGTTGCCATATTGACTTCAATTGTACCCTAACCAAAATTAATGTCAATATCGTATCATAGCACTACTTTTTCTCCTCATTAAATGTCACATTTCAATCATGAATTTATGTTCTGGAATCACATTTCCTTTGTGACTTAAATACTATGCCTCTGTAGTTAAAAGCACATGTACTGATTTTTTTTGAACATTTTTTATTAATGGTGGACTTATTTCCTTCACATAAATGTAATATTTTTTTAATTTATTGTGAATTTGACACTCACAGTTTTGCAGAAATACATTCACATAAATCACATGATGGTCATGCAGGCAAACATGCATTATTTATTAATCAGAAAGAGAGAAAATACAGATTTTATATATAAGATTTTGTCTTTTGGAAAAAATAATGATAAAATTGACATTAAAATATATAAGTAATTTATATATTTATTTGTGTTTGTTTAAAATTCTCTATTAATTTTTTTTTCTCTCAAGCATTGGTGGTTGAGAGGTCAGAGACAGCTGCTCTACAAGCAGTTGTCCCGGGTTAGCGGGTTCGCTTCCCTGCTGATGCTATGACACATGAGAAAAAAATATTTTTTTTTTGTCAAATAAACCATTATTTGATGAAATAGATTCTAGAAGAACATTTAGCTAACACAATAAATTATTTAAAATACACAATTAAAATAAAATTAATTTTAATAGAAAATTATAAAAAAAAAACTAACAAATAAAAAATGTAACAGTAACACCCCCACACAAAAAATAAGAAAAATACATATGAATTAATTCAATCTAGGATAATGTGATTATCAATAAGTGACTGCATACATTGTGGAGTTACTATACATTGTTTTTATTAATATAATTTAATAACAGTCATAGATAATAATCAAACAACCTACATTAAATACATACATTTATGTAGATCCAGTCACATTTCTGGATCATCCTTCTCACCATATTTATAGTATTATTATAACATAATATAAAATAGTATATTTGTAATTAGGATTAAAAAATTATGATAAACAAAATTCTTAATTATAACAATAAATTTATTTAATACATTTAAGTAATATTTACTGATGCTATAACCTCAAGAATATGCATGTAAATGCGATAGTAGGGACCTCTACAGGTGTTTAACCACAAGCTTGCACAATGGAAGAAAAGAGGGGAACCCTTCTTTACTTCAACCTACTTTCTATTTAAATAGGTGAAGCTGAAGCGATTAGATATGTGAGCGTGAAGCTATTCAATACTTCACCGATTAAGTCCACATTTTTTATTACACATTAACCTTTTAACCGCTAATTATATTATTGGTTGTATGAGGTAAAAATCAAATCTTTTAATTGGCCAACTCACAAACTGAAGACAAAGCCTATTGTTAAAACATATTCGCCTATAATATTAAATTCAACTCAGATACGTTTATAAAAAGTATATTACTAATTTTTCAGGTTATGAAGAGAACGAAAGTTCTTTCAAAAATAAATTGCTATTTATTTATTCTAAAATATTCAATTTCGGCAACATAAAAGCTATAATATAAACAAAAAGGTCGACTTTTACGTTATAGAAAAGTAAATATTTCTTTTAAATATTTCTTTAATATTTTTACTAAAATCTTCAATATTTTTCGAAAATAATTTTGTTTTTTTAGTTTTTTTTTTTAAAAACTAGTTTAATTTCTGAAATTATATTTTTTTAATACTTAAAATTGCATTCGAAATGAAAATCTCAGCGTTTTTCTTTATTTTCTTTGATCAGGCGGTTTCTTTGTTCTTTCCAGCCAATCAGAATGTCTTTTTCGGCTGAGAGCATGCTAAGAACCAATCACAAATAATGTTCTTTCTTTGTTTAGGTTTAAATGCGTTTTTTTTTATTTTTTACTTGTAAAATAAGTCAGAAGAAGGCACCATCTTACAGAACTTTTAAAAACCTATTTAAAACCTATCAAACGAATTTTTTAGCATAAGAACTGGCAGAGTTAGAGTGACGTCAGATGTCTACGAGGAGCCTCATAAGAAACAGTCTTTTGGTTAATACTCACGAAATCTTTCAATTTACAATGAGTCAATGGAAAGATTTTATAGTTAGAAATTTATTACAGTAATTTAAAGTTGTAATTATAAATTTATTAAATGCACATTGATTACGTAAGTAATATTTACTGAGGCTATAACCTCGAGAATATGCATGTAAAAGGTGATAGTAGGGACCTCTTCAGGCATTTAACCACAAGCTTACATTATGGAAGAAAAGAGGGGAACCCTTCTTTACTTCAACCTAATTTCTATTTAAATAGGTGAAGCTGAAACGGTTAGATCTGCGAGCATGAAACTATTCAATATTAAAGAAACACAATATAACTGGTATATGTTTGTAGATTTACATGATTAACCTAATAAAATATGGAGCTTATGTGACAGAAAGCATTGTAAGTTATTATTTATACAAGAGAAGTCATTGTAAAACTCCCATCAAGATTATCATATTTTTTTTATTTTCTGTTGAGTGCAACGTTTTTAAAAACAGTAATACTAATTTAAAAGTGAGATATCTGACCATAATGAAGTATTATCATAATTTACATTGAAATGTATAAATTATTTAACTTGAATATATTTTTATAATGATTTCTTTTTGATAGTTGCACCTTATAATTGAAGGAATTAGATATGTGAATACATATGAATCCTTCTTGGAGTGCGGTGGGGTGTAATTTCTTCTTAAAATACTTAGTTATGTGATAAATTTTCTTATAATATTAAATTGCCAAATTGTGTTATAGTGAACACAATATGTTCCAGCATTTGCAGAGATACTGAATCATTATTCAATAATAAGGTATTATCACCACTACGTGAATAAGGTACACTTCTGAAAAGATGAGATTGAACTTTCTAATTAAAGACCAATCCCATCATTTTAAATTTATACAAATATGTAAGAATCAAAATTATTTTTTTGGCTTTTATTTTATAAGCGAATTTTAACTGAACTTCCTTCAATATTTGAAAGCAGACGATTTCGAGTTGTTTTTTTTTCATTGTCTTGCAACTTTCCAAATTTCCGTAACAACTTAATACTTTGAAAATAATTTTATTTTGAAATTATTATTTTACAATACCAAGATGCAAACATTTTATGACTGACAAATTATTTTGTTTTTTAATTTGCCAATATATTATTTGATTTACAATAAACAACTTTTACCAAGATTTAAAATACGTATTATTTTTAAAAAACACTATACATGTAATCTAAGTCAGAGAAGTTATAATATCTATATATATTCCATTAACAGGAGTGCTTTCTCATCTTAGTTTTACAATGCTTTCAAGCTTTTGAAATTTATGCATAGTTTCTTTACTATGTTTTTAATATTATAACTATTTATAAGTGTTATCAATTGTTAACGGCATTGCAGTTTCTAAAAATAAGTTATTTTCAACATATTGTAATATACAAATAAAGTATCTCATTTTAGTAAATACTTTCATATACAATAATAATAATAAGAACAGCAGCAGTCAAGCATTGGTGGTCGAGAGGTCAGCACAGCTGTCTTATAAGCAGTTGTCCCGGGTTAGCGGGTTCGCTTCCTGGCTGATGCTATGACACATGGAAAAAAATAATAACAGCAACAACAATAATAATAATAATAATTACCTGAAATGAGTTTTCATTAGTGTTTGTATCACATCCGCTTATATCTTGCATTCTTTTGCTAATTTTAGTAAAAACTGGGTGATCAGAGTTTTTAAACCAAGCACTATATATACACACAGAGATATAATACAAAATCACATAACATACTAGCCAAAAAACAAAATTTTATTAAAGTTCTTTCACAATCATAGTTTCATCTATTATTGTTTCATATAATATAATGTTATATAATTTTCTATTTTATTTATAATTACTAATAGAGTGATAGACAGTACTTAACATATATATTTTTAATGGTGCATGTAGGCAAAATGAATGTCCTCTAGGTTCAGATGCCACTTTTTAGTAATAAGGATTTATATGTTGAGAATCTCTTTATATTTTATTTGAATTTTATTGAAAGAAACTACTATGTATAAAATCAGTAAAATTATTCGTAAATATTAACTGAAAATGAGGTTCTACAATAACATATATTTAAAGTCAAAGAATAATTTTATTAACTTCATATATAATTAAATTGAAAAATAATAATTTATTAATGATATCAGAGCTTAAAATAATAATGTGATTGTGAACTGATGTGAGATGAATGAATAAATAAAAGAATACAAACAGATTAAGTGAAAAGTTATCGAATTTTATTTCCATTGCTAATAAATAATATTAACATGCAAAGGGCATTAATAGTTTAAACATCTCCACTTAGAACATTCAATCACAATACTGTCACAAATAGTTTTATAAATAAATGTTGTTACATTAAAGCTTTTATAAAATTCAAATAAATCTTTAGAAAAATACAGACGCCAAATGGATATTATAATCCCAACATTTAGTTATATACAATTATGAGATCCTTTAATTCATTCTCATCAGTTGAAATATAAACAATATAATGTGTGCTGACTATCTAAATATTTGTACATTCATGCTTGGTATTCTATGTGCACACAAATATATAAATAAAATAATATTATTAAATTGTTTTACATTGCCAGTAAACTTATTATCTCTCAAAGTTCTAAACCAAAGAAAAATATGCATGAATAAAAAAAAATTATAAGTGACAATTTAATATTTCTGAGAAAGTTTCTTTTTTTAAAAAAAGATTGTATGAAAATTCTTTCTTCTAGAGTCCATAATCAGTGAACCTTAACAAGCTTAATTAATTTTCTCCAAGTGGTGATTTTTTTAATATTAAATCATTTCTTTCTATAACTTGTAAGATGCTGCAATGTTTTAAGAAAGTTCCATTTGGTATCTTAAATCATAAACAACTCTTTTCAAACAATTCTGGACTAGTGGTGATAAAACAACTTATTTTATAATGAAATAAATTTTTTATCTTGCAGTTTCTTGAGATTAAAATTCATGAAAAATAGTTGATTATTAGAATTCTGAAATAGTAATTATAAATAAAATTCTTCTGGAAAAGATGATGAAGAAATTTATAAATGCATGTACAATGTTAGTCATCAAACCTAATGAAGATTTGTAAATGATCAAAGGCATTTCATCCCTTTTCTACTCTGTTGTTAGTCTTCAAACATAATGAAGAATTGGAAATGATCAAAGGCATTTTGTCCCTTTTCTACTTCTGTTGTTAGTCATAAAACATAATGAAGAATTGGAAATGATCAAAGGCATTTTGTCCCTTTTCTACTTCTGTTGTTAGTCATCTAACATAATGAAGAATTGGAAATGATCAAAGGCATTTCATCCCTTTTCTACTTCTGTTGTTAGTCATCAAATATAATGAAGAATTGGAAATGATCTAAGACATTTTGTCCCTTTTCTACTTCTGTTGTTAATCATCAAACATAATGAAGAATTGGAAATGATCAAAGGCATTTCATCCCTTTTCTACTTCTGTTGTTAGTCATCAAACATGATGAAGAATTTGAAATGATCAAAGGCATTTTGTCCCTTTTCTACTTCTGTTGTTAGTCATCAAACATAATGAAGAATTGGAAATGATCAAAGGCATTTCATTCCTTTTCTACTTCTGCTATTAGTCATCAAACATGATGAAGAATTTGAAATGATCAAATGCATTTCATCCCTTTTCAACTTCTGTTGTTAGTTCTCAAACATAATGAAGAATTTGAAATGATTAAAGTCATTTCATCCCTTTTCTACTTCTGCTGTTAGTCATCAAACATGATGAAGAATTTGAAATGATCAAATGCATTTCATCCCTTTTCAACTTCTGTTGTTAGTCCTCAAACATAATGAAGAATTGGAAATGATCAAAGGCATTTCATCCCTTTTCTACTTCTGTTGTTAGTCATCAAACATGATGAAGAATTTGAAATGATCAAAGGCATTTCATCCCTTTTCTACTTCTGTTGTTAGTCATCAAACATAATGAAGAATTGGAAATGATCAAAGGCATTTCATCCCATTTCTACTTCCATTGTTAGTCATCAAACATGATGAAGAATTTGAAATGATCAAAGGCATTTTGTCCCTTTTCTACTTCTGTTGTTTGTCATCAAACATAATGAAGAATTGGAAATGATCAAAGGCATTTCATCCCTTTTCTACTTCTGCTGTTAGTCATCAAACATGATGAAGAATTTGAAATGATCAAAGGCATTTCATCCCTTTTCAACTTCTGTTGTTAGTCCTCAAACATAATGAAGAATTGGAAATGATCAAAGACATTTCATCCCTTTTATACTTCTGTTGTTAGTCATCAAACATGATGAAGAATTTGAAATGAACAAAGGCATCTCATCCCTTTTCTACTTCTGTTGTTAGTCATCAAACATAATGAAGAATTGGAAATGATCAAAGGCATTTCATCCCATTCTACTTCCGTTGTTAGTCATCAAACATGATGAAGAATTTGTAATGATCAAAGACATTTCATCCCTTTTCAACTTCTGTTGTTAGTCATCAAACATAATGAAAAATTGTAAATGATCAAAGGCATTTATCCCTTTTCTACTTCTGTTGTTAGTCATCAAACATAATGAAGAATTGGAAATGATCAAAGGCATTTCATCCCTTTTGTACTTCTATTGTTAGTCATCAAATATAATGAAGAATTGGAAGTGATCAAAGGCATTTCATCCCTTTTCTACTTCTGTTGTTAGTCATCAAACATACTGAAGAATTGGAAATGATCAAAGGCATTTTGTCCCTTTTCTACTTCTGTTGTCAAGACATTCTGTTATTCAAACATCAACTGTATATTTTTATGGGAAATATTTCCAATGTTATCAGCTGCAGATTTAAATTGCAAGTAGATATATTTTCTTCTCTATTATTTTTTTTTACTGTCCTTTCTTGTCTCACAATTTAACATAACATTGTTATTGGAATTCTAGAATAAATTATCTAGTAAAACTTTATATAAATTTTGGTATATTCATACACACATTTGAAATTAGTGTTTTATAATTTCTGGACATTAATAATATATAAATTCTTTACTTTTTATAAAATAAATAAAATAAACTTTCAGTATTTATGTTTTTACTTAATAATCTTATCTAAATACTATCAGTAAACCGTCATTAATTAAAATCTAATATAGAACAAGCTTGTTTTTCCAAACATTTATTTATAGTTTGGAATAGTTTTTAAAAATAAACATTCCCCCAAAAATTATAAGTTATTTAATAACATGAACAAAATATAAAAAATTAATTAATAAATAAGTATCTTCTCGAATAAGTTACTTCTCATAAAACAAAACAGATACAAATGTAAACATTAGTTTTTTTAATATCTAGGTTTAAAAATAGGCATATCATTATATACCCCCTCACATAGAAAAAATATTTACAATACACTTACTATAGTTTTAGACTTTCTACTTGCTTTTACTAATGGTAGTTTCTTAGCTCTATTTTTGTTTCTTATGGTTATTTTTTTATTTTGTGTAAAACTTTTAATTGGTGAGTACCTTTTACCTAATATTACTAACTACAAATTAGACTATACTCTCACAAATTGGTTCAAGATAAACACTACATTAAAACAATAAGTTATACTGTGCTAAGCTATGATAACCTTAGTGTTAATTAAGATTAATTCTACTTTGTGACCTAATTTAATACTAAGACCAGAATGAATAATTCATTTAAATAACCCTATACATAAGACTAGTTAAGCTAAGTCAGCACACACAATGTATGAAAACAAATAAGTTGTATTGGATCCCTTTTCAATAATATATGCATTATAGGTTTCTTCAAACTGAGCTAATTTTTTTTATAATGTTTACAGTTGAACTAAATAGATCTATGCCTCAAAATTAAATAACTTCATTAATAAAAAAAACAGGCCTTCATTTAAGACAGTACACTGTAAATACATTTAATCAAACAGCCAAACAATTAAATGGTGCTATGCTATTAGAATATCATAAATATGGAATTTATGGAATTGTAAAATCCTTTCCTCATAATGGAGAATTTGAATTTGTACTTATGAGTGTTTAAAGTAGTAAACATTACTAATATAAACATTATAACTTTCATCCTCATCAGAAATATAAAAAAATGATCTTGCCTAAAATAAAACATATATAAATGTAGTTTAATATAATTGGCCCATAATACATTTTAAATATAAATGTGAATACCATATAACTAATATTTCCCTCTAATGTTTTGGGTCATGCTTCCATCATTAGATGTATTACTGCAGTATGTGGACCTTCTTTCTAAGTAATAATCTTTGCTTATTTCTCAAAAATCACCATTTGCTATTATATCATCAGATTCCTTTATGCTGGGCTCATTATATGGGTTTTGCCTTGTTATTTGGCTGTTGCAACTGTCCCTATTATGAAGTTCCACTTTGTCTCAAATTTTTGTATCAATCAGATTTACAGTAAATATTGTAAAATTAGAATTTTCTTTTTCTTGTTTTTATATATTTTTATTAAGGTAATTACCTACTTTTAGAGCTCCTAAAATATCAAAATTTTTCACTGTGCAACATTTATTTTCAATTAATGTGATCTCTCAATATAACAGGGTAAGTTTTACCACATTATTCTTATAATAGCTGTTTTCAATGAAAGGAGATCAGTTTAACTCTTTAACTTTACCATTTCCTGTCTAAAAAATTGAGCCATACTACATTTGCTAAAACTATTTCTCTTGGGATATTTTGTGTCACATAGAGTCTTATTGGTCTTTATCCCAAAACTAAGCGGTTATTTTTTCTTTAAATTCAGAATAAGTTCTGGGTAATTGCGACAGTGACATTTACCAAGCTCTAGGAGCTGCACCTATGTGATAGGTTTCTATTGCTATTTTCTTCAACTCTGCCATAGCATTTTCCAACACCAGATATTGTATAGCATTTTCATGATATTCTCCTCTAAAAATTGGAATATGAATAAGCAGAGACATTTGAGCCTATTGAATATCAATAATCATTTCCATCTTACTTATATGTATTAGTTCCATTAATTTATTAACATGTTTCAAGCTGAATGATGCCCTTTGAAATTTATCTTAATATTGAAATCTTCCATTTTTTTCTATAAACTTCTTTCATTATTTGAATCCAACTTTACATGAACATTCTGTGATTCTCTAAGATTATCTCCTAACAATATTTCTTCATCTCTGTTGTGAATCCGTTCCTGCAATTCCTTATCTGATCATTCATTGATGATTTTCATTTATTTTAACTAAATTAGTGTTAACTATAAAAGAAACTCTTGTTTGAAATTACCTACTGCTGACCTTATCACTTTTCTATATTTTACAGTATCATAAGAGTCCTTAATTTTGTCTTTGATTTTCTTATCTTTATTTTCTTCTCAATCTTCAACATTATCTCCTTTACTCTTTATCTGAATTATATCTATCTTTTTAGGATTACCATGTGTACATGTTTCCAGATAATCTTGAAATTTATGCCATAGTTTATTGTTGTTGGATTTAAATCTATCAGCAACATGTTTACATTAATTTTCTAACTTATGATTCATCATTTCTATTTATTTTGAACTTCTAGTTTGAAAGTTTGATGTGAGACTGTCATTTATTGCTTAAAATCACTAAGTCCATTCATAATAATTTATATTTGGTTAGTAATTGTGTCTGAAATTTTGGGATTCCAACTTTAATTCTATATATACAGCTTCTATTTTGGTTGATCTGTTTTCAGTTTTAATTGGAGCCCTTCTAAACCCTATAAATTTAGCTTTTGACTTACTATGAAATTCTAAAAACTCTTCCAGAAAATGATTCCACTAATGTTCAATTTATCCTGGAATTGTAGATTACTGTTTTCTATTTTGTCTAAACTATTATTGATTTCAAGTTTTGATTTTTTGATGTTAGCTATTAATTCGGCATTCATTGCTTGGAATTCAATTTTAGATTACTTAATCTCACTATAAATTTAAAATTCGAGATTATTTTAAATTTTCTAAGTTGGTATCTATTTTATTTTCTAAATTTTTGAAATTAGCATCTATTTTACTTTCCAGTGCTTCAAAGATTTTAGCACTAATACCTAGTTTATGTTCCAAAGCCTTGGATTTATTAATCATGATATAAAACAAATTCATTATTGCAAAACTATTAATGTTATATCCAATTTCATCACTTCAAAACTATTAATGTTGAATCCACCCAAAATATGATCCTTAATGCCAGTTATGAATCTAAGTTTCAATAAACTAAATAAATATAAAACAAGAAATATTTTTAATAAATATATTTATATTTAACAATTTCTATCTCTTTAAATCGAAATTCAATCTTCTCTTTTAATTCTTTGAACAGTACTTTCTAACTTTGCCTCTAATTCTTTTATCAAGTTAAATTTTTTTAGAAATTGAGATTGGGCACACTCGATAAATTTATATTGGTTTCATCCATAACTAAATTGTTAGTAACACCCAATATTATCCAATAATAACTAATATTTCAATAAATATAAATATTTTACCCTAATATAGTATCCCAGGGTCTGCCTTCCTTCCTTTCACTGCCTATAAATTAAAATTAGTAACAAGCATAAATAATAGAATCCTATCTACTTCTATTTCCTTCAAAAAATATAACTGTTTTATTCTAGTGAGAGGTGTTGATTTAAAAAATGTTATTTGTTACAATATTTCTACAATCATATGTCATTAAATCAACTTGTTTAGACTATCCTTATTCTCAAAGAACTGCTAATCGAATGAAACCAAAATTGTAACAATTTCAATATGATCAATGCAAGTTTAAAAGTTAAGCAACCCAAAACGTTAGGTGCCAAAATTGTTATAATATATATCAGCAAAAGTAATGCTCTTTAGATTCCGATGCCAAATTGCAATAATAGGGATTTATATGCTGAGACTCTTCATATTCTGTTTGAATTTTATTGAATGAAACTATTATCTATAAAATCTAATTGAAAAATCATCCATTTTTTACATGTGTTTTAAAGACCTACAGAGGTCCCTAGTGACGATTTTTTCAGACGCTCATTGCTAAGGTTTACAGCCTTGTTAAAACTATCATTAATAAATAATATTAACAAGCAAATGTCATTATGTAGTTTAACGAATCCAATCAACTTATAATATTCAATCATGAAGCTACTACAAATAGTTTTATAAATAAATGTTGTGACATTAAAGCTTTTATGAAATATATGTAAATTTTGGGATAAATATAGCAGGAAATGGATATTATAATCCCAAACATTTAAGTTATATACAATAATGAGATCTTCTCGTTTATTCTCATCAGTTCAAACATAAACAATATAATGTATGTTAATTATCTAAACATTTATGCAATCATGCATGGGACTGTGGGTGCACATAAATATAAAAAGCATATATTATTACTAAAATTGTTTTATCTGGACAGTAAATCTGTTATCTCCAAAAGTTCTAAAACAAAAAAAAATGCATGCATAATAAAAAACATATACTAAAATCATCTTTTCATTTATTTTTGCTATAATATCTTATTTAAATCCAATTTATCCAAATGACTTAGAACACTTTTTAGCAAAAACCTTTTATTGTACATATATAAACATACACCTACCTTTCAACTATAATGCAGCCTTCTTCAGAGCTAAGACTTTTTATAAAAAATATATAATTGAAATGTTATTATTTCTGAGAAAGTTTCTCTTTTTTAAAAAATTCTTATATGAAAGTTATTTATTCTAGACCTCATAATCAGTGACAGTTAACAGGCTTAATGGATGAATTTGCTCCAGGTGTTGATTTGTTCATACTAAATCAATTGTCTCTATAACTTGTAGAATGCTGCAAATTTCTAGGAAAGTTCCGCTTGTTTCTTAAGTCATAAACAACTCTTTTCAATAAATTCTGTGTAGTGATGATAAAATAGCTTATTTTATAATGAAATACATTTATCTTTCAGTTTCTTAAGCCTGAAATTCATGAAATATAACTGATTATTGGAATTCTGAAATAATAATTATAAATAAGATTCTCCTGGGCAAGGTGATGAAGAAATTTATAAATGTATGTACAATGTTAGTCATCAAATATAAGGAAGAATTGGAAAGAATCAAAGTTTGTTAAATCACATGTTATTTGTGAAATATCTAGATTAAAAGGACATCATTGAATTGATTGACGTATCTTACAATTGAGTTTCAAAAAAATAAATGGTAAAAATAATAATCTTTATTTATTGGATATTTGTAAGAAATTGACAGCTAAAAAGGGGGGGGGTTAAAAAATACTACAAAAAGAAAAGTTTGGTTTTTTAAGTTGTTCATTCTTCATTTGTTTATTCCTTCTCTTCTAGTTCTTTTGATCTGTCTTGAATTCCTGGCACAAGTTAAATTTGTAAAATATTAAATCTTTTTATAATTTTTACTGTTTTTTTTTTCAAAAGTGTTATGAGTTAAAATTAATCATCTTCATGTCTACAATGCGCTTTGGTTAGAAAAAACAGGTGGCTTACTTTTGGTAACTGAATTACAATTAAGCTTTCTTAATTATTATAAAAAAATGCTTCGAGGAAATTTTATCATTTTTACTGACTATTTCAACAAAATTTACTACAGAATAAGTTTTAACAGTAAACAGTTGGTTGTTATATTTATTTATGAATTTTATAACTAAAATTATGCAGAACAATTTTTCAGCTCTTATTTTAATTAGTCACCTTGTAAATACAATAGATTTTAAAAGAAGAAAATTAAAATGCTTAAGACTATAAGCTGGATATTTTAAAGTTTAAAATGCATTATAGTAATTCACCTGTTTATTAATTAATATGATGGAGTGTTCTTGATTATATTAACTTGCCTGCTTAGTAATTAAGGTTATTGAATACTGGAACTGTTTACAGAATATTTTTTTAAAAAATGCTTATATCATTTAATTGCCTTTAAAATGTTATTCACATATAAAAAGGAATAATATGCTCCAGGGATTATAATAGTCTAAAATGTTTGCTATTCAGGAACTTTTCAATTTATAATTTTGACGAAATATAGTTCGTGAGTAAAAGAAAATGTGAAAATATTAGTGTTTAAATCTATGCTGTAAAGTTGGTAAAGACGTTTGATATGTTGAATGATTCTCTACTAACAAAATTGCTTTATGAATTTTATTATGAAAAATATTAAAGAATAACATGGACACGACTGAGAATTGTATGCAAATAAATTTTAAAATGCCTAAAATATGTTCTTTAAAGAAAAGAAATAAAAATGAAGCTGTATAATTATTTAACTGTGGGATCCTAAAGAAGTGTTTTATTAGCTGAATAAGTTATTTTATTTGTTATTTCCATAGTTGCTGGCTCATTATTGCTTTATATTTATTTATGTGTCATCTATATTAAAAAAAAGTGCATTTAGAATTAAGAACTAAATTGGAATTAAGAACTATTGTATATACATCTCATTTGAAAATCTTTTGCCATGTTTTAAAAATAATGTTTTTGACTAGAAGCTTCACAGAACACTTGCCCGTCAAATCAATATTATGTGCTCTTAACAGATGGCCCAGTGCGAGGAAATAAGAAAGAATTTTAAACAAAAGTCAGATATAATGACATAAGTAATAAACATAGAAAAAAGGCAGAATTTTATTTTATAAATCTTTCTAGGAATCTAGTGATTTTTAATTAAATATTCTAAAAACGGCAATAATTAATTATAAATAAAAGGAAGAAAGCTAATATACTTTCACCTGTTGAAAAAAATAGACACCTGCATTTTTTTAGATCATTTTATACATATTTGGTGTGATTATAAAGTTTATTCTTAAAACCCCACACTGGTCTAAGAAATCATGCCTTATTTAATTTGCAAGGCATTGAGTAGTATGATATAACATTTTATTCTTGATTTTATTTGAAACATGGAAGCATAAGTTTTTAAAAGGTAATGGAAGTATGTCTAATTTTTTTAATTTGCATAAATTGTAATCCTTGTGTTTACTGAAATATATACGATTATTTGCCCTCTAATCATTATTTGCAAAAGTTTGTAGAATAAGTTTTTGCCTTTTATCTATGCTTATTTAAGTATAAGTATAAATAATTATTTTATCATTATATCTGGCATCAATTTAAAATTCACAATAATCTTCCATATTTGATAAAAAAAATTAAGCATTCTTTAAAACGCAAGGCTTAGATTTGAGGGTGTTCTGTTTTATTCTCGATTTTTCTGATAAAAAATGGATCTATACATTTACATTTTCACAACTCATTTTCATAACCTCATGGAAGTTGCCTGTTATCTTTTATTTCCTCATGCTTTCATGCTGGTTTATTAGAATATATTATGACCCTTGTAGAAGCAGTGTAAATGCTACATAAGATTTCAAGAATAACACATGTGTGTGCATCCTTACACACATAGATACAATAGACATGAAGTAAATGCAATGTTAATAAATAAAACAGTATTTGGAGATTTTTAGTGTAATATATTCCAAAATGTTTCCAAAATAAAATTTTACTAATTTTAATAAAAAAGAATATAGTGATGTTAAATAATTGAAAAGGGAAATGAATTAAAAAACAAATTTTTAGTATGAATGGTGGTCGATAGGTCAGAACAGCCGCCTTACAAGCAGTTGAACTGGGTTAGCAAGTTCACTTTTCAGCCGATGCTATGACACATAAAAAAAATAAAATAAGAAATATAGTGAAAGAATTTTATTTTGTAATAAGAAAACAAAAGAAAACAAAATATTATTACTTTCTTTCGGTAAAGAATATTTTTCTCTGGCTTCAGAGATAGCCATTATTATTGTAGGTGCTGAAGAAAATAAAAGAGAATTTACATAATGGTGCACATAGTGGATAATGGAACATACAACAAAAACAGTTAGACAGTTTTATTTCAGAGAGGATTAATGAGTTTCTATACCAAAGAATATATACGATAAAGCAGAGAAAGTGCACCATATAAAGAAGATTTTGCCTTGCTGTCAATTTCACAATTCTAAGCTTATAAGAGAAGCTAGAAACATCTTTTATTATATTTGGAAACCTTTTAATATGAGAGGCTAGTTAAAAACAAATAGCATATTAGTTAAAAACCTAAGCATAATGTCCTGTCTAATAAATGAAACCTATGAGAAACTTTAATATCAACTTTTATAATCTGCAAGAAAAAAAAGTCCAGACTACTTGGTTAAATTGCCAAAAACTTATATTTATTGAAGGCATAATACACTAATGCAAAGCTAATCTATTTATCTAACATTAGTTTCAATTAATGAAAAGACTGAATGTAATTACATAGAACAGAACGATTGGTGAAAAGTAAGATGACTAGAGGATTAATCTATTACTTATTATAATATGGAAAATGACTTTAAATTTATGAAGAGTCAAATAAATTAAATATTCTATAAGAATGTCCTATATTTTATCTGTAGATTACGATTATAAATTTAAATGGGAAATAAATTAAAGGATGTTTTATTTTACTTTATATATAGCGACCCATCTAGAGTTAATAAGAGTAAATATGGAAATAGATGAATTGTTTTTAAAAAATTAGGGATGGCTTTTTTATATTCATATATGAGATATTACTACATGGAGAGAAAATAAAATATATATATTCTTTATGATTATAATCATCTTAATAATGGTATGCAAGATGTAAATTTACCATAAAAATTTACATAATATAACCACAATCAATCTATCCACACTTCATTGTGTTAATAAATTATTTTATTATTTATTAATCCATTTCTTCATTTTGTTTTATATATGATTAAATAATGTAACTTTTGCATACATATTATAATTATAAAAAATACCATAGCTCTGAAACATGTGAACCACTGACTTTATATATCAGGGTGTCAGAGTAAAAAAAATAGTAAATGATGATGGTTATTATATTAGTTGACCAGCTGCATCTGACCTTCTAAAGACTCATGGATTTTTTTTAATTGGTTGCTTTGACAATATTTTTTTAAAGATTTAATGTAAATTAAACAAAACATTTTAATATTATATAAATAAATGTCTGAATTTTAAAAAGGCTACATTAAAATTTACATTTGTAAATATATGTATTATATTTGATACCTTTATGACTTCAAATATATATTTACTGGAATGCCCTCTGAATTAATAGTTACCATTTTTCTATTGCTTAGTATGTCATTCATCTGAGCTATATTAGGGGCTTCACAGACTGTGCTTTGTGAAAGCACAGTGCCTTAATGTCAATTTATGAATTGAAATTTGTGTTCATTTCTGTAGCTGGCTGGAATCGAATACAAAAATATCAGGTGTTTTTATAATTTTTTTATTAAATATAATATTTATAATATTTTTTTAATTACTGTTTTAACAATCACTTTCTAAGACTTAATGTAAATATATTTTTATTAAGCATTGCTAATTTATAAAATTTCACTAATATTGCTAAGAATATCATTTATCTGAACTATATTAGAGGATTGACAGACCATGAAAGCACAGAACACCTTAACGTTAAGTTATGAATCAACATTTGTAGCTATTTTTGCAGCTAGATGGGGACTTTTACCATAAAATATATACTGTATCTCTGCAGTTAAAAGCACTCATACTAACTTTTTTCCAGTGTTTTTATTTAATAATATAATTATTGCCTTCACATAAATATAGTGGTTGTGATGCCATCAGACAAACATTCATTCACCAATCAAACAATAGAGAAAATACAATATATATATATATATATATATATATATATAAGATTCCAAGTAAACATTCTCTTTTTGAGGAAATTTAGCACCTGACATTTCTGCAAATAGAAACCTAAAATAAACAAAATACTTGTGAGTGATTGTAATAATAAAATCCATCATCATCATCCATGTGGTTGAATTAATTTTAGTTGAGATTAAATTGTATTTATAAGATTTACAGATCTATGTAGTGAGATATTTTTACATTTATCATTATCAATATATGCTTGAGAAACCTTGAATATCTTACATTTAGTACACATATCTTTGATTAGGGTTCAAATGCAAGTTAATGAAGAATTAAGGTCACTTAAGAACTAAGGAAGTATTATATAGATATTTATTGTTACATAAGCCTCTATTTTCCATTACATAATTAACAACAGCCAGATGTTAATTATATAAAAGATACCACAATAGGTGTCACTAAACTAATTTATCTCTACAATATATATAAGGTACTAACCTTTTGCTTACTTGGGACTCACTTCTATCTTTTTCTCCATAAGTCACAGTGATCAAAGGTCTTTTCAGCTAAAAGCAAATAGAATTATATTTTTCTTCTAGAAATAATCATATCATTTTGACTTTATAATAATAAATAATTTAATATGATTGACTATTATATATATATATATATATGAAACAGACATGTTGTTTCGCATATATAATTTGAAGTCCGTCCCCCCAATTTAAAACTGTTGAGATAAAACAAAAAAGCTGATGCAGTTTTCAAAAATAAAAAATAGAACAAAGAAATAAAAATATGACAGCAATTTAAAAATTAATATTTTAAAATATTAAAAGTATTGTTGAAATGTAGTATTTTTCAAAAGTTTAATGCTTGCAGATTATCAAAAAGAAGGTGGTAATTAACAACTAATTAAAAAAGATTGCCATGGGCATAAAAGATCAAGAGATGTTTTTCAAAAACATCAGACTAGGGTTTTTAGAATTTGTTCCCACTAAAAGTAGATGGCCAATGAGGAAAGAAGAGAAAACAAGGACCTTAGAGATTGCTTAAAAAAATTTTTAACAGACATATCATTAGAAAGCATCAAGACTGTTACAAGTGGACTAATGAAGACCAGACTATATAAATACCAGCCCAACAAAGCTTGGAGCACCATAAGTAATAAAAGAAGGAACCTGTAACTGATAAAAAAGAATGAAGAAATGTGATTAAAGTATTATATCTTCAAATGTCTGAGTAAATAAAAAATAGCTTTTTCTCTCTCCTCTGTCACTGGTTCAAAAATGGAAGTCAAATAAAAACAAGGCCTATGAACTGACCATTGACTCATTAAGCTCTCAGAACATCCCTTATTAATTGGAAAAATTTATGGAGAACTGCCAACAGATGAAGATTCAGGTGAGGCAATTTATATGCCATTATAATACTTAAAGTTATTTTATAAATTCTATTTATTAAGTTAAATTATAAAATAATGAAATGTTACTTTTAAATTGATTGATTGTAAGTAATACAAAAGGAAATATATTTAAAAATGGAACTCATTGGAGTAATAGGTGAATTTAAAATATTTTGTAAAATGCATTTATTAAAATAATTTATGATTTAATAATATGTCATTTTCTGGATTGATTGATTACAAAATGATGCAAAATGAAATCATATTTATTTTAAATGACATTTATTATTTTACAAAAATGTTTTCATAGAATGAATTACATCTGGATCCACACATACATAAATTAAGAAAATGTTTATGTAAGTGAATAAGAAATTATAGATTAAAATTGTTATATTATATACATGAATAATGATGAATATGTACTCATAATAAATGGTAGATGTGAATTAAGAAATAATAATATTTTCAAATAATAAATAAGTGGTTCAAATCAACACTTCTATAATATATTAAATAATAATAAAATGCATCCAAATAATGACTTCAAACTGCATTGACATGATGAATAAGTGGTTCAAACCCACACGTATATAATATGTTGAATAATAATAAATCTCTTCCAAATAATGACATCAAAACCGCACTTATATGATGGATAAGTGATTCAAACCCACACTTGTATGATATGTTAAATAAAACAAATACTTCAAGATACCTGGATTAAAATAAATACTTCAAGATAGCTGGATTAAAACAAATATTTTTAGATACTTAGATTAAAACAAATACTTCAAGATACCTGGATTTAGAACAAATACTTCAAGATACCTGGATAAATTAATTACTTCTATACACATGGATATGTATCTATGCAGATGAGGGAGCTTCAAACCAAGAAGGATAATTCCTGCTCAGGAATGATGAGAAAAACATCCGTAAAGTGCACGTGAATATGAAGACAGACAGCCAATATAGAGACTGTCAGCAAACTTTTTCTTTTTGTTTAAGAACTTTATACATAATATTATTATTAAATAAAATTATTGTTCCAAAATAAATAATACATTCTGTCAATTTTATTTGCATCATTCATCCATTTATGCACTGGTTCAGAAGAATCTAATATCACCTGAGCTATGTCCAGAATAACTCAATGTGGATAAGTAAGGTTGCAGTGAGATGGAACTCTAGTTGTGCCATTTGGGAAACAACCAAGCACATCAATTTTTAGATGTTTCCAGTCTCTATGGTGCTACATCCTCTGATGAGCAGGAAATATTGTTGTAGGTGGGTGAGGTCAGGATTGTGGAATGTCAATCAATATTTCCTTCCTGCAATATGATCATCAGGAAATAAAATCAACAAAGAGTGGGGTTGGTTGGTATGCCTGGTTACTATATATATATATATATATGAATAAACATATGCTTTCTTTACATTTTGACTCAACATAATAGTTAATTTCTATTTAGATTTTAAGTAATCTCAGAAACAATCAATTTATTGTTTTTGAGGTTATTTACAAGGGTTATGTGAAACATTTAATGAGAGTTTATTATATTATAAATGTCAACTACAAGTTGAATAAAAAATTTCTTAATACCATATAAATTTGTATATGAAAAAATGATGTCAAACACTTTTTGGTATTATTTTTCATATCCAAAGAATGTGGGAGTTAATAATAAACATAAAATGGACATTTTTTGAAATATAAAACAAAAACCTATTATCATAATTATGTAACTATGCAATCCAATTGACTTGTGATGAAAGCATAGTTTTTTTAATTTAATTTTGTGCAATTATATTAAATAGTATATAGAAGTAACCAGCGAAGTTCATGAGTTTCAGGTTTAAACCTATTCTTCAAATTTATATAGCAAAAATCACATTATACCACCTACTATTAATTGAGTGTTCAAGATTAAATGATTCAAGAGGGAGATTAAAAGAACTGCACTTGATGTCAAATGAGAAATTTGTGCGATGTTATTATTATAAAGATGATGTTTGGCTTTTCTTCTGAAAGCATTATTTGCAGAATAGGTTACATTTCTCTGAAGTATAAAGAATGATAACATTTATTGTATTTGATTTAGAATACTATGACAATTTTTTTAAAGAAAATACTAAAGAAAAACGAACTTACATAAATCATTTGTTAAACATTTAACAAATAAAATTCGTTACTATTCATAAACAATAAAAAAAGTATTTTTTCTAACATTATATACTACTTCTATTACTAATTATTATACATAATAATAATAATAATTCAATTCAATTCATTTATTTACCGTACAAAACTACAGCATAAAGCCAATTACAGTATTGCACCATAACAAATATATAAATACATAAATGAGTTTAAATGACAAATTATAAATTTAATTATGTGCCATATTTCAATAAAAGATAATTACCACATTTAAAATCTAAAGTAAAATTAAATATCAGCATATAAACAATTATTATTAAGACATTAATAGTAACAAATAAATAAAAGGGATAAATATAAAGCACATAAAATAAAACTATAAAAAAAAAAAACAATTTAATATATATATAAACAAAATCAAGTTAAACCAATCAAATCTGACATTTAAATTTAATAACATTACAAAATTGATTATAATCTAAATTGAAGTAATTAATATTGTTATAAATCTGATTATATAAAGATGGTAGCCTAAACAAATGAGAAAATCTAAGAACATTGGAATGACAAGTTTTAATGTAACAAACAGAAGCAGACCGAGTATCATGCACATGAGATCTAATTATAACAGTAGAAATTGTATTAGATAAAAGAACTATTTTATTAACAAGTTTATAAAGATATTTAATATCTCTATATTGTCTTCTAGAAGAAAGATGAACAACAGTTTTATTTCCCAAAGAAACATATTTAGAAAACTTATTATACACTGATTGTAATAAATTACATTCCTGTTTAGAGCTAGGATGATGATGATAATAATAATAATAATAATAATAATTAAAGACTTAATAATAATAATAATAATAATAATAAATAATAATAATAATAATATAATTAAAGACTTACTACAGGACGAGCTATATTTTGAATTATTTTTATTTCTTCATCTGAAATAACATCATAAAATAACGCCACCCATGGTAGTAAATTCAAATCTTCAACCTTCATTGGCTGAATTTTTAGAAAAGGTGAATCATTCGTGTAGTAATAGCATTTGAGTAAAGCAGTAAAAGTGTGGTTCTAATAGAATTAAATAAAAATATATAACTCACGTTCGCAAGCTTTGCAAATACATAACTAATTTTAAAATAATAATAATAATAATAATAATAATAACAACAACAACAACAATTCATTTGCATAAAAGCATTCAAATTCTTCTAACCTCATATGCCACACAGTTATTATTTTTTGAAACATATATTATGTTGCAGAAATTGGAATAAATAAAACTTGACCCAGTTCAAAGGTACTTCACTTTTATACATATAATATCATTCAATATCCAACATTTCACACACAGTTTATTTCCACCTTCCCAATTTCTGGTATTGGTTGATGAGTTGCATACACAAATTATACTAATGAATCCTGCACCTCATACTCACAAACAGTTACATGCACTTTCCCAGACTTGCCATTAAGAAAAGAAGAATGTATTACTCATCATCACACATAAATACAAAGATATATTTACTGGGGCCTGGGAAACCCATCCACACTAAAACTTCTTATGGCCCTCCAAGTTGATGCTAGAATGTGTGCAGGCTATTGCATGATAAATCATATATACCAATATTTTAAACATAAGTTATAAATCCACAATGCATTCACACAACCTTCAGATTTATTTGGGCTACCTGATACCAATACTTTATTTCAAATCATATAATTTGCTTACAAGTTTGCTACTATAAATAGCTCATGCCACCCAGGTTTGAATGGAACCCTGCTTTTTTGTTTTGCCCATCTTAGACAATTTACTGTGTGACACCTCTGTAAACTAGCAAATTATCTAACCCAAAGAATATATAATATCAAAGGTCTATATCCAATTTTAATTGTACTATTTACCAAAAAAAAACACACTTAACCTCTTCTCTTACCAACCTTTGTCCAAATTCTATGGGACCACTAGAAACTAAGATATGAAAAAGTTGTAAAGAATCATCTAGAACCACACCTACTTTCTCTAATTTCCAATATACAGTTTGCAAAAAGGGCTTTTCTGCCATATAGGCTGCTCCCATGTATACAGCAGTCTTGAATTGTGTTAAAAACCAAAAAATATGCTTCCATTGCAGTTTAGTTAGATATAGAGTTTGCATTTGACTCTATCTATATTTCCATTCTGATTGATATGCTAGCTAACACTAACATTCTATGTATTCTGCTTTACTTATTTACCAATTTACTGCAAAGCAGAGAGATGCAAATCACTCTTAATGGGAAAAGTTCACCATTATTCGCCCCTCTGCAATCCATCTCACAAGACTAAGCTCTTAGTACACTTCTCTTCATTTTCTACATAAACTCTTTATTAAAGCATATACAACAGACAATTTCAGGCATCCAAATTATACATACACATCAATACATTCCATGCATAACATACATGGAAGATTTCACCATCTTTCTGTCATCTCATAAGCATCTCCCCATATTGCAAAGCATCCTCATTTTATAGACATGTATAAACATATTTAACATGAGTGAAAATAGCAATATGGTTTATATACACCAACAAACTATACATTCAAATATTCCAGAACCTCTAATTAGGCTTCCCATATTACATGGGCTCACTTATGATGAAAAACACCTTACAAAACCTGATTATAGATAATCTCACACAGATTTTCAACTCTCTCTCTCCAAAGGTTATCTCCCTCTTTATGCTAAAATTTACCTATTTAATATAGTCATCAAGACTAAGATTACGTATTATATGCCTATTGTTAAATTTTCAAAATCATTTAAGTCTGCCATTTCCTCCCTCTGCAGTAAAAAACTATGAAACAGGAAGACAATTTTAATCTCAACTAATAGACTTTATTGCTTACTCATTAATAACTGTCTGAGACTCTACAGCGCTCGAGTGTTCTATATCCAAAAAGCCATAAATTTAATTGCATTAATTGTTCAAAACTTTCTAGCACTACATCACCATTACAAATAATTCATACTGATAGATCTTCCCCTCTATCAGCTTCAATTCTCACCACACATTACCAATCAATCCTACCATCATTCAAACTGATCAACATTCCCCGTGACTAATAAATACCTATACTGGAAAACATATGCTATACTATATCAGGAAGCAAACAAATATTATCATTCTCCCATGCTTGGTATCAATAACCACCAACTACTCTTCTCCTTCAAAATATGGTCTCAGAAGTTAAATTTGTTTTAAGCTACATGCATTACCAACATCACACTTTCTCTCATATCACAATCTATATAAAAATATAAATCCATTCTGCACCTTATGTCATACTTCAGAGGAAACTCAACAGTATCTATTCCAGCAATGTCGAACCCTCAACCAAATCAGAATTATCATATTGAAAACATACAGATGACCAGTTTAATCTATACAACAGCTAATTCAATCCTATCAGAGGATATACCCTCCAACAGCATGTGCAACATCTTTAATCCCATATGCCTTAGATGCACTTGCTGTATCTTCATCTTTAGCAACCACACCAGAAGACATCCAGCTATATTCATCAATAAGCTCTAACAAGTCAAGGCCTGGAACAATTATACTGCATTCCCATATATTTATGCTGCCACCTGGTCACTACTAAAACAACCTTCCAATCTATAATAGATCATAATCCAACAATAACCTCATTGAATAGCATTCAATGATACCATCCATTACTCTCAACAAAACTCAATTTCACTAAATGCCTTCAACTCCATCCACCATCAGACTACAGAATTTACTCCCTGTCTATCACAATCTACCATCTGCTACCATATGTAATTCTACTGTAAATTGACTTTGTTCTTTGTACAGCACCCATAGTTTGATTTTATGCTATATGAATTATAAGTTACCTCCCTATTGTACTACAAGATTAACAATTAAAAGAACAATAATCAAGATTAATCTGGTGACTGTAAATAACTTTCAATATGATGTCAGATCTTATAATCTATGAAGTTGAGTTTTATATTGAACTATTTTTAAGACTTTAATGATTAAGCTTGATATCCATTTCCACATCAAAACTAGTAGGAGAACTTTATACTTTATATATATATACACACACCTGGGTCTTGTTTTATGTGGATTATTTTAATGCGATTTTGAAGTTATGTGATTCATGTTTCTTCTTAATATCTTTCATATTTTACTATATTTATTAGATATCAAGAAATTTAAATTATTAATAACTTATTTTGATTTGAAATACTGTTTTTTTCTTCAAAAATATAACGTTTTATTAGCAGTTAATGTGAATATGGCCTGAAGCTGTATTTAGAACTTAGATTCTATGTAAATAACCTATTTATACTAATGAGTAAATAATAATAATAGATTTATACTTGCATATAAAAATATTGCAATAAATATTCAAAAAAATTTATTATATATAACAGAAATAAATAATCTTTTAGAATTTTAAAATAAAAAACAACGATTTTATAAACTGAAAATAATCTTTCTAATGATAATGTATAATATTTTTGTTTTGATTGTGATCTCATTTTTTTAATATAGAAACAGAAAACCATTAACACAACACAAGACTGAAAATGGCACTAGTTGTACATAACATCACAAATAAAAATAAAGTGGCTAACATGTTTCTCTGGGCATAATTGCTGAGAAATTCTTGACTTTGTTTAAGGAGGAGCCACAATACATCACATCATATAGAATCTGATTTCTTACCAGTTTACAAATGAACACTAGTGGTAATGATTAAAATATGTATGAAAAATGTAAAATTAAATACTGTAGTAATAAAAAAAGTAAAAAAGTTTGTCTTGTATTAATTTTTTTCAAATATTTGAAATTTTTTATTAGTCATACTTTATTTCCTTATATTTTTAATGCGAATTTTAAAGTAATTTTTCTTGTTGCTTTGCTTTTATGCGAATTCTGAAAATTACAGCACCTATGCCCCATTTTTCAAGGTAAATTAAGTCTATGTTTGTGCGATTATTTTTAATGTGGGTTTTCTGTGGAACCTATCTACCGCATAAAACGAGACCCAGGTGTATATAAATATTATAATAAAAATAATAAATTTAATGGTAATAAACTATTACAAACAATCTTAAATCCACAGAAGTACTTTCAGTTAATTTCTTAAACCTGCCCCAACTGCCATTAAATTAGAAAAACAAAAACAAAGTAGAAGCAAACGTCATCAATTCAAATCCCACGAATCTCATATTTTAATGTTAGCAGCTTGTCTACTTATTAAATTAATTTTATTCCTATTTATAAAAACTGTCTCCTTAATTTTTCTCTTATTATGGTTTCTCTCTGTATGAAGAATTTTCACATTTTCAAAAACAAATTTAAATTTACACTTACATGTTTTTCATGATCAAAGAAAACTGAAGGAGACATTAAATCACAATTATGTTTACTTTTTACATGCTTATATAACAATTCATCCTCCCTCAATCTCTTCTCAATATTGCATCTAGATTCATCTATATATGATAGCATACAGTCACAAAAAATTTGATATATATTATTTTTCTGCTTGACAGGTATGACATCCTTAGAATTATTGAGTAATTTATTAATATTGTTTGAAACATAGAATGAAACATTAAACACATTCTTATATATATATATATCCTTAAAAATTTTCACTTGTGGATTTGAAATAATTGGAATAGATATCCATTGTTTATTATTGATCTTCGTTTCCTTTAAACCATTATAACTTTTTTTAAATTGACATAAAGTATTGCTTATTTGTTCCCTTTTATAATCAACATCAAGCAAATATCTCAATATTTTTCAGTTTATCACTTTGATAATGACATAATTTTTTCATTATGGAACAAAAAATATCTAAAACTTGCCCCTATTTCATCATTAAGCTCATTAGCTAATATCTGCACTTTACTCTTTATTATATCATTAAAATTTTTTACTTCTCCATCAACTTGGCTTAACGTAATCCCTAGATTCTGATTAATCTCATGTTGTGCTAACTCATGGTTTTCTAAGTTAGCCTTGTAATCTGGCTCTGACACCCTTTTAAAACCTTACTAGGTTTGAGAGTCATACTTTTAACTTCCTCTTTCAATTTATCAAATTCATTTCTAACACTGTCTAATTTTTCCTTAATAAATTCAACTCTGTCCTGAACTTCTCTTTGAAACTCTATTGTTTTTTTTTTTTCGAAAATATCATTTTCTTATCTTGTCAATTAGTACACTGTACTGCCTTTTATAATCCTGCTGGACAACCTGTATCATACTCTCTGACCTTTCAAAATTTGATCTAATCTCTTCCCTTATTCTCATTTCCAAATTTTCAGAAGCCAACTTTGATTCTTCTATGTTATTTCTTAAATCTTTTACCTCCTGTACCTGATTTTAAGAAATCTCTTTTATCTCCTGCATCTGACTTTCAATTCACTATTTGAAATTTGCATCTAATTTTTTAATTTCTTGTGTCTAACTTTTGTCTTTGCCTGTCTAATTTACTATCTAAATTTTTCATCTGAGTCTATAGATTTTGCAATACTATAGATAATTGATTTTGCAAATCTCCATGTATATTTTTCTTTACTATGACTTCTTCTGCGAAAACTATAACCAAACCTATCCCTTCCTCTTTTAATTCTACATTGAGATATGGAGTTGTGTATCAGGTGATTGTAGCTCTCGGGATCCTACCAAATCCTCATGAATTTTAAAATCATCCATATTAGCACTAAACATAAAAAAAAATTAAACTTTTCTTAGCATTTAACAGTACTAAAGTATTAATTAAAATAATTAATAATAATTTATTAATAATTAATTAATTAATTATTAATTAATAAAAGTGACAGTATTCATTTATAGTGAAAAATCCATAAAGCACATGTGCATTAGCTTAATGGCTGATTGTTACTAATAATAATCATAATAATGATAATAATGATGATTATGGTCATAATAATAAAAGCTTACCACTGTATGTTTCTTTCGACACAATGTATGAAAATTATTGAGAAATGATTTTACAAAAACAACTTCAGGATTAGAATCCATTTCATCATTCTGTTGATTATTTTTGACTTTGAGAGTTGCATAACTATTATAAAAGTAGTAGGTCTCATTATATATTTTATCTACAAGATATATGTATTATATTGAAATACAACAATCTTACTTAAGTAGATATTTTTTATATTATTTTCATTATAAATCTTTGATACTATATATACTTAAACTAGTGTGTTTAAACATTGTCATTATTGTTTTGCAACAACAATCAAGAGTAAATAGTAAATAGCATATGAAGTTTGAAAAAGAAAAAAATGTAATAATAACAACAATAACAAAAAATGTAATAATAATAATAACAACAATAATAATGATGATGATGATAATGATGATGATAATAGTGGTGATAACAATGACAATAACAGTGATAATAACAATGATGACAGTAATAACGACAACAATAATAATAATAACAACAACAACAATAGTTTTGCAACAAGCAGTCCACTTTTTGACAACCAAGTAATAAGCTCTTGTTTTTTATGTTTCAAAAGTACTTAAAACTTAATACTGACAAGATAAAAACCTTACCCTGATATACTTTTTTCAATTTCCATCTAATTGATAATTAATTAGTGATTTTGTGTTACATTATTCATTCAAAACTTTAATTAATATCAAGTTACCCAATGATAATTTAAAAAAAAAAAATATGATGACAAAGCCATCACATGATCAGATGCCTCCATCAATATTATCAACTCAGAGTTTCACAGTCCAAAGTTTAATCAAACATTCTTATTTTTAATTTTATTGCAGTAAATTTTGAGTTTTGTTTGGGGGGAAAACAATTTACTTTCATGTTCCCCAGTGATAGGTTCGCTTGCTCACAAACAAGTTAACAAGCTTTCGTTTTTTATGTTTAAAAAGTATTCAATGGAAAAAAAACTATCTTCATATACCTTTTTCAATTTTCAGTCAGTTGATAACTTACTTCCAATTTTTGTGAAACATTTTGATTTCAAATTTTCAATTAAAACCAAGTTACTTAATGATATTTTTTTGAAAAAATCTATCACATGACCTGTATGTTTCACCAATAATAATAGCACAGAGTTTCAAAGTCCAAACATCAGTCAAACATATGCTTATTTTTAATGTTATTGTAGCTAACTCTGACCTTTGTTTAGAAATAAAAAATGATCTCAATTTCCCCAGAAATCAGTTCACTTGCTCACAACCAAGTTAACACATCCTAGCCTTTTATGTTTACAAAGTACTCAAAACCTTAAACTAACAAAGTAAAAAACTAACTAACTTCATATACCTTTATCAATTTCCTTCCTATCAATGGTAAAACTTATTTCCAATTTTGTTTTACATTTTTCATTCAAATGTTCAACTCAAGTTAAATTACTCATGTTAATTGCAAAAAAAAAAACATAAATGACTTTCAATAGCAACCCAGCCTTTACCATGTATCCCTACATCTGGATCATTTATTCATAAATCTCACATTTAAACCATATCAAAACCCTCACTCAGCCTCCACCTCTAACACAGCCAGACCCAGAGTCTGACCAATTTATCACAAACTCTCACTCAATAATTGCAATCAATTTTAACATAGCTGTACCACCAACCCACTTTCTCTGGAACACTCATCTATTCAAATACATCAGAAAACATACATAGCAGTGTAATCAAATCCTCTACATAAATTATGAAAGCAATCCTTTCAATGTATCCCAGATATATCAACACCCCTTTTTCAACCAAAAAAACATGGTCACTTGAAGAAACTCAGCACTCTAAAAAATCAAAAATAGGTGATTATGACTTTGAACCTCACAGACAATTTCCACATACCCAAGTCAATTACTAGTCCCTCATATATATTACCCAGGCTACCCATTCACATATAAAATTAAACCTGTTTTGCATGTGTAGATTGAGCAATCCAGAGTATGTAAAATTCATGTAATCTTGTATAAATCAATAAATCAACTATTACATATGGAAACCTACAACTATGGATTGCCCATAAAACCATAGCAATCCAAGAAATGTAAAACTTTTGTAACTAATCCACCACATGTAAAAATTACTGTAATTTCATGTAAATTAATAAATCAACTTTTACATAGATAAACCTACAACTAGCGATTGCTCATGTAAACACAGCAATCCAAGCTATGTAAAACCCTTGTAATGCTCTAACATAAATGAAGTGCAGCATCAGGATGGCGTTTAAGCAATTCATCATCAGATTTTTAATTGGATAAATGGTTGAAGAGTTGGAGTATGGAGTGGATTGAAGCCTGTCCATTAAAGTATGAAGATTGGCTATTTTAATATATATCTGAGCATTTATTGCATATATGTGTAGAGATGATAATATGGATCAACTGATGATTGCTGGTTTAGCATGAAATATGTATATTGGTGATTATTTATCTTTTCAACATATATGTGTTCAAGTGTATAATCCTTGTGAGATAGAATGGAGACTGGTGGGTCATGTGAAAGTTTGTGCTCATGTATTCTATATGTTGCATATATTGATACAGATATATAGTAAGCCTATATTTCAGTTATTACTTAGTACAGATGTCTGCCTATCCTTCTTTTATGTATTGAAATGATTATGTCCTGTACATGAGGGGTCAGATTGATTTTAGGTCAACATAGGTGTGATGAGAATCTTGGCCTAAGGCTGGCATTTAAGTGTTCCATCATCAGACTTTTAATTGGATGGATAGTTGAAGAGTTAGAGTGGATTGAAGCCTGTCCATTAAAAAATGAAGATTGGCTACCTTAATATATATCTGAGCACTTATTGCATATATGTGTAGGGATAATAATCTGAACCAACTGTTGATTGCTGGTTTAGCATGAAATACAGATATTGGTGATTATTTATCTTTTCACAATATATGTGTTCAAGTGTATCAATGTTATGAGACAGAATGGAGAGTGGTGGGTCATGTGAAAGTCTGAGCTCATATGTCCAATAATAATAATAATAATAATAATAATAATAATAATAATAATAATAATAATAATAATAATAATAATAATAATAATAATAATAATAATAATAATAATAATAATAATAATAATAATAATAATAATAATAATAATAATAATAATAATAATAATAATAATAATAATAATAATAATAATAATAATAATAATAATAAAATTACATTTATTAAACTATTAATGTAAAAATAAAAAAGATATAACAGACAGCAGAACTTCCACTAAAATTATAAAAAAAAGGTGTTAGATGATATATAACTCCAGAAAGTTATAATTAAAAAAAAATGAAAATTTACTGAAAATAAATTTAAATCTACAATTTTGCAACAATCTTTTATTCCTATATTTATAAATAATAATAGTCATCATTTTCTACCATTATCAATCCACTGCAGGCTGAAGGTATCTTCAATTTCAATATATCTCCAATATACAGCTTCTCCTGTCCACCTCATCAACACACTTCCTTATTTCATTCATCCATTTTATATGTGGTCTCAATCTAGGTCTATTACAATCTCTTGGAATCCAGTTCAAGATTTTAACTGTCCATTTATTATCATCTCTTTTAGAATTATGCCCAACCCAACTCCATTTGTCTCTTGTTTCTGTCAATGGCATCAGTAACAACTGTTTGCTCTGTCACTCATGTATTTTATTTTTTGATCTCTTCTTGTTACTCTTAACATACATCTTTCCATATGTCATTGAGTTGTCTGACACCTCTATTGCTCTTCTGTTAAGCATCCAAGTCTCAGATCCTTAAATAAGAAATGGTAAAACAACTTTATAAAAAACTTCCCTTTTCAAACACATAGTATTTATTGTTTATTATTAAATTAATTCTACTAAAAACATTGCAACCAAGTTTGATTCCATGATTAATTTCATTGACTATGCTTCCATCTGTAACAATAATTTTTACCAGGGTATTTGTAGTTATTTATTTCTAAATCATCCTTATCAATCGGTATTTTCTTCATTTGAAAAATCAATTAAAATTAGTTTCGCTTTTTTTAATATTTACCTTCTGTCTAACTTTCTTACTTTCATCTGATAATTCTTGCAACATTTCCTGACACTCTAAAGTATTGTTAATGAAATCAATTACATCACCTACAAAATCTAAATGATATATAATTTCCATTTACTTTTACCCCTTTACTTTCCATATCAATCCACAAAATACTTCTTGTAACACTGCTGTAAAAAGTTTTGGAAATATGAATTCACATTGTCAAATACCTTCTCAATATTAATATTCCCCTATTATCTAAATGTAACCTAACTCTTGAATCACATTTTTCTAAATATTATTTTTAAAATGTCAATATCATGGCTCTCTCAGCTTTAATTACTGAAGAAATGCTTATAGAATCGAATGCCTTTTAATAATTTACAAATCCAAAACAAATAAAAAAATCATTGGCTCTTTCTATAACTTTTTTTAATGATTGGACATTATCCACTGAATTAAAACCACAGTTAAACCAGTTTGTTCTTTTGGTTGATTAATTAAAATCCAAATTTTGTTGAAGTCGAATTACAATTAAATTTGTTAAAAACTTACAAATAATAGTTAGATCTCTATTCTAATTTATTTCAATAATCTGATACATTTTTATCATTTAAACATTTGGTATATAACTTTGCCAATAAATTTTCTATTTCTTCACTTGCTTCATTAAGATATCAATTATAATTTCAATATTGTATTGAGATTTCATAGATTTAATTGGATTTTTCATTTCTTCATTCAAAATTCTAGGCAATTCAGATGATATAGTAATTATAGTAAATACTCTTTCTCGTTTTTGATTGCTATACAAATTTTTGATAGAACTCTTCTTTACATTTCATGACATCATTTCTGTTATTAGTAATATTTCTTTTTTTTTCTCATCAGTATCATTTTTATTTTTAGTAATATTTTCTCTTTTTCTCTCATCAGTGAGAACTGAATAGGGAGATATTTAAACCACAAAATATGATTACAGAACATAAATAATTGTTTGATTGAGTGATATGTAGCAAGGGAAGGTAATGGCTGCTATCTTACTGAAATTTGTCAAATGTAATAAGTTTGTAAATTTCATTGTTTTTATTATATAATATAAAATAACAATTTGTGTCAATTGTTAATACAGAGTTTAATATAAATAAATAAAATAATAACAAATAATATTTCCAAGCTCTTATGAGTCCTTATCAAGGTAGTGTAAAAAAGTATATTTTCTCCTAGGTAAAAAAACGCAAGATTAAAGAATCATATCTTATACAAAATTCATCTTGTGCTATGAACTTGAAATTAACCAGCTTTCCGATTAGTTGTTCCTGGCCAATACAATGAAATGTTAAATTCATCACCTAGGAGAAAATATAATTTTTTTACACTACCTTGATAAGGACTCGTAAGAGTTGAAAGCGCTTGGAAATATTATTTGTTATTATTTTATTTATTTATATTAAACTCTGTATTAACAATTGATACGAATTGTTATTTTATATTATATTTATATTATATACAGAAGTATTATTTATTTATTTATTGTTTTTATTATTTATTTGTTTACATTTCTTTTTGTTTATTTGTATTTATATTGTTCAATACCTCATAGTTAGCAGCTCGACTCTATTTGATTAGTAATAATTGATATTTAAAAACAATATATTATTTCATATAGGGTATATGAGCACAGACTTTCACATGACCCACCACTCTCCACTCTATCTAATAGCACTGATACACTCAAGCACATATATGCTGAAAAGATAAATAATCACCAATATAGGTATTTCATGCTAAACCAGCAATCATCAGTTCATCCAGATTATCATCTCCCACACATATATACTATAAGTGCTCAGATATATATTAATATAGACAAACTTCATACTTTAATGGAATGGCTCCAATCTACTACACACTCCAACTCTTCAACCGTCCATCCAATTGAAAGTCTGATGATGGAATGCTCAAAGGCCACCCTGAAGCTGAGATTCTTGTCACACCCATGTTGACCCAAGGTCAATCTGAACCCCACATGTACAGGACATAATCCATTAAATACATATGCAAGGATGGGTAGACATCTCTACAATGTAATAACTGAAACACAGGCTTAATATATACCATGTGTCATATAGGGTATATGAGCAC
Organism: Epiperipatus broadwayi; assembly: GCA_028023455.1. Taxonomy (NCBI): domain Eukaryota; kingdom Metazoa; phylum Onychophora; class Udeonychophora; order Euonychophora; family Peripatidae; genus Epiperipatus; species Epiperipatus broadwayi. The sequence goes on from JAQFVV010000271.1 coordinate 284,819, forward strand.
AGACTTTCACATGACCCACCACTCTCCACTCTATCTAATAACACTGATACACTCAAGAACATATATGCTGAAAAGATAAATAATCACCAATATAGGTATTTCATGTTAAATCAGCAATCATCAGTTGGTCCAGATTATCATCTCCCACACATATATACTATAAGTGCTCAGATATATATTAAGATAGACAAACTTCATGCTTATAGTATATATGTGTGGGAGATGATAATCTGGACCAACTGATGATTGCTGGTTTAGCATGAAATACGTATATTGGTGATTATTTATCTTTTCAGCATATATGTGCTTGAGCGTATCAGTGTTATTAGATAGAGTGGAGAATGGTGGGTCATGTGAAAGTCTTGCTCATATACCCTATATGACATATATAGACACATGGTATATATTAAGCCTGTGTTTCAGTTATTATATTATTGCATTTTATATTTGTTCACTGTCAGAATGATGTGTTTTTTGTTTTTATTAATTCTTTTATAATTAGTCTTGTATGAATGAATTTACTATCAAGGCTTATTTTCTAACAAATCATTCATGTATACTAATGTTTTGAATGTTGGCTTAAGAAAAGATTATTCAGCGATTTTCTAAAGATGCTGAGCGCCTTGTCATTCTGGCTGACAAAGCCATAATCAAAGCACTTGCGAACTGTAGGATGTATTACAGAATTTAATTGGACACAAAATATGTATATTGCTGATTGAAATATTCCACCTTTTAGATAACCACACCCTATTTTCTTTGTTGTTGATTGTTTGGGGATTATTAGAAATAAATCACACCTCCTTTACTTTGTGCTTTCTGTTGTCATATTAATCTGCTATAATTCTGGATTTATTGATGGAAATAATGTTCAGCATGTTTTAGAAAATCGTCATAGAATAATCTTTTCTTAAGCGATGGTTCCAACGTTTGTATACAGTTATTTTAAGTAGCATAGAGAAAGAGAATTGCTTCGAATTGCAGTAATATTGCATAATTAATCAATTTTAATTTAACACAATATCAGTATTTTAATTCCATGCTATCAGATGCATAAGCATATAATTCATTTTTTAAATAAACATTATATTACCCGATAATACTTTTTTATTTTATTTTAAATTTTACATTAACACAATTTCCAAAATTAATATTTAGATCATCATCTAACTTCTCTTACAATTGATAAATTCTTCACTATAAATTAATTTACGATGTAATATAAAATAAAACACACAAGTGCAGATAAAAGTATATAAATATAACCGATAAGTTTCAAAATGTTTACTATGTAAATATTTTTTAACACATTTAAACGAAATATGCATTTCGAGCATCAATACATCCACAATAGAAATGAAGATCCGATTTTTGATTACATATCCTAATTACAATCTCATGTTTAAAGCTCAAATTTTTTATTTTTTAAAAGTATGTGCTATTCATTTATATATGTGTGTTGTATATATATATGCGCAATGAATGTGTGCTGTATATATATGTATGTGTGTGATGCAATCAATTATTGCAAAGTAAAATAAAGTTTTGAAAAAAAAACTGCAGAAATAAAATTTATTAATATTATTAAAAATTGAAATGTGATGAAAAATTCCAGCAAAATTATTGTTTGCGTTTCTTTCTTCCAAAACATGGGTAAATAAATGTAAAATGTTTTTTTTCTTAGATATATAAAATAATTATTAGTGATTATTATTCATTTCTTTGTTTAAAGAGCATGTAGTTGTCCAATGGCAGATAAAAGTGTTGCTTCTGAGGAGAGATTTGCCATCTGACATTCGGAAACAAATCTAGGAAACATTATTCAGATCCCCCTGGTCTAGAATATTTTAAAAAGCCTTCAGGTAAATAGCTATTGTTATGAATAATTTATACTAAATATATTTATTATCCTACAAGTTTATTTCTCATAATTAGGTGCAAGATAAAGAATTTAATAAGTTTGCTTGCTTTTAATTAAATAATGGCCATTATAATTTAATAATTTTTTTGACATAAGACTTTTGTTGTAGTTTATAATAAGTTGTAAATGAATTAGGTATTGTATTTATTTTCTATCTATTCTTTAAAAAATAAAGATTATAATAAGTTTTCAAGAATAACCTAATCAAGGTGTTCGTCCTTTTTATTTAATCTGATAGATAGTAAATATTTTGTCTACCTTTTTTTTTTTTTTGCCAACTCACATATCGACCTGGCAACTTATAGATATATTATATCATAAAATCACTTTTATCATTGCAGAAGAGGCATGGCAGTATGTATTTTGTTTAATTTGATAAACGAAGATTGTTCTGCCCATGTATAGTAGAATATAACAGTTTAAACTATTTAATTAATGGACAGTTTACTATCTAAAAAAAAAAAAAAATCAAGTAATAAGATAAGTAAAAAAGAATAAATCTTTCTATTTTTAAAATAAAACTTCTTAATTTTAAAATAATATTTACTAAGGCTGTAATCTCAAGAATATGCACGTCTTTTTTTCCAAAACGTAAGCTTGTGGTTAAGACCTGTAGAGGTCCCTACTATCTCATTTTTTTTCCAAATATTTATTAAACAAGTACAATGTTTGCAGTGACCATTATGTATACATGATAAATTGAAAAGGAAAGCTAGAATTACAAACATAAAAAAGAATTACATGATTATAAATATAGTATTATTCTGGACAAGAGATAAACCTGAATACCTGGTCTACTGTTAACACACAAGTAGACCAATTAAGCTCACCCAATTCACCTGGACAAATTGCCTCACACTACCGTAGTCAATATAGTGTTTGGTCAGATCACCATTGGAAAAATCACTACAACTATGAAGGCTTAAGTATTTATGCTAAATCTGATGTGTTCAGTTAAATATTATCCATTTTGATAACATAAGGATCTGAACTTCTGATTATTAACAAAACCACTTTCAGCAATATCTTAGACAGAAGAAATACAAAGCGTTTTACCAGCAATCATTCTTTCAATGCAATCAGAGTCCATGTTTTCTCAAATAATACTTTTGTAGCTAGGAGCATGTCATGGTTTTTAAATTTTATAAGTTTATTCAGAAAGAATTTTCCCTCGTGAATTGCACCGGGATTACGTGCATATTCTTGAGTTACAACCTTAGTAAGTATTACTTACGTAATCAATGTGCGTTTAAATAAATTTTTAATTTTAAAATGAAAAGTGAATGAATGTTATACATCTGAGATTGGGTTACGTATATTTCTAACAGTGCATTGTTTTATTACACACACACACTTACACACAAATATATATATCACCAATTGAGTTTTAAAGACAGCTCCCATGGTATTCTAATTATTATTTCTAAATTTTTTTAAATATTTTTGATTGTTATATATCTGAAGATTGTCTGTCATTTTATACTTTGTTTTATTATCATTCTTTTCTTGAGACTACATAATGTGTGTTATAATCATTTTAACTTCCGTGTCTTTAATATACTTACTGAGCTTTAATAACATTTTTGCTACTTTTGCTGCTTCTGAAAATTTTCCGTTCTAAAAATAAAAAGAAATAATATACTTATATTGTTTTTTAAAAAAGAGGTAAGTGTTCGACCTTCTAAATACAACTTCTATTAACAAAACTATTTTAATAACAATATTATCTACTTATATATATATAGTTCAATAATAATATTGGATGCACATTATATATATGTTGTAATGATGAAGAGGTGTGTCACATTGAAGCTCATCTTACCAATAATATCAACAGATTTGTTTATAGAGGATCGCCCCAGCGCCATTAATTTTATGCTGATAAAGCAGCAAAAACAGTAAAATTACACATGTACCATCAATCTTTCTTTATGTAGATGCAAAGAAAATAAAACTTTCAGTATCTATATAATATTCATAGCACGCTCAAGATGTCACTCTATAACAAAAGTAGTGACAAAAAATTGATTCTTTTATCAATCAGATTACAGAGGTAGAAGGTCAGTGACAGCTGCTTTACAAGCAGTTGTCCCGGATTAGCGGGTTCGCTTCCCGGCTGATGCTATGGCACATGAGAAAAAAAAAAGGTACAAACGTTTAATATCAATTTTCATCTTTTCTCAAAATGTAAATAGTTGTATAAATAATTTCAATAGTAAACCTAAGGTGTTGTTTGTTTGTTTTATAAAAATATAAAAATTTTATTGTGTAATTTAGTTACAACTCATAATAGTAAACCAAAGTTTTGGACCTAATAAAATAATAACATCCTAACAATATTTTTTTTTCTATGATAAAAATTAACAATATTTATTATCATGGGTATAAAGATTCCCTCCAAAATATCATCAATTAACTAACATTTACTTTTCAAAGAACTTTATTAAGCAATCAAGGGTTACATAGCTTATTATATATAGTATGATACAGGAAATTCAGGCCTGGATTTAAAGGCGATTGCAGCGATTGGGTCCAATCGGGTCCCACACTTTAAGGGACCCTGCATCACCACCAAAATTAACAAAAAGTTATTTTTCGAAATTTAAAGCAAATTGCTTTTGTCGATAAAGGATAAATTATTCAAATAATTAAAAATATATATATTTTTTAAGCTCGCATTGATGGATGAGATTTATTATTGTGTTTATTATAATATATATACATTATAAAAAGGAATTGTTTTTGTATTTTGTGCATTTTTATTTTTTAATGTATGTAGAAGTTTACCTAACTTATGATCCATGATATTTGATTTATATATATATATATTGAATTTGCATTTTATTTAAGTGTTTAATATATAGAGGGCCCCCCCGCAAAAAAAAATCCAATCGGGCCCCGCACTTATTGGATCCGAGCCTGAGGAAATTGATACATTTGTATAATAACAATGGTATAACAACATGTACATGATAGATATACAAAGAATATGAATGAGCACTAAAAAAAAATAATATAGCACTGTATAAATAAATACTTAATTATAAAAAAAATTATATATATATGAAAAATTAAATGGAAACAGTCAGTTACATCTTAAATTAGAGTACATACATAAAAAGACAGAAAATCTCAAACTGTAAAAAATTATATAAGTTTATTCACGTCTCTCTTTCATCATCTCACTGGGGTGACAAAATGAGACAATTGTCATTACTTTAGGATAGGATCTAAGATTTTCATTCATTAAAGACCAAATATCTTGAAAGACTTTTTCTGATGTGATTTTTTTTTGTCCCTTTCTCTAATACTTTCCAATTTGATTGAAAAAGTGTTTGGGTGTCTTCTAGGGTTATTATTGTACATGAATGTACATCTAATGCACCATAGTGCATATAGGATAAAAGTGCTTGCCCGAATTTGTGCATATATACCCTTACTGAATGTTTTAAATAAATAGTGCATATTAACATGAGTGTTATTGAATAGTCTAGAGATTGCTATCCATATGTTGTCATAGCATTGACAGTCAAAGAATAGGTGTAATTGTGTTTCCATATCCCTGCCACAAAGTGTGCACTGAGCATCTACTCTCTTGCACTGTTTTCTATATTTATAAAAATAAAGGGTAGGGAGGTATTCCAGATTAAGTTTAACTAAAAAATCAAAGAATTTTGGCTCCAGGTTCCAAAACCTAAATTTTCTAATTATTTGACGGTTATTGAGACTTAAAATTGACTTGCTCTCATCATTAAGTGAATGTGGTTGGAGGAGTGAATGTACTTCCCAATATTTATATTTATTCAGGGGAGGGTAGAACTGGAGATTATCAATGGAAAGCAAAGGATCAAATACAAAACACACAGACACGTGTATATTATGGTAAAAATTTTAAATTTATTTTTAACTTACTAATATCTTGAATAATTTATTTGGTGTTCTTTACAAAATAAAATAAACATACATAGAATTGAATACATTTCAGAGGAAATATAAGTTTATGCATAGTTATGACACATTGTTGGTATATAATATGACATATATATATATAAAATAAGGTATTTGAACTCAGTCTTTCAAGCTTTCTACATCTATCCCATCCATCTTCTACAACTTACACATATGATGACATGCATGTGAAAAAGATAAATGATCTCCAATATATGAAATAAATATACTGGAGATCATTTATTTTTTTCACATGTGTGTGGGCATGTGCTTGTATAAGATGGATTGCATAGATAAAGTGAACTAGAAAGTCTGAGTTCAAGTTCCTTATAATTACATTAATTGAAGTATAGACAATATACATATATTTAAATACATACATATATCAAACATAGATGGCTTATAATATGTATATGGCATTGAACATGATGGAACAATATCAACAAGTACAACCACCTAATTAAGAATTATTGATTATTACCATGGAAGAGTTTATGGTTAATATTACAACTATCATTACATGGTATCAGCCATATAACTATACTAATTTCAACTAAGAATATAAAACCTATCAAGGTGGAGGATCTGTCAGCTATGACTAGCTCTTGGGATTTATTGGTTTAAGCCAACAGATTCCCCAAATGGTATATACCACATCATACTTGTATTAATATTTCCATACCTTTCAAACTTGTGACTGTACAAATATAATTGATATACTAATTTAAAATTAAGATACATCTTATTAACTTTATCCAAAACTCTTATACTATAAAGAAAAATATCCATGATCATCATCAACATCTAGGTAATTGTCTGTTCATTCGTCAATAATTTAAACAAATAAGTTTAAGGTATATGTGATTATATCCTTCTATAGAGACATGAGAGAAATCTATTATATACTTCAAATCCCATATGTCATACTCAATAATCAAATAAGCTATACAATTTACACATTTATATTCCATTTTAATTATGGGGGTGGGACTATTTCTATAAATCAGTATAATCACTTAATAATGTAATGACAATCCTAATCCTAATATTTATACAAACACCTTATGCAATCATCAGTGAGGATGATGAATAAATTATAACCAACTAACATAATTCATATTTATCATTTGAACTAGGTATGGATACTTAGATCCCTATTAATTATGAGATTAAATCAAACCAATGATGATGACAAGAAACCACCCCCTGATGATAATCAGATGATCAGGTATACATGTTAGGAATTAATTAAATAATAAAAACAAAAAATAACAATAATACTAATAATAATAACACTAAAGCAAAAATCATATATAATAACACAGTAAAGGTACGTCCACTTTTTCTTTTAAAATATATATGTTCTACAATAATATCAGCAAATTAAAAATTCTTCTTCTTTTTCTTTTCAAAAACTTTATTTTTTTATCTCAATACTGAACATATATATATACCTTTATATAATACAAAACTCCAATGTTTCAACTGTTTTTATCTCATACAGTCATTTTCAAGGATCTGCAACAACAATATTAAATACATTGTTGTTGCAGATACTTGAAAATGACTGTATGAGATAAAAACAGTTGAAACGTTGGAGTTTTGTATTATATAAATGTATATATATATATGTTCAGTATTGAGATAAAAAAATAAAGTTTTTGAAAAGAAAAAGGAGAAGAATTTTTAATTTGTTGATATTAAAGCAAAAATATATAATTATGTTTATTAAGATTTCTTTCTTTTTAATAAAACAAATTTCTGATCATCCAATTGACTTTAATTATTATATTAATCAAAATAATACATCAATAAAAAATACCATATGTGTAACCAAATAAGAGAATTAAATACATTTGCTCCTATCCATTTAAGATAAGCTGGTTTAAAATGAAATATTCCAACAACAACAAAAAAAAAACATTCCATTCAATACTTATTCAATATTTTCTCCCAGCTTTACTATATATGTTATAAATGCAATATAAAAATTATTTTTGCAGTCTGTGTGTGTGTGTTCACTTTCATACATGTGACTCCATGCTCTATTAATTAACCAGTTATGTGATTATTACGAAGAGACCCCGTATCTAAAATTTTTTTGGATATAGCATGTGCCATCTCTTGGTCAATTTTGGTCGCAATTTCTTCATTTTAGGCTTATTTGATAGGAAATTCAAATTTTAAAATTGTAGTTCTAAAAATGTCCACATATAGCGTTATATTTTTAAAAAAAAATCAATTTTCTTTACTGCCTATTGGTACATAGGTATGTCTTTTTCTCTGATTGGATACCTACCAAATCTGGAAATGTCTTCTAGGTGTGTTTCTAAATGACAGATTCAGAAACGAAAATGAAGATGTACATGTTCATAATTGATTTTGATGTAAATAATTATATTTATTGTAATTTTTTATGCTCACAAATAAGATAATATAGTACTCTATCAAAATATAGTTTGACTCAGAAAATTTTAAATATTACAAGAAAAATACATTTGGAAAAATAATCCATAACAAAAAAAAAAACAATTATCGCTACAGACCGTAATCAGGCATTTCTAAACTAAAAATTCAGAATTGAAAATGAAATGTAGTAAGCTTTCATATTTTGAAGTAAATAATTATATCTATCACGATTTTTCATTAATTTATACAAATATAAAGTTTGATTCCAAAAATGTTAAATATTACAAGAAAAATAAGTGTGGACAAAATCATCTTTCTTCAAGTCTTTCTTCACGCTAATGATTGCACAGTGGGCATCTCAAAATGATAATGACAGAAATAAAAATTAAAGGTTTTATGCATTTGTAATTGATTTTGTAGTAAATAATTACATCTATTGTCATTTTTTACATTCATAAATAAGATTTGATGTTACTTTATGGAAATATAAAATTTGATTTGGAAAATTTTAAATTTTACAAGAAAAATAAGCATGCTGGAAATAAAAAGAGAATTATTTGACAGCTGGAGAACTGAATAACGACACAATCATTGGTTGGAATATAATTCTTTTGTTTTACTGCTAGCTATTTTTTACACATTTTTCTTATATTTTTCTACAGTTATTAACATTATTTTTAATTTTTCGTTACATTTAATAAATTTGAATATAAAATTATTCAAATTTTTAGAAGCTGAATTAAAAAAATTCTGTGTATTTTAGATTAATATTTTAACAATAGAAACTGGCTGGAAATGAAATGGACAAATCATATTGTTCTCAGATTTAAATTGTGGACCAATAAAAAATTAGATAAAGATTAAAAAGTTAAAAGAATCAGTTAAAGGGTAAAAAAACCTATTAAGCAATAAAATTTTAATATAACCTATTCTAACTAATCCTAATTGACACATATCTGTATAAACAATCATCCACACACACTCATGATATGTTGGCATATATATCATGTTAAAATGTTTTTTTTCTTTCATATTATTAAATTACAAATAAATCATATATATATATAAATATTTAAATATTGAGCAAAGCAACATTGATAACCAACTTAAATATGCCAACTAAATTTTAAAAAAAACATTATAAATTATATACTGACAGATTGCTCAAGTACTGTTGGTTAGCCTATTAATGTCTAGGTAACCCAAATAAATGACAATAATAAAATAAGAAACATATTAAATGATAATAAAAATAATATTCAAAGATAATAAAAATTGAGACAAATAACTTCAAAATGTATTTGTAATGTTGTTATGCATAATGATAATTAATAAAAAAAAAAAAAACTTTTAATGTTTATGTATTAAAAAAAAGAAGTAATGAGGTTTGATCTTTAGAAGAATATTTAGATGACTACTTTTAAATAAATAAAAAAATCATTAATAAATTTTCAAAGTTAGTGATCCATTTTCAGTTCTTGAGAATGTTTAAGCTGAGACAGTAGACTTCTCTTTATCTATATTTTCAGGCTGATTTCTGGCACTTCACAATTTCTCTCTTTTTATAATTTTCATAAGACAGATTTTAAACTGGACCAAGTTCCTGCCATTTGTTTATCTCTTGAGAACTTTGTATAGATCAATTAAAACATTTTAAAATTTTCTTGGCACTTCTAATGAAAATAAAAGAATACTTTTAAAAACTGCTCAGTAGATTAGTTGAAGCTTGATGAGTGGATTTTATACATCTTCTTTATTTTCTTCTTTCTTCTTTTCCTTCTCTTTAAATATGATGATAATTCCTTAATAAACCATGAGATGTGAATTAGGTCTCCAAGACAAAATGTGGTTCTTGCATGGTTAACCAGGAATACAGACATTCTCTTGGTCTTATACATACATAGGTGGGCAGATAAAGCTCAACTCATGGTAGTTTTGATCTTGGGACAAAATTAAATGTAGCTAACAATGCGTTATTTTTTTTCTAACTGCTAAGAATATATATATAAATACCAATTCCATTTTTCTTTGAAACAACAACATATATATTCTTCTTATAAGGCCATATTATATTTGGTTCCCCTTTGGTTGGATTTTTATTGATCATGGTAAAAACTCATTTATTTATTTCACTAAGTTCCTTTAACTTTTTTAAAATTCTTTTCATAACTCTGGTATATATATATATATTACTTCCTTCCATAACTCAACCCCAATATTATTCATTTATCAACAAATCTCAGGCTATTTCATATAAAATAATACTTCAACCTTTTGCTTTTTTTAAATCTCTCTTCTTCCAATGGTATTTTTAAACTTTTTTTGATGGTATTTTAAACTTTTTTATTCTCTGATCTTTTTCTTTCACTTACTAAAACTCAAAAATAATAAGCCAATTTCTTTTTGACTCGGCCATTTTTATTTCATAATTTTCATAATTTATCTGCAGCTGTGTAAAGACTATATGTTAAAGTTCCTTCATTAATCAGCCAAAGTTCTTTTTGAACAAACCACTATGATCTTATAAAAAAACTTGAAACTGGTAACACTGTCGGCTTTCTTTAAAATAAAAAAGAGTAATTTCTTCCTCTATATTAACAATCGCTCTTCTTTTTGACAATTTTACAAGTCAAAATTTATACAACAAAAAAATCTGAATATATGTGTAAGTTAGATTGCAAATGTCATTATCATTGACTCACACATTTATATCTTTACTTCAGACCACACGTGCATTTTTCAAGCTATCTATTTGCTAATTTTAGATTTAACAACTCAACAATCTCTTTTAGCCTGTTTAAATTAAAAAATAAATTGTATAATGGAATTACTATATTATTTAATAAAATACAGGAGTCTAAAACAACTAACTATTTCTTATAATATTCATTTTCATTCATTTTCTTTCACTATTACTTAATAAGAAAAACCATATATATAAATATTTATAATACACACACAAACAAAGACACACAAAAATTATTCCTTTCTTTTTTGATTTAATAATACATGTGTGGGGATTGGATTGTATCCCTACATTTGCCTCTCCTCCAAAAAAATGATAGTCTCTTATGGAACTATCTTCTTTAAATAATTAAATAGGTGCATTCAGTTTTTTTTTATGTAATATACATATAACTATAGTATAGTCTCTAACTAGAGTTACACTTTCCATAACTATCATTTCTTTCTCTTACTTTTTTATCAAATTTAAGGCAAGAAAGGAATTGCCTATGAAAGGATTTCCATTGGCTTTAGGCTACATTTCTCCCTCTGGTAATTCCACCAAAATGCATTTTTCCCTTTCTTTTCCTTGATGTGGAATGGCCCTTCATATACATTATAGAATTTTTAAAAATTTTTATGTTTCTATGGGTCACTAACATTAATTGTTTTAACAAGGACATGATCACTTACTTTGAACTATGCAGGCTTCCTTAGACCTTTAGCAATCCGCTTTTTGGTCATTATTTTCATCATGACTACAAATTTATGATTCATGTCTTTTTCTTGACACTGTAGGTAGTCTCTAACCTCCTCTACTACAATTCTTTTTTGACTCTCTAGTGTTTCACCAAAGTCTATTTGACCTTTCTCACTATTTACTTACATTTCTAGTAAATTCTGCATTATACTCTCCATTTCTTCTATGAATGTCTTTGTTAATTGATTGCCTATACTCTGTATTTCTTTTTGCACTTTCTTTAATTCGTGATCTGATTTGCCTTGTCTTTTACCCAGGTCTTCGTATTCTACTTTTAATTGTTTTTGGATTGCAGCTACCTCTAACTTCAAGGTATTGACTTCATTGCTAACATCCTCTCTAAACCTATTCTGAGCTAGTTCATTATTTTCACACTGCTTGGCTATTTTCCTATAACTCTTTGTACCACCTCTATATTTTTTTCTATAGTACCAAAATTCTTATTCCATTTCTCTTGACTTACTGTTGTTTTATCTCCCAGTTACTTATATCATAAATTGCATCTTTCATCAAATTCTTGCAATCTATTTTTTAAATCCATTCCATGTACTCTATTTTGTTGTTAGAAGACTTGAATCCATTTTCTAATCCTTCCTAAGTTATTTTATCTGTCTATCCATTTTACTATCTATTTTTGATCTAAGCAGGTTATCCTATCTTCTAGCTCTTTATTCAAATCATGTATTTTACTATCTATTTTCTGAGATTGTTGATCTATTTTCTGACACATTTTTTGTTTCATTTATTTAAGTTGTGCCATTATAGTTTGCAACAACTCTTGATGGCTTTACTTTTCTTCTGCCTTCATCCCTTTAGTGGCTACCTTTTTATATTGTTCAATATTAAATTCTTTCTACTCTGATTATATATATATTGATAAACAAAAACAAGTTAAAATTTTTTAACCTGCCTATAACTTGCATTTTATGATCACAGATGGAGCTTTACCAATAGCTCATCAAGCTTTGTTTACAAAATATTCGAGAGAGAATTGAAATTTCAATATCTCTTTCAAACTGTTCCCAACCTTTAAACCATATATTTGCCCTTTTCTATAGGTCAGAATCAGCTCATTACAGTAAATTATTAAAACATTAAAATTTTAAAATATTTCTCTTGATGTTTAATTATATTGTATTAATATTATCTTAAAAGTATGATTTGAAGCTAAATAAAATATGTAATGCATACTATTATGATAAATCACTTAAGAATAGTTAAATAAAGCTAAACATATTGTTACATATGGTTACAAAAGCTGGCCATAATAAATAATAGCTATAAATATTTAAAAGTATGTTTAAAAGTTCAATTTTAATAGTCTTAAACTTATAGATAAATAAATATTATATTTAAATTCATAAATTATATTCAATAATTATAACTAATATCATTTTTTAAAAGTCAGTTTTATGGTAGTAAAGTTGTATTTAATTCTATATTTTCTAAATTATTTTTCCAAATTTTATATAATTGTATTATTTTATTTAATACTAGTGTTGCAATTTATTATTTATTCCCAGACAGAAAATCGGATGTTTCTGTATTGGTTATATCAATCAGTATTTGTATAATAATATGTTGTACACTTGCTTGTAGTATTTAGATTAATCAAGTTTAAAATATTTTAAAATTGCATTATGAAATTGATATAATTATTACTTATCATAAAAACAAATATTAAGTTAGTCATTATAAATGTTTTAAATAATGTAATAAAGACGAGTACAGTTAATAAAAAGTTAAATATTTTTTTTAAAATAAAATAGCTAATTAAATATTAAAGGTGGATAAATTATTAAATATTATTTTTATAAGTCATTTAAAGGTATTTAAGTAATTTAGTAAAGTAATAATTGATCTAAAAGTAATATTTTAAGTAATATTTTTAGAATTTTAATACATCATATTTTTTTTTTGAAATTTAATTGTGTAAGTTTCTAACATTATGCAAATTTGGTATCAAACCAAAAGTAAAAATCAACCAATAGAATGATGTATTTTCAAGGATATAAATATGGATTGCATGGGGGATATCAGTGGTGATTAAACAGTTTATTAAAGGTAGCAGAATCATCTAGTAGCTATCAAGGTGATAGTAATTTTACTTTTATTATTTAGTCAATTTTTTAGTGCTCTCGTACAATTTTATTTGCAAAGCTAATAGTTATTATTATTTTAAAAGTATTTGCAAAAAGAGTGTTTAAAATAAAAATATTAATAATAACTTCATTTAATATGCCTGCTAATTTTTAAAGTCCCGTTATCAGGAGTATTCGTCAAAATCTAATATATAACTTCGCAATAATAAAATGGATATACCAATAAGGAAAACATATTCAACTTATAATATTTTTTAAATGAGTATAATATTTATTAATGCATTTCAATAATATTGAACAAGAGGACTATTCAAATGAATAAATTAATTTTATGGACATTGTATGGGAAACTCATTAGAAGAACTATTTGCCAATTAAAAGTAAAGACGCATTATTTTATATAGCAAGATAGTATTGTCTAGTATTAATAAGCCATAGGACAAGTATACTTTATAATAAATTTATGAAAATATCATGTTATAAAAGTAAATGTTATATTCTTTTTGAAGGAAACATTTAAAATATTTTCCAGAAATTACTTTAAGAAAAGACTCATGGAAAATATTTAGAAAAGTGTATGTTATGAAAACCTGAGGCGTATAGATGGTTAATATGCATATATAAAATTGTTTTAAAAGCTGATAATTTAAGGCAAGAAAAACCTCTGAATAAGTAATAAATAACAATAAATTTTCTTGAAGAAGAAACCTATAAAGAAAATGAACATGTTAATAAATAAAATATGGAATTATGGAAATAAGTATTGCGCAAATTTATCCGGATAGTTTAAGCTAAGCTGAAGGGACAGGATGCATCACTAGCTAATAAGGAATATTCCAGAATAGGAGCTTCAAGTTATTATTTTTAATAATATAATTTTATTATGATTTCCATAATCATCATTCTGGACTATAGAAGTCATAAACTATTATTCTATTAACTATTCCAGAATAGATTGATGATTATTTTATATAATGTTTCAAGATTTTAAGACGTAATATTTTTTTTATTATTCTTTTTTTTTTAAACCTGAGATTTTTGTACCGGAAGTTTGAATGACACTTACTGCAGGAAATGTATTGTCTTGTTTGTCATCATAGCAACAGGGGAGGTTGTAGAAATACTCTTGAAGAGAACATTTTTAAAAAAAAAAACTTTTGAGAAAGAAAATGGAAATATTTGGACTTATATAAAAACATTTGTTTCAGCTGAAGTTATGTAAATATGATTTTCATTTATTACTATTTATTTTAAATGTAAATTTTCTAGTTTATAAAAGTAGGAACATGAACATTAATCTATTGATAATATTAAAATCCTATAGTAAAATAATTTAATATTTAAATAAGAACATTTTAAATAAATGTATGGATGTATTTTCATGTATGCAATGTATCTAGTGGATGGAAAAGAAGACTGCAAAAAGTGATGACCCGATAATATCACTTGGTAATAGTTAATGAATATTGATATTTTATGATGTATATTTGTTTTTTTTTTTTTAGATTGCCTATGAATTATAATGGATGGAAGTGTAAATGTTTAATTATATGTAAACGCATTTTATACAACACTTTTAAAATTATGAGATTAGGATTTATTTTGGGAATATGCATACTATAATTTTATACTAGTAATATAACACAACATGATAATAAATATTTATGTGATTCTTTTAAAAAACTTTCATATTATTGGATGTTCCAAGAATTCATATTACAAGTTTGTATATGTTTTAGAATATAGAATAAGGAAGTAATCAGACTTTTCTTATGGATCAGTGAGATCGCTCTAATTATAAATAAATTTTATTTATTGTTTTGAATATGCAAGATAGTTATTTTGTCGAGGTAAGATGTGATAAATATTTAGGAAATAATGATAAGATAGTGGCTTGGTAGTACCATGGTAAACATGAAACCAAGATGATGTTATAATAGGATGTAATGAGGGAATATGAATAATATTTTATAATCTTCATGGATATACAGTGCAGTTAACAGTGCCCTGTAACTGATATATTTATTTTGGACAGTGTCTATTTTCTTTAATTATTGATGTTTCAATAAAGCTGAAGGAATAGCTTGACTTCATTAATAATATTGGAGGACATTAGACAAAATAGGTCAGGCCTCTATTTCTTATAAATACACTGTGCTGTGATATTTCTGATATATGCTATGAGTTATACTCTAGTTTTTCTTCCCTAGATCCTATGCATCTATTCGCTATCTAGATTTCCAATGTAACTACATTGTTCAGTATGATATATTTGAAAAGAAATAATAGATAATTTAGAGTTTAAGATATGCTATCATTTGAATGAGATAAGTTCATTAACTTAGAAGAAGTAGATATTGTATGAAAATCCAATGGATAAAATATGTTTTTTTTTTGGATTTATTTTGGAAGTAAAATAAAATTTCAAGAATAAAGTATATAAAACAAAGTTGTTCTTTAAAATGTTAAATAACTTTTAAATGCTTTAATTTGTTTTAAAATAAGTATTGCATATTTTTTAAAATACAATATTTATAAAGTAAAACGATACAAACAATAAGCATAGGTACAATTTTATATTTATTAAATAATAGGGAATGTATCAGTAGTTACAACTATATAGTATTATAGTGGTATCAAGTGGAATATATTATATTTGATAATCACAGTGCAGTGAACAATGATATCCACACAATCTAATAATAAATTAACATTAGATATTTTATATAGTATTTTCTTTTAACATTGCAAATGAAATTGTTTATTTTTAAATAAGATCCATACTCACAATTAGTATTCTTATTTTTTTTTCCATACTATGTTTCAATGGATGTTTTTTTTTCAAAAGTAAGCATAGTTTAAATAATAGTTAAAGATGATATATTTTAAAATAAGTAATAAAATGTAATTTTATCATAAAGGTTGTTCACAAAAGATAAATACAATTGTATTGTTTTATTATTATTATTTTAAGTCAGAATGAAGACTTAAATAAATCCTAGATCGTTTTAATAACCAAGTAATATAAACCGTAGAATGGTGTAAATTGAGGATATCCAATGTAAATACTGTAAATAAATTGTTTTATTTTATTTTATTGTTATAATAAACTTTTTTAAATTTGTTTTCAAAATTTGTGTGTCCTGATTGTTTCATTTTCCCATTACACTGCATGAGATACATGGAATAACTGAATCAAACATGATATTACTTTTTGCACAAATATAAATAAAGAATTATTTTAAGAATTTGAATATTTTCTTGGTATTCATTTAATTAAGTAATCATATTTTACATTATCTTATGGTCATAAATTGATTATTAAAGAGTACATTGAATTATATTCTATCCGTTGCCACACACCTTTATTTGTCAGATTATAAATACTACCACATTTTTCTTACATTATTATATGAAGATAAAAGTTTATATTATGGTATTTTATTATGGTAATAAAATTATAGTGAAGAAAGATATATACAAAATTAGTTCATACAACAAAAAGAATATTATTACTATTTGTTATCATTAATTTAAGTGTAGTAGAGTATGACATAAAAATCCCTTCTCATGTTTTACTACAACAATTTTATGAACCTGAGATTTTATTGAGCTAAATTATGAAGAATAAGAGATTAAGATTTAATTATTAGTTTAATCTAAATGAGTAGGATTTATTAAAGTCATAAGAATACTATAAGTTTATTTATTTGAAAAAGTAATAGGGGGATAGTGTTCTTATGCCATTGAGGTAGTATCCTGTGGTATATTGGCTCAATGTAATCTTTCTTGTCACTGTATTTCACTTCCAAGTCTCATGACATAATAATTTTATTTATTTATTTTATAAACTGAACCTTTTCATTATTTTACTAATAAAATGTTTTAATATAATGCAGGATATTTTATTTATTAATTATTTGCATCGAACCAAATGTAATCTGTAACTGAGCTAACCCATTTTTATTTAATACTATATTGCACCAAAGTGAGATGCACAAAGGCAAGGTTAGAATATATATATATATATGTAAAAATATTTATATTCTTTATTTCTTGTTTTTCTTTTTCTGTTTTTTTTTGTTTTTTGTCCCTTGATCTCTAATACACACATCCTCATCTATCAATCAATACATTCCTAAATATTTTACAACCACTAGTTCTTAATGTGTATTCTGCTATATGTCTCTACTTATACAAAATTTCCTGTTCACATATATTTTTTTAATTATCCACTCAACCATCTTTATTCTAAGTGCTCTATATCCACTTTCATAACTACAATCACCACCTATTTTTTTCTGTATTTAATTGACAGAATATCATATCATACTAGGCCACCACCCCTATTTCAAAAACCTATTTTGGAATAAGTCATCTTGATAGTAGGGTGCCATGTCAACTAAAATCCCAGGTGTTAATATGCTTTTGCAGCCTCCTGCTGGTGCATCATTTGGTAACAGTACACAATGTCGAATGAGATGGAATAATATCAACAAGTACAACCATCTAATAAATAATTATTGATTATTACCATGGGTGGGTTCCTGGTTTATATTACAACCATTATTACATGGGAAGCCATCCTGGTGGAGGATCTGTCAGCCATGGCTAGCTCTTGGGATTTATTGGTTTAAGCCAACAGATTCCCCAAATGGTGTATACTGCATCATACACATTAATATTTCCATACCATTCAAACTGGTGACTGTACAAATATAATTGATATACTAATTTAAAGTTAAGATACATTTTATTAACTTTACCCAAAACTCTTATATTAGAAAAAAAATATCCATGATCATTATCAACATCTAGATAATTGTCTGCTCATTCATCAGAAATTTAAACAAATAAGTTTAAAATATATGTGATTAAATCCTTCTACAAAGACATTAGGGAAATCTATTATATACCTCAAATCCCATATGTCATACTCAATAATCAAATAACCTATACAATTTACATATTTATATCCCATTTTAATTATGGGTGCGGGACTATTTTTATAAATCTCTATAATCACTCAATAATTTTATGACAATCCTAGTCCTAATATTTATATAAACACCTTATACAATCATCATTGAAGGTGATGAATAAATTATAACCAACTAACATAATTCATATCTATCATTTGAACTAGGTATGAATACTTAGATCCCTATTAATTAAGAAATTAAATCAAACCAATGATGATGACAAACAACCACACCCTGATGATGATCAGATGATCAGGTATATGTGTTACAAATTAATTAAGTAATAAAACTAAAAATAACAATAATACAAATAATAATAACACTAAAGCAAAAATATTATATAATTATGTTTAGTAAGATTCCTTTTTTTTTATTAAAACAAATTTTTGATCAACCAATTGAGTTTAGTTATTATATTAATCAAAATAATACATCAATAAAACATAGTATATGTGTAACCAAATAAGAGAATTAAATATGTTTGCTCCTACTATTTAAGATAAGCTGGTTTAAAATGAAATATTCCAATAACAAAAAAACATTCCATTTAATACTTATTCAATATTTTCTCCAAACTTTACTATATATGTTATAAATGCAATATAGAAATCACTTTTGCAGTGTGTTCACTTTCATACATGCGAATCCATGCTCTATTAATTTGCTTACATAAGGTAAAAAAACTTATTAAGCATTAAGATTTTAGTATAACCTATTCTAACTTATCCTAATTGACATATATCTGTATAAGCAGTCATCCACAGACCCACTGATATGTTGTCATATATATCATGTTAAAACTTTTTTTTCTTTCATATTATTAAATTACAAATAAATCATATATATATAAATTATTTAAATCTTGAGCAAAGTAACATTAATATCCAACTTCAGTATGCAAAATAAATAAAAAAAAACATAAAATATATACTGGCAGATTGCTCAAGTAATGTTGGTTATCCTATTAATGTCTAGGTAACCTAATAAATGACAATAATAAAATAAAAGACATATTAAATGACAATAAAAAAATAATATTCAAAGATTATAAAAATCAAGTCGAATAACTTCAAAATGTATTTGTAATGTTGTTTTGCATAATGATAATTAATAATAAAAAAAACTTTTAATGTTTATGTATTAAAAAAAAAAGAAACGAGGTTTGATCTATAGAAGAAGATTTAAATGACTACTTTTAAATAAATAAAAAAAATCATTAATAAATTTTCAAAGTTACCGATCCATTTTCAGTTCTTGAGAATGTCTAAACGGAGACAATAGACTTGTGTAGACAATTTTAAATAAAGTCTTAATTTTAGAATAAATCTTATTATTGTTGAATAATTTAATTTCTCTTCCCTCTCTGAATATTTAAAATCTAACTGTTTTTAAAGAAAAGTCTCAAGTTTAATCAGCTAATAAAATCTTTTAAAGAAAATATTGTAATAATGTTTAAACTTAACTTTTTATTTTAAAAAAGCATTAATCAATTTATTTTATATGTGTGTAATTTGATTTAGATTTGTTAAAATATTTTAACACTTGTGCATAACATGCATTATATAAAAGTAGTCACCTACTTGTGCGTATAGACATAAAACCATTCTATACAATGACCACTGTTATTTTATAGGGCTTTTCTTTTATTTCCCTGGTGTTAGCTAAGTATTTACACGGTTGGTGGTAGTAGTAGTAGTAGTAGTAGTAGTAGTAGTAGTAGTAGTAGTAGTAGTAGTAGTAGTAGTAGTAGTAGTAGTAGTAGTAGTAGTAGTAGTAGTAGTAGTAGTATTGTATTTCCTCTGATTGCCCAGTTCATCTATGACCTTCATCACAGTCTATTTTCTCTGATGTGGCCTAGCTAACCTGCTGTTTTGAGTGATATTATTACTATATATTGGTGAAATCCTTAGAGCTTCTGACTGTGATGTTTCAGCCAAGCTCATATTCTTTTAAACTCGGCTATGAATCATTGAATCATCGAGTCACTTGTTTTTGAATGGTAAACTTAGAAAAAGTTTACTATGCCTCTCTTACATTAAATAGTTCTTATTATTTTTATGTGGTTTGGATATTGCTATACACATGTGTCTTTATTGTCAATGCATATATCCATAAGTATCCAATGAGATAATTTGAATATTTTCTTTCTTATTAAAAAATCATTCACACATAGATTATACATTCTATTTTATAAAAAAATGCTATTAAAAGATTATTTAATCTTATTGATATAATTGAAATGGGGAATCGATTTAACGATCAAAGCTGTCAGTAATAAAGTGCTCTCTTAAGACATCCATACATACAATATTAATTAATTTTATGATTTCTTTATTCTCATTTAATTGTAATAACCATTATTATTATATTTATAAAATTAATTTGGCTGACGTTTGTTCACTGTGTCTGTCTATCAATTGTTTAATAGTTATGAGTCTTATATTCTGAATTCAGCTAGTGTCAATGTAAAGTGATTTATTTTATATTAGGTCTGCTCATCATCATTAGTGAATATTTGATCACCCCAAATAAATTTTCTAGGCTCATTGAGTAGCCTAGTGGCACCCTCGATTGGTCAATATTCTTAACTCATGTGGGTGTCTGATACAATACACATATAATATTTAAAAACAAGTAGAATATATATAAAGAATTGAATATAAGTAGAAAATATTTGAAGCCAGACTTTTAAGCTCTCTGCAGATATCCACTTTATCTTACACCACCAATACATACCAAATACATATGAAAAAGATGATTTTCAATATACATAATTCATGCTGAACAAGTACTCATTAGTTGGTCCACATCATTATCTTCCCCATATATATATAATCAGATCTCAGTTTATATTACTATAGTAAATTTTCATACTTCAATCTGCAGGCTTCAATCTTCTGCACTCTCCAACTATTCAGCTATTGATATCTTTGAAAATCTGATGAGGGAATGCTCAAAGCACTTGTTGATATCAATATTGTTCACAAACCTATGTGGACCAATTGCTGAGTCCTGGTTTAGCATTAAATATGTATATTGGAGATCATTTATTTTTTCACATTTAGGTTGTCATTTGTATTCGCTATATAAGATAGAGTGGTTAGCTATAGAGAGTTTGAAAGTTTAAGTTCAAATTTCTTCTAATATATGTATATATATATACACACATAATCACACAACTTCAGATTTATGTTTCACTTGGATGTATTTAAGAAATAATAAAAAAATTTCCTACTTTATTTCTCATTTTGTTGTATATTTTTCCACTGATTCAAATTTTAAGTAATATTTTTAAATACAAAACTTTACATACTGCTATTTTATTTAAAACATAAGATTTCAATTAATTTATTTATTAAATAAATGTAAAAAATTTAATTTGGTAATTTATCAGCCATTCTAAATATTTCATCATATGAGGACTCAGAGTTGTTTCTCGTTCAGATATATATAATTTGGAATTTATGCTATTTATAAATTTTATTCACATGTAACAAATTGGTTAGTCTGCATTAAAATAAATAATACATTTTATGAACGGCAAATTGAATAAACATTTCCTGATTATTGCAAACTTTCTACTTTATTAATTTGTTAATTTTTATCTCTTATTTTGAATGTACATTTCTGTTAAAATAAGACTACACAAATAATATTCATGTGTTTTACTGAAGGTTTGTGATGATGGCGTTTTAGTTGCATTTATTGTTTGGACTATTCGCATCATCTCATATGAGCATTGAGTGTCTTTACAAAAAATTAACTTTATTTAAATATTACAGATACATTCAAATGTTAGTAATAACACATCAAACAGATTAGTATATGAACAATGTTTTGAGAGGTATTATTCTTTCCTATTCTTCAGGTGTTGCTGGTCTGACCAGTGACAGTACTAGCATGTGAATCAAACCTGAGCCCATATATTCTTGAGTACTGAACTTTTAAGATAATGCTCTAATCAACTGAGCCATTCTGGTAAAGGCAACAGTCAGTGGAAATTTAATAAAGTTATCTATGAGATTCCTCCTAATTTTTCCACTTTTTCTTCTTAGGAGCAAAGTGGATTAGTGATTTCAATAAATTATGCATAATCATACTAGGTTGGTGTATGGGATTGTTTGCCATTGTCATGTGAACAGCTTCTTTAAATTTTCTTTTTGTATTTTTTTTTCTCTATCCAATATTTTTGTGTTTTCCTAATTGAACATATGTTCATTGGTATATACATGGTCTGATACCTTGGATACATCTGTTTCCATCTTCTAGTCATCAATTTATGTTCTTGCAATCACTTTTGAATGAGATGACTAGTCTCATAAATATATATTCTTCCATATTAACATGGTATTTTGTAGATGCAGTTTTTTTATTTTCAGTGTATCAAGTTTGGGCTTTGTAGATATAAGAATTTATCATAGTGTGGTATGGCTCTGGAAGGCTATTCTGATGTTATACTGATAGCAGATTTTCCTTAATTTGACTGCTATTTTTGGTATGTAAGGGTACATTACTGTAACAATAATTGCTTTTTTTTATAGTTCTTTTTTATCTACTTATGGTTTCTTAATAACAGTTGATAGATAACCATTTTTATAAGAATTTGTTCTATATAGATCTTTTGTTTTTCCAAATCACTGGTTTCTGAACAAAATTATTTTGCTCTGTTCCATAGTGATAGTATAAATCCATGTGTTGTGTTTCTGGTGTGATTGGATGTATAGATACTTTCTTGTATGTGTAGCTTTTCAGGAAAAAACATGAAGTTATACCATCACTATGGAACAGAGCAAAAAATGATAATTCAGAAAACAGCAATTTGGAAAAAGAAAAGATATATATATAGAACAAACAAACTTTTATAAAAAATGGTTATCCATCAGCTCTTATTAAGAAAACTTTAAATAGACAACAAAAAGAAATATTAAAAGATAAAAACAACTATTGGTACAAATTTAAAAAAATCTGAAATCAGTATAACATCAGAACAGCCTTCCAGAGCCATACCATACTATGAAGAATTCTAATATCTACAAAGCCTAAATTAGAAATGCTGAAAAAACTGCATCTATGAAATACCATGTGGAATGTGGAAAACATATATTGGTGAGACTAGTCGCCCCATCGAAAAGTACTTGCAAGAACACAAACTGATGATTAGAAGAGACAAAACAGAAATATCTAAGGTAGCAGACCATGTATGTACCAATGAACATATGTTCAATTGGGAAAACACAAAAATATTGGATAGAAAGAAAAGGTAGATGGAATAAAATTTGAAGCTGCTCACATGACAATGGCAAACAATTCCATAAGTCAGCCGAGTGTAACTACACATAATGTATGGAAAACACTAATCAACTTTCCTTTTAAGAAGAAAAATGTAGAGAAATCAGGAGGAATCTCATAGATAAGTGTAGGAAATTTCATCTGACTTTTGCCTTTGGCAGGATGGCTCAGTAGGTTAGAGCATTACCTTAAAATTCAATACTCAAGAATCTAAGTTGCCAGGTTCCAATCCCATGTAAGTACTGTCACTGGTCAGCCCAGTAACACTTGAAAAAGAAAGGAGAACAATACTTCTCAAAACATTGTGCATATACTAACTTGTTTGATGTGCTATTCCTAAAAGTTAAATGTATTTGGAATATTTAAATAAAGTTAAATTTTTCTAAAGACCTTCAATACTCATATTAGATGATGAAAATAATCCAAACAATAAATACAACTATTCATGTATTTATCTACATAAATAGTAATTTATACTATAGTGCAATTGAATTAAAATATGATTTAAAAATTGATATAGTGTAAAAAGGATTTTGTAAGCAGGTGTCTTCTTTATACTCAATCAAATAAAATAATAATAATAATAATAAATTTTATATCTCCAAATATGGGTATAAATCAACATAAATATTATTTCATGCACACAAATTAAATATAATCAATTAAAAATCAACAATATAAATAAAAATCGTAAATTAATTTATAATTTAAATGACATAAAAATTTAAACAGGTGGCGCCATTCTCTAAAAAATATTCAAATAAATTCTTGCTGATAAATGGCAATTATTTACTAAAGGTCTAGTTAAATTATTTCAAACCATTGATGATTATTTTCTTGCTATTAATGAAAAAGTTATCCAATATTCTATTCTATTGGTTTTCATTAGAATTAAAAATGATAACAAATAAGTGCAAAATGGTTTTGGAGAAATTCGTTTCAATGCTGACAAATAAAATTATAAAAATAGATAGCATTGTTGAAAAGGGAAGATGTCGTTGACAAAGATTATGTTGTGGAAATGGGATGGAGAAGATTATGGGAAAACTTAGGGTGGGGAATGGAAAAAGAAGGTAAAGTGGCTAACAGGTTTCTCTGGACATAGCTGCTGAGAGATTCCTGACTCTGTTTAAAGCAGAAGTCACAGTGCATCACATCACATCACATCCTGATAATTTTGTACATTTTTTATATGAACATTTGTTATCATAATTGACTTGATTTGAATAAGTTTAAACCTTCATTTATTCCTTAATTCATTTGTTTTTAATTATCTTATTCTTCCACAAATTTATTTTAAAATTAAGATGTTTATGTATGTTTACTTATTTTAAATGACTAGATTTATATAATGATAATAACTTAATCACGCGATAAGATTATTATGGAAAGGATAGCTTCTTGGTTTCTAGCATTGTATCATTTCATTTACTTTAATGGTTATTATTTAACAAAAAAAAAAAATAAATAAATAAAATCTTACAATTTTAACTACATTGGAATATCAGATTTAATACTTTTAAAGAATTGTTTGTATTTCACTTTTCAATAAAACTTTTTTATCGTTTACATTAGTAGACAGTTTAAGCTAAAGTGAACCACCATTTGTTAATATATTAAAACTTTAAAATTTAATACTTTTATACTATAATAGTTATACTAAATTCAAATACCTTATTTATTATACATTAAAATAATTTAGTATTAGCTATTAAACAACAAATTTTGTGCAGATATCTAAATTTAAACATTCTTAACTTTTGCAATCAAACTTACGAATAATATATTCATGCACATAAGTAATTTTATTTATTGAATCACTTAATGTTTTTTTTTTTTTTTTTATATGTCAAAGCGTTGGTCGGGAAGCAAACCCGGAACAACTGCTTGGAAGGCAGCTATGCTGACCACTCGGCCATCAACGCTTGACGAATCACTTAATGTTTTGCATATAATAAGCTATGTATTTTATTTACCTCTTAGTAAAGTTTACATGTAACATAGTTTAATTATAATTGAAATTTATTTCTATTCGTATGCTAAAAAATATACTTGTTTAAATAATGAAAAAATTTTCATTTGATTTTTTTTTATTGCATGGCATTAGATTCGGTCTAAATTTAAATATTCCACACGTCATACCTGAAAATAAATTTCTTCATGGAGAAATTAGTCATTTAAATAAAATCAATGAAGAATGGAAATATAATCACACACTTTCCTAAATATTATGTGCGCGTCCGAAATTAAATAGTTATAATTAAAACATAAATTTAATAATTAAATATTAATAAATTTTATCTGAGAATATATTATATCCAAAATGTGTAAGATGGTATTTCTCAGCATTATCCTTTATCTGATTTTATTTATTCTCTTATCCATCTTTAAATGATATGCCATTAACTTAAATAGTCCAACGATTACTACATTATCTACTGTATCTATGACTTTATATGTTGCATTCAAAATATTAATTACTTTCAGTAAACTCTTTTCTGAATTAGTAAGCACTAATAAAAAACATTAATCCAATGGGTGATTTTTTTAAAAAATAGATTTAAATTAAAAATATCATCATCAAGTCTATAAAGATCTAGATTTCATCTAATTCATAATGAGGCTGAAGTATGAAAGTAGATCGCAGACAAAGTAAACTATATAAAAAAAGACTTATTAACTTATAAGAAATGCTTACTTTTTCAGATTTAGAAATGTTTTTCTTTTTTAAAAAAAAATTTCGGATAACTTTCATTTAATTATTTTCGGATGAGAAACAGTTTTCTGGTTTATCTATATGGATGACTAAATATATAAAGATAGAGAGGATTTAATGGGTTTTTTTTAATTTTATTTCAATTTTTTATAAAATCTGTGGTTAATTTCAATATTTTTTTTAGTATTGAGTAAGGTTGCAGGTTATTCACAACGAGTACGAATGTGTTTCCAATATGTGGAAGAAAACATAAAATTAAGCTATAGACAAAGGTTGTTTTAATAAATACTTAAATGTATTACACCCAAATCAATGTTTAAGAGCAATACTAATTACAAGGATTATTCATTGCAATAAGAACATTAAAAAACGATTGTTTCAAAGTAATTTTGTATATATGAGTAAAGAGAAAGGTTCAGAGAAAATCTGACAAAAAAGTGAGGTATATTTTACTATTGTATCTAAAAGTTCTAGTAATAATTTTGATGTTATCATGCAAATATAATTACGATAGTTTTATCGATATATGCTTCACCCTTTTAGCTTAGTAATCAAAACTAGTCCTAGCAAATGATCATATATCTAAATGAATATCATTGCAATGTTAATTTCTAAAAAAAATAAACACAATCATAATCCTATTAATTGTAGTAAAATATGTTACTTACAATAAAATAATGGTTACATAACTGTCTCAGAATATGTTCTTTACTAATGCTTTCTATTTTTTCTTTTCGATGTAGTGCCAAAGCCTCCTTCAGCCAAAATATGGAAGATGTACTGGATTCTTTGCGTAATAACCATTCTGCTATTTGAGTACAATCTGCAGCTATCAATAACAAAACGTGTATATATATATTGTAACGATATATAAATATGTCGTTACATTAATTTAAAATAAAATCTTAAAGTTCGCAAATAAAAATAAAATCTATTAAAAAAAAAAACTAAACGCTAAAATTAAAATGTTTGTTAAACGTATATATTCGCACAGATTCAAAACTTTAAAAATATTTTTTTTAAAAAACAAATAAATAAGTATTTGAACGTACTTTTTATAAAAAAAAAAGTACAAGACTTAAAGATAAAATATTTTTGTAGATGGAAATGATTGTTTATTAATTATCCAAAAGCTGTGTAATTAAAAAGTCAGATCAAAATTAGATAAGGAATAAACAATTAGCTTGTCCAATATAGAAGCAGCAAATAAAGGCCGGGACCATAACGAAAAAATGGAACAGTGACGTCTTTGTTCATGAAATCCATAGGAGGACTATAAAAAGAAAAATATTGAGTTCCAGGGAGTTTTTTCGAACTTGATTTGGGGAGACGAACGACAAGACGCACTTGTCGTTCTCTCTCACTTATTTAAAAAAAAAATGAAAAGACTGTGATACAATGGAACCAGCTAATGCCACCTCCAGAACATTATTTTCCAATGGAGACGTCGCGGGAATTAAAAAACAGGAAGCTATATTGACATGAACTCTAAATTTAAAAATAATTAAGAACTTTCGTTCAAGCTTATGAACTTCTATCTGACTTTTAAGTTTAAAATCAATTGATAATGTGTAATTTTATATATGTTTGCGTTTGATAAAAAAAATCATTTCCATTTATTATTTTATTTGTATTAATATTTATTGTTTAAATTTTAAATGAGGGAATTTAAGGTTGGGTATAGACGTTGCATAGATTCCGTTAGTGGTTGATAATGTTGTAGTTTTCACATCCGATTAGAATATATAAGTCAAAGATGTCACTGCAAGCATCTTACGATGAATGCTATTGGGTTTTGTGTATTCCCTATGCAATTGACATTATCGATGATTTTGTATTTTGATCGGCTGTGTTTATTTTGAAATGTTTTTAACCGTGGAGCCGATCTATACTCGACATTATAAAATAAATTATATAAAATTCATTTGTGCAAACGTATTTAAATGTTAAATTTAAGTTGGGCGTGAATGGCTATATAGTTTTGTAAAGTCATATTAAGGGAGGGTAATCTTAGGTTCTTCGTTTCGTAGTTGAATTGGCTCAATGGATTGGATATATTTGTGTAATTAGTAGATGTAGTATGAGATCCACTATGGGCAGGATTGCATATATACGCCACACACCTTCTGTTTGCCTATGGATGGATTTGTAAGACGGCAAAGGACAGCAATCCATTCCTATGGAGTTTTATGTTTATTTGTTCTACTCGCCAACAAATGTAGCATTCCTGTTGGTGGAGAGACAATGTCTTCTCTAACTCTACTTACTGTTCAGACGTACATTCCTGACAGTATAGTATTTTGTGTTGTCATATTTTCATGCTACATTGAATACATAAATGTATCAGATGGATTGACGCCAGTTTGACTGCGAACTTTTTGGCCTAAGGTTAAATAAGGGATAGAATATTTTCTTTTCAAATACAATCTATATAGTCTATTCATACTCAACTCACTAAATAAATAGTAAACTCATTATTGAAATCTATTTAAATGTAAAATTAAAGATTAATATAAACATCTAAAATGTTAAACTTATTCCTCAAATTAGAATGATTTTATATGTGTGTAAATAAATATTTTTATGTGTTAATTTCTGGCAATGACTTTTATTTTTTTTATATTTGAGATATAAAGTTATATTTTATAATCTCTGCTGTTCCACTGAGCTAGTGACTTGGGCTAATGATCTAAATATTTAAATAAAGTGGAATCTTAACAGCGCATATCTGCCTACTTTATAAATCTTTCTAGACTCAAATGCCTAGATGGCGCCCGTGTAGTGCAGATTGCGGTTAGATTCGATCTTCACTTTCTTTCCGATCGTTATAATATATAATCAATAACAAATACCTAATTAATATTACAGCTATGGGGCATTTCAAATAATTAATAAAGAAAATATGTAAATAAAACACAATTACTTCTCTACACAGCTGTTTTTAATACATATGGTATAATTAAGATTTTTATTGGCTACAGACATAAATGAAATATTATCCACATTCATGCATATATGATTTCTAGAACTACTGTGCTAAATTTTCAATTAGATCACAACAACCATCAAATGATTAATTGTGATAAAACTTTATGCATTTTAACTCATATTTTTTTCAGACATTCTGAGTTTTTAAATGCATTCTTCATATATAGTTTCATATTATAAAAGAAAGATGTTCATGGATTATAGGTATAAATGAGAGGGTTTTTTTTTTTATAACTAGCATGATGGATGAGAAGCATCAGCATAATAGTACCATGAATTATATGTGGATGAATATGGATTATATATATATTATAACCTTATATTTGCTTGGGGAAAATTAATAAAAATATCTATAATGTGTAATGAATTTTATTGACTTTCTTTTAGTTGTAAATTAAGTTAATCAATCATTATTGTTGGTAAAATGGCAAGTGATTAAAAGGGAATTAAAAAGTCTCTTCTAGTACTACCTATTATAATAGAATAATAGAAAGTTATCCAAAATGTTCTAAGAATAGATTTCATTCATAAATGCGTGTCAAATTTTTTCCCCCCTTTTCTAAAGGGGCAGTTGATTTACATATATGTAAACAAAAATTAGACACAGATAAATTTAATATTAATGAAAAATATACAAAATAAGAGATATTATACCAATTATCATAAAACATTTAAAGTACTACTTAAAAAATTATATAGCTAACTTTGCATTCAGTTAGGATAAAAAAAAATTAACTTTGCTTTTAAAAACGTATAAATGTGCATGCGTAAAATCATTGTATTTAAAAGCAGTCAATTTGCAAAGTTATTTATGTAAAATGATTAAAGGGAATTTGTTTTATTGATTATTAAAGTTCAACTATTGCACATTGTACAGTAATAACCTAAATTAAGATATAACAGTAAATTTTAATATTAAATTAGTAATATTTCAATCTCTATTTAATATGTAAATTAATATGCTGTACAGGCTTATACACCCCTGCATATATATAATGTAATATAAGGGATTCGAAATCAGACTTTCACACGACCTTCAACTCTCCATGCCATCTTATATATCTGACCCAACTAAACATACACATGTTGAAAAGATAAATAATCACCAATATACGTATTTCATGCTAAACCAGTAATCATCAGTTGGTCCAGATTACTATCTCCACACATATATACAATCTGTGCTCAGCTTTATATTATGATAGCCAATTTAATGGACAGGCTTCAAACTACTCCAATCCACAACTCTCCAGCCATCCATTTCATTGAAAATATGATGATGGAATGCTCAAAGCCCATGTTAGTGCCAAGGCTGTCATCTTAGTCATTCTGACCCCTCATGTACTGGAGAATAATCCATTTACAATGAAACTCTTAAAATTTGGCTTTTGAAAATCCCCAGATATCCAAGATCACCTGCTATCGTTTGTTAGATTTTACCAGTGAAATCTTGAAACCCAAAGAACACTGGATAATATTGAGTGATATCATGGACCAGATGATAAAATGTATAAATATCACTTCCTGTCAAAATTTATGCAGTCTTTACTAAATTACAGTACATCAAGAACTATATCCAATTAAATTTTAAAATTAGACATATTGTTCACCTTCTTCAACAAGAAAAAATTGAGGAACATACTAGGCATTTTGCTTAGCTGACAAAATGTATCTTATTATCAGTCTAAATGGATAAAGTGCAACAACAATAAGGATTAACCACCAAGAAAATCAAACTTAAAAATTTTAAATCGCCAAAGGAGTTTATAAAGTCATTTATGGGATGCTTTACCTATAAGATATTTTAGAAATCATTTCGTTTTCTGAATTTGGAATAAATTGCTTAAAATAATATTGACTGACATTCCCCATAAATTTGGTGAATACTAGAAACTTTGTACAAATTATGGATTAACATTCCACATATAATTGTTCATATATAAAAGCTGTTTAAAATTTTAATGAAGATTAGTGAAAGTAATTAGAGTCAATGGATTATTTATTCTCTGCTAGGTCACATTAAGTTAATAAGAGAACCTAAACTACAGCTGGGAGTTCAGACTGCTTAATTAATGGATTATCAAACTACTGCATTTAACGTCTATAATAAGCACCAACCATTAGGTTATTGTTCACTTATTTTATTCCAAAGATTATTAAGTTGTTTAACATCAGGTCCAAAATAATGGATTTATAATTATTGTATATATAACCACTAAATACGATAGAGATTTTATAATGTGTCAAATAAAATGTTTCTGAACTTTGGGTATTTTGATTTACTCACGTAAAAAACAAGAAATAGAAGACTTCTAGTCAAGCATTGTTAGCCGAGAAGTCAGCGCACTGCCTTGCAAGCAAGCAGTTGATTGCAGACAGTTGTTGTGGGTTCGCCTCCTGGCCGATGCTATGACATATGAAAAAAAATGTTTCTACAGCGGATTAGTTGCTACAATCACGCAAGCTAGAATATGAGTAATACTTTTAATTTTACTACAAATCTCTGAAAATCATACTGTTAACATTGGCTTCAAATCTTAACATCCTAAAGGATTATTCCATCATATGGATTTATTGTTAAGTGTATCTTATTAGAATTATTGCCAGTAAAACTCCAATAATCTGTGGATGCTACTTCAAAAGTTAACATGCCTAAATATAGTGCTTTTGAACTGTTAAAAATGATTGTTTACTAAATTTTATTCTTAAATTATAAAATTATATTTTATTGTTATTATTGTTGTAATTATGATATGAATAAAGTTCTCAAAAAAATGTTAGTGTATAAGAAGGTACAGGTAACTCTTATATATTATTAGTTAAATCTGTATATAAATGTGATATGTGTTGTTATATTTTGTGATGGAGACAGGTTAACTTGAGAGAAATTAATTTATAAACCCCATAAATCTGTTATATTTAAGTTATTTTAGGTTTTATTTGTTATTGTCCTTAGTCTGACATGATTCAGTCATAAAATGACCTGAGTAGATAATTGAATCATGACAGAACTATTTCCTTCATTGTGCTTAGTAAATATTATATAAAATTTGATGGCTCCTATATTGTAGCAAAACACTTTTGGGGTATTAATCATTCTAAACTTTATTTAATTGAAGTTTGCTTCTAAATGTTGAAACATCAATGTATAATACAAGCTAGTCAAAGGCAAGTAATGCCAATAAGAGATGCATTAGTCAAATTTTTATGAAGTTATGTATTTATATAACATTGATATGACTACTAGGTAACAATTTACTTGTTCCTGAAAGAATTTAAATTACACCGATTTTAGAAATGAGGTTGCTAATGGAATAATTTTCACTGTGAGAAAATATTAAGGACATCATAAAACATACATATTCACCTACAATTAATGGTAGGCATTGAAGGTGAGTGTACAACACTTTACAATAGTTTTTTGTACTTGCATCTCTTTCTATATTATAAATATGTTTTTAGTGTTCTCTAATATTTTTCTCAATACTGAAATCATCATCTTTTACACATTATGAAATAAAAGAAGTCAAACTTCCATATTATTAAATTAATTTTCTTTATTAAATCAATTTGCATCATTTATTACTTTCATCTCTAATTGTAATATAAAATTCAATAAGGTATGTAAGGTTTCAACAAAATCCCTTTGATATCTTGATCATACATTGGGTAAGTTAATTATAATTTTATATTTCATTAAATGAACAATTTAGCTAGATTTAGTTAAGAACCTTAAACGATTAATTTATTTAATCAATAAGAGAATTAATGCCAAACCATATCTGAATAAACACACTGGTTAATCTTAGAGTAGATCTTTACACATTACACATTGCAAGACAGTTTGTGCATATAAAAACATTCAGCTTATTTGATAAATCTATAAAAGTATCTTAAGGTATGTAATGATGATAATTATACATATCACAATTTTATATAATAATTATTTATTATGCGCTGTAAAGGGAAAAAACAAATATATGTTCATTTTAGTTTACTTTCCATAAAACTACACCCAATCTCAAACACATTCCACACAAACACCCTCATCTCATCCCATCATCTTTTGTTCCTGCTCAATTGCTACCTGAGATTTGGGTTACAATATACATAAATACATGAAATTAATCAACACTTAAAAAATACCCACATCAATAACAATCAACAATCTTAAACTGTTGTCAAGGCAATTTTCCTTAAACTATATATTACATATAGAAGTGCAAGTATGAAAAAGCATATACTGTAGAAAAAAATCATATTTTAAACAGTAATGTGGAAATCCACATTTATATATGGCCTAATATATTTATTAGACACTACAGATTCCAACTTGGCTACAATGAGTGAAATTATTAATTCAAAGAAGTTTAAATAAAGTTCATTAAATATAAATAAAATGTCTGTTAATTAGAACAAAATTGTAATCATAATAAAAATAATAAATATAACAGTAATAAACTATTATAAACATTCTTTCAATCCGTAGTTGAGACAGGTTTAACGAAATTAACCGGAAGTACTTCTGCGGATAGAAAGACTGTTTATAATAATTTATTACCATTATATTTATTATAATTATATATATGTAACTTTAAATACAACAGATTTTTTAAATTAGAAAATGTTGTTATAATATATAATTTACATTCCTACATTAGTATTTGGCAATGCAATAATAAGACTATCTTATTGGTTCTCTTTGTATATAAGATTGTCTTAAACAAATAAGGCAGAGAGTGTGAATATTAATTAATATAACCATTATTATAAGATATTTATTAAACATATTTTTGTTTAACAAAGTAAAGAAATTTCTTTACTGGGAATCGCTGGTGTTTTTTCCTATGACTCATACATATATATATATATGAACACATTCAATATATAATTAGATCATCTTTAGATCACTGATAAGTTGTGAGTTTACCAAAAACTAATTGGATGTTAACTTTGTTTAATTAAGTATAATTAAATGATGATCCAAACAATATGATACTTATATTTATAAAACTACTTAAGGTAAGATATCAAAGTTATATATTCTGATTAGTATATGCCAAATAATCTCTCAGAAAGTCACATTTAATTTTCATCCAGAAGTATTTAACATTTTATAGATACTTGAGTACCATTTTAATGCCACTTATTTCAAAAAAATAATATTTATGAATATATTATCCACTGGCAATTTAATCTTATTCTTTATCAACAGTATCCCAATATTTTTTAGCCCAGAACATATTTTTTCAGAGTCCATGGTGAACATGTGTTTTGAATGATAAATGAGACCAATAAATGATGGAAGGTACATACAACTAAAATTGTAAATAACACATTAATTTATTAAAATAATCCTGATTGATGAATGTTCAAATTACATACATTAATAGGTTATACTCTTTCTTGTTAAGACACATAGTAAGAAAAAAAAGTTTGGTGATAATGATTAAAATTTAGATATGTTTTAAATACTTCAATCTGAATAGCAACAACATTACGCTGTGCTGTTGTTGATTCTATGATTACTATACTATCTGTGTTGTTTTAAGCCTATCTATAATGTTATATTATTGTGCACAGTTTTATATTAAGCAATTATAATTTTAAAACTATTAATTAAAAAAAAGTGAAGATGTCAGCATTATATTTTAGATGGTTACAGTATTGATTGTTCATATAAATGCCATTAAACCTGATTTTTTAAAAATCAATAGAAATGACAATTTTTGATTGGCATACTGTTTTTGTGTAAAGATATATAACAGAAAAATGTATATTTATAAAGAAAAGTTGTAATATTCAGTAACTTATTTATATATTAAAGATTATTTATGAAATTTTTTTTATAAAATATGTATTTTAAACCAAAAAATATTCCCTACAATTAGGCTTTAGTTCAAAACATTTATTTTAAACAAATAACTCTCAAAAAGTTTCTTACTACAAGTGGAAGTTGTTTTCACTGGATAATGTAGAATAGTTTGTTGTCAAAACTACTAATACATTGTTTTCATTATTTTAAGCCAAAAAATTGCATTACCATGACTAGATTTTAATTCAAAACATTTATTTTTAGGAAGACTACTTACAGGCAAGCAAAGTTGTTTTTACTGAGTAAACTAGAATACTAACTAGCCTTTTGTCAAAAAGATAAAGAACTTGGTTTTTTTTAAAATTTTTAATAACAATAAATTTAATCTTTACTTTAAACTTATATTTTTTTATTCAAAAAACCTAACTCTAAATTTATTTTGATTTTAAAAATTTAATTCAAATGTGCGATTTTTGAATAAGTAAAATTCCAAAAAAAAAAATCAAGTCAGATGTCACATGACCTAATTTAATAAGCTTGTATTTACAAATGTAAAACATCAGGACAAGCCCAGCACTTTATCTAATGTATAACTATTAAGTAGAAAATTTCAGATTTTCTACTTAACAGTTATACATTAGATAAAGTGATGGGATTGTCCTGGTATTTTTAATCTAATGCTTGAATATCCTAGCACCTCACTGACGATACAAGTAGCAGAAACTGGTCTGGGGTTGGGGATATTCTCAAAGCTTGTTAAGAGCTTATTTTGCGAGTTCTATATATAACATTTGAATAAGTAAATTAAGTGTAATAATGTCAAGCATCATTGTTAAAGATAAAAATTCCATTTAGAAATTTATTTTCATATTTTTCAAAAGTCAGATATTAACTTTTAGAATGCCTATTATGTGAAAGTTTAATTATAAAAATGAAATGTTTAAATATTAGTGGAATGTGGATGGAAAATTCACTAGCGTCCATTCAAAATAAAAAAAATGGATTTTGCAGCTAAGCAGGTTAGTTTGATATCATTTAAAATTAAGTATATATATATGATGGTTAATTTAGGTAGATCTATTCCTAGTCCTTCATAGTCAGTTATGTACCAAAGGCAATGCAAAAAAATATTCTATTATGGGAAAACATAAAACTATATCTTATATCATCAAATAACCTCAATATTACAACATATTTTTTTAAATTCATTTATATTTTTTTACATCTTTATTTATATGAATTTAAAACAATATGTTGTAATATTAGTGTTATTTAATATATTTATAAAAATATTACACATGGAAAAAAGAAATGTGAATAACTCCATGTGTCTGTGTCTTTAAATTTAAAAAATCAGATATATTAATCTCTAATTGAGTTTAGTAAATGATTAATAATGGTCATTACTATATACAAAGTGGATGATGTCAAAAATGTGGTTTGAGTTAATTTGACACTTGTAATTCAAAATGTAATTATCTTATATCATCACTATTTCTGGGCTTATGACAAATATTTTCTGTTGTTGCAAGAGCTACATTATTTAGGTACCATATATCACTATATCTGTTTTTAAGTTAGTCCTGAAAAGTAGTTTTACCACCATATTCCTTAGAGAAAGCAATCATTGATTTAGTCCATAAGAGGCAAATGCTATAACTCAGAATTTTTCTCCATTTGACAAATTACTCAATTTTTAAAATTACATGTCTTCATGTGCATTTTGAGTCTCATATCATGTCTGTTTTTCCTCTCCTTATATAGTATGCATATAGATATTGCATGTGCCATTAGAACAATTATTTCTATGAAGGTCCTATTTTGTGTTGTTTTTCTTTCTTAATTCTAATTTTAATTTCTGGTAAACATACTTAAGTGGCAGTTTTTATTTATATTCTCTAGTTATTAATCACATGTTGTTCGATTAACATGATATTAAACTGTTAAACACAATTGCAAAATGTTTTTCCGCTTATGTACAAAAATCTGTCTCTGACTTATAGAAACTAATTTCAACATGATTCAATCTTTACTTATATATCCATATAGTAATAATTTTCTCAACACTATATATGCAATTCTTTTATTTATCATAGAAAGTGCATTCGGTTAAATAAAATAAAAATAATAAAACCACTTCATAAAATCATACACCCATATGTACATGAAAAAAAATTATATAGCCTTTATTCTTTTTTCCTCTTCTATAAAAAGATATAAAAGGTTTACTTCTAATTGCCTTCATTGCTGTTCACTGATTAGATAATATAGATTAGACAACTTCGATATTTCTCCAATCTTTTTTATTTCATAAACAATTTCATATAAACAGAGATACAATAAAAGACAAATAATCCCCAAAATGCATTTCATGTGTAAACCATACATACCATTTCCCCACAACTACTCATAACTTTTAAGATAGCATAGTTTTACAAATGTTTTAATTGCTGGAAATCACTTCATGAATAAATTATATTACAGCTTTTAATTTACAACATTTAATTTAAATTTAATGATTATTTTAAACTAAATATTAATCATCCATCAAGGAATCTCATCTTTTATTATTATTATTATTATTATTATTATTATTATTATTATTATTATTATTATTATTATTATTATTATTATTATTATTATTATTATTATTATTATTATTATTATTATTATTATTATTATTATTATTATTATTATTATTATTATTATTATTATTATTATTATTATTATTATTATTATTATTATTATTATTATTATTATTATTATTATTATTATTATTATTATTATTATTATTATTATTATTATTATTATTATTAAACAAAAGCAAAACTCTCCATACAGTAGTGCCACCTTGAGCTAATAAGAGTACTCAATGGATGCCAGAGGCTTGTGCATAAAATCCCTATCTAGTGCCTACCCATCCAATATTCCCAGACTAGTTTCTGGCTTGTGGCCATCATCAGTGAGGAGCCTTGGATCTGAGAAAACTGCACCTAGATCTTAGGATCTAATGCAACCCTCCAGCAGCCACCTTTTATCTCTACTTTACTACAAAACTATGAGAATGAAATTGAAAACACAATAATATTTTCAATCTAAACTCAATAGCTTATATAGTCATATGGGTCTGAACGCAATTCAGCACCCATACATTTTGGATGAGTAGGCACTAGATAGGGATTTTATGCACAAGCCTTCTGGTATCCATTGATTACTCTTGTTAGAACAAGGTGGCACTACTGTATGGAGAGTTTTGCTTTTGTTTACAACAATTATGTGCTAGGATGAGATGGTGATTATGTGATGTTTAGTGGTTTAACACCAATCCTGCCTAATAGGATATTGGTGGCTATGGTTGTTTAAGAGCCAAAGACACCAAAATATATGGGTGCTGAATTGAGTTCAGACCCATATGACTATATAAGCTATTGAGCTTAGATTGAAAATATTATTGTGTTTTCAATTTCATTCTCATAGTTTTGTAGTAAAGTAGAGATAAAAGGTGGCTGCTGGAGGGTTGCATTAGATCCTAAGATCTAGGTGCAGTGCTCTCAGATCCAAAGCTCCTCACTGATGATGGCCACAATCCAGAAACTAGTCTGGGGATATTGGATGAGTAGGCACTAGATAGGGATTTTATGCACAAGCCTTCTGGCATTCATTGATTACTCTTGTTAGCACAAGGTGGCACTACTGTATGGAGAGTTTTGCTTTTGTTTACAACAATTATGTGCTAGGATGAGATGGTAATCATGTGATTATTATTATTATTATTATTATTATTATTATTATTATTATTATTATTATTATTATTATTATTATTATTATTATTATTATATATAATAATAATAATAATGGGCTTAATTCTCAGAAACTGTAAAATGTTTAAGAGAAATACATGTGTGTATTTGTTTCATACATTGGTCTTACTTATTTTAAATTATGGATCTTTGATCTGGAACTCATGTAAAGTAAATAATAGATTAGCACTGGAAAAGGTTTATAAAAAAATTTTCAGATACATTAAATCAGAAATAATTTATGACAACAATACACTCTACAAAAGAAGAATCTATACTGATATGAAGTATTTTAAAAAAATTACATTGGGTATAATAGATGTGAGAAGTTGCCAAACAACATTATCATTTAAGGTGAAGATAAAGGATACAAGATCAAAATATTTGTATAATATTCCAAAATTTAAAAGTGAAACATTAAAAAATTCAGCATTAGTAAGATTACCTAGATTGTACAATAAATACTTTAATGTTGTTAATATATTTGAAACAGGTGATAGAACATTTAGGACTACTGTGCAAAAAACTCTGCAAATGCTTTGTGAACTAGATTAGCTGTGCATTTTTGTTTGGATGTAAAATCTGTTAAATGTACTAAATTAAATTATTATTATTATTATTATTATTATTATTATTATTATTATTATTATTATTATTATTATTATTATTATTATTATTATTATTATTATTATTATTATTATTATTATTATTATTATTATTATTATTATTATTATTATTATTATTATTATTATTTTGCTGTTTTTAGATTGTTTGGTATTTCTCTCTATTTGGGATTAAGTTGGTTTGAAATATAGAAAGATGCCATATTTGAATAAGTTCATATTATTACATTAGATTCTTATTTACAAATATATAAAAATGAATAGTTAGAATTAAATTGTGGTTGAAATACAATTAATTTTACATAAACAAATTGCTATTATTTAGTCATCTTGTTATTATATTTAACAGCCACCATTCAGTGGAAGAAACCTTCTTTTGTTGACTCATAAACATTTTAGTCATTATCATGCTAATTTCGTATAAATTTTTCATTTAATGCTTCATGTTTTTTTTTTCTAAATGAATGCGTATGTGTTTCGTGTTTGCGTGTGTATATTGATTCAAAAATAAAATTACCTGATAACTTTACAAATGGTTTTCTTCTAGATAATTTTTTAGTCAAATTTCTTACTGATAGTTTATAAGTTAATAAAATTCTATTTAAAGCAACAGCGATACCTCTCAAATCATCTTCATTTGGTACTAATTTGAAACCTTTTGCAGTGGCTGAAAATAATTAATGAAATGTAATATTTCTTATCATATAATACATACACATTATTAATAATTAGGTAATATATAT
Organism: Epiperipatus broadwayi; assembly: GCA_028023455.1. NCBI lineage: Eukaryota > Metazoa > Onychophora > Udeonychophora > Euonychophora > Peripatidae > Epiperipatus > Epiperipatus broadwayi. The sequence continues at coordinate 325,639 of JAQFVV010000271.1, forward strand.
ATAATGTAAAAAGGGAAAGACAATAAACTTACCGTTAAATGTAGAAAATCTTATCAAAGCATCAATTTTCTGTCGACCTTTATAAAAATGCTTTACTGCGTGAAATACATTGATAGGATTTTCTAAAATTTTATCTTGATGAATACTTTTATTAAAAAATTTAGAATTTGATAAACCATTTAAAATTCTGAAAAAAAAATAACAAAAAGCTTAACTATGACTTACAGAAATATATATATATATGATCCACTAGATGGAGCTTTATCAATAGCCCACTATCAAGCTTTGTTTACATAAACGCTAAAGGTTGCAGACAATTGGAAAGAGATATTGAATTCTATCTCTCTCAGCATATATGTAAACAAAGCTTGATAGTGGGATATTGGTAAAGCTTCATCTAGTGTCATAAAATGCAAGCTATAGCAAGTTACGAAATTTATAACTTGTTTTGTTTATCATATATATATTGTAATAGTAGAAAAATAAGAACAATGACAGAGTTAATATGTTGAGATAAACCCTTTATTTTAACAATTAATTTAATTTTGTTGAAAATTACTCCACTACTACTTTCAGCATTATGAAGATATTTTTAATATATTGTAAATAGAGTTTAATTATTTAAAATTTATGATAATTATAATTTCGATTAGAAATGTATTGTGTTATTGTAAAATAATTTCAATATTTGTCAGTGAAAATACGCAAATACACCTTTATAACTAAAGATATTTGTACTTATTTTAAAAAGCTAATAACTTAGAATTTGTTCATTATATTAAAATTATTAAGATTTTTGCTTACATCTATATACAATTTCTCTCTTATTTGAGGTCTATAAATTATATTCCCATCTTGTTTATAAGTATCTAGAATTACATACAGTCTTTGGTACTGTTTCCAATATTTAAATGTTTTTTAAGTCACAGCCTTGTCATATATTTTTCTAAATTTGATTATGAATATTTTTCATTACAAATATATACATATTTTTCTTCTTCCTTTTCCTATGTAATGATTTCTACTTTAGCATATCATACCATTTACAACTTTCTTAGACACTTTATCAATACTCTTTATTTATATCAAAAAATAGGATTGTAAAGAGTTCTGATAATGATGGCAGAACAGTCGAAACTGTTAGTTTTGATATAAATAAAGAGTATTGATAAAGTGTTTAAGAAAGTTGTAAATGGTATGAAATATATACATATTTATATATTTAAGTTATTGTGAAAAACATACATGTTGTACAGTACTAATTCCATTACAGTTCTAATTAATTGATTACAAACTTGCATGGTTACAAAAGTAATAGATAGTTTAGTAAATTGGCATCTATGTATGTAGGGATATTATATATAATATATGCATAACTTAACTATGTTATTGCAAGAAATTAAAAGAAAATTAGCTTACACAGTTAATGCCACTTTAAAATATTTAATAAAGGAAAGGGTTTGTATAAAATTATAATTATTAAAATTATAACTCATGTAATGAAAGGCAAGGAAGAGAAATTATTTAATATATTTAAGTTCATATTGCATGCAAATGAGTTGCACAGTATCCTACTTTTGTAATTTTTCAGATTTTCTTACTGAATAAAAGCTTAAAAATAATTTGCTTGGTCTTATTGTAAACTGAATGGCAAATTTGAATATGTTATTGAAAATTATAAAGCAGTAATTTTATTAACCAATTTAATCTGTTTTTGTTATTCAAACTCATTTCAAATACCTTTAGTAAATTACTAACCCTGAGAAAGCATGAAATTCACTGGGGAAAATGCAGGATTACAAAATTACTGAAAAATATTTGATGATCAATAGTTAACTATCCAGAAGTAATATTTATATTTGAGGAATACTGATACCGAAAGATTAATTTTAAATTAAATCTAAATCAAGAAATTAAAAATGTTGGATTCATTATACTTAATCTCAATGCTAGGTTATTTTGTTTAATATCATTACTGATAGGGAAAGTTTATAAAACTGTGGTGCATCCAGCACTGATGTATGGGTAGAAACATAAGCGACAACTAAGAAAGTAGAGGATAAACAATGTATAACAGAAATGAGAATGCTTAGGTTCATCTTGGTTTTTATTAGAAAGGGCAAGGTGAGAAATGATGTAATACAAGAAAATATGAAGGTGAAAAAAATCAGTGAAGAAATGAAAGAATCAAGGTTGAGGTGGTTTGGACATGTTAAGAGAAGAGAAGAAAATTACATTGAAAGGAAGATTATGGAGATTAAAACACCAGGGAAAAGGCCCAAGGGTATATCCAAGATCATATGGATTGACCAAGTGAAGAGGGACCTGCAGGAGATGTCACTCAAGGAAGAAATCACTTCAAACAGAATTCTGGAGAAGAATGATCAGCACCAGCGAAGTTGGAGGAAGAAGAAAAAGATCATTAGTTTGTGAATTATAGTAATATTGCATAAATTTCATTTTTTAACCATTTTATTTATATAATGTACATATTATTAATAAACTTCATATCTTACAATATGTAAATATATGTATATTATGTGATCAATAAACCAACAGTGTGTTCTTAATTTAATTAGTATATAATACTAATCACTAGGAACATTTGCATTTACATATTTTATTATTTCATCTAATATTGATAAGGTATAAATTGAAAATTTTTATGAATATCAATAGGTAAAATATAGGTTAATAGAAGAGAAGTGAACAATCTAAGATCTTCACACCTTCAAGATTAGCCTATATAAATGAATATAGATAAAAAGGATAAGTTGGTACATTCTTATTTTTTCAAAGACTCTATCTTCCATTTTGGATTGGGAGTATTTTATGTGCACAATAAACCAATGTTGAGTTGTTATTTTAATTAGTATATAATATTAACCATTATGAAAGTTTGTGTGTGTGTATATATATATCTGGTTCATGGCCAACATAGGTGTATGTACATATAATGTCAATGCTTGAAAGAAAAATGAATACACAAAGAATTTATACAATTATTTAAAATATGTAGTTTCAAATAACTGAAATATTGATTAAATAAATATTTTGATATTTTCAATGTACTGTAATTTATGAATCCAAATAATTTTATTTTACATTTTTGATTTTGACCAAAATATAAACATCGCACTATAACCATGAAAGAAAGATAGTTTTGGGAAACTGAAAGTTTATATACATATATATATTGTATATTAATCATATAATTTGTTTCTAGTTAAAGGATTAAAAAATACTAATTAATTTTTAATAATTATAAATTGACAGAAAATGTAAAGTAATTAAATTATGTTTTATTAATGAAGATGGAAAATGACTTATTTAATTATCCTGGTTTTAGAATCCTTTACATATATCATAAATAGTAGGTTTAAATAAACCATAACATATAAGATTAGAGTGAGACTGCAAATGTAGAATATAAAGCAGTTTTAATGAATAATTTCTGTTCTGTATGTTAGTCAAGATTGAAGTTTCAGATAAGTATAGAACAAAGGTTTTATGTGACACATAATTTAGTATATGTTAAGTAAATAGCTAGCCTCACTGCAGACTACCATGTTATGAAAGCTAAATGATGCTGAGGGCAATAATATATATATATGTCAACAGATGGCATTCTACCAAAAACACCATCAAGCGTATTTCATGTTTTTGGTAGAACGCCATCTGTTGACATAAATACAAGCATTAACAAGTTTTTAACTTGATTTTGTTTTTCATATATATATATAATGAAATACTATAAGAACAAATATACACTTCAGCTATGTAAACAGTTGCTATAAACCTGCATCAAAAATAATTAGATAAGTTGACAGCATGCTCCTCAGGTTTAGTTTAGAATTATTTAATTAATGGGGAAAATATTTGATTTTCCCATGCATATTTTTTATATAATAATTGCGACTTTAAATAATTTACTTTTATTCCCACATTATAGTAGGAACATTCTAGACAATATTTTTTAAATAATTGTCAAATTTGTTTTTAATCATAATATGTATATGTCAATATGCATTATAAATTGTAAATGTTGGTAGAAGAGAGAGAAAAATATAAAATCAGATAAATATTTTTATTTGTTTTTTCTATTCAATAATTTTATTTAATTACCAGTTACTTTTAATTTTTTATTTTAAAAAAATGTACCAAGATGGAAAAAAATTCTCTTTTTAATAAATTGTTTAATAATATTCAATTTTACCCTTTTAAGAGAAGTAAGATTTTTTTATGTTTAATAATATTTTTAAAATGAAAAAAAAAAATTAATTTTTTGGTAAATTTTATTTTTAATTAGAATTGGTTTTTTTCACTTCCCTTTATCTCTCTTTGTAATAAATCAAATCAGTGCAATTAATTAGTTATCTTGTTCTATTTTTGCAAGAACAACTTTCTAATTAGAAAAAAATGTCATAAATTTTATGATGTTAATTTAAGTTCTTTACTTGTTTTGCAATGTCAAAGTTTAAGGAGAAAAATCACTGAAAAATCGTTTGTAAAACATTACCTTATTCATTGTTATACACAAAAGATCAGCCTTTTCAAGTTATTGTGCATGATAGCACTATAAAAATAAATGCTTATTCATTGTTATAAAAATTATAAGGTTAGAGACAGATTGTGATTGGCATGTAGTCACAATTGTTCTAAAAATAATAGAGGTGTGAATAAGTGAGAAAATCCAAGTATTTGGTAGGAAGAAATTATCCCTAACTTAACTGATAAAGAAAGGTCAAGTCTTAATCTCAGCTGCTACAGAAGAAAGAAGCATAAATCTTATTTAAACTGCTGCATAGAACAGCAAAAGTTTTACGCAAGCATTTAGCATACTATGAGTTTAATTACAAATGGCTTTTACAATGAAAACCATGTGCTTAATTAGCTAAAAACTAAATATTATCTTTCATCATGTAATCTGGTATAACTGGAATAAAATGTAGGAAAGAAGTTAACCCCTAAAACAATCCAAATCCTTATCTTCAACCAAAATCATAAGTCTATGTATGTGTTAGTGTCACCTGAAAATTTTAATGGAAAGAAATTGATAAAACTCACTATTTTTAACTTAAAAATATTGCACATCAGAAATAGACAAGTTGTCCATGAACATGTGTATAAGCTTTCAAAAAAAATTTCAACTGGAAATTATAATTGGAAAGAACTTCACAGAAGAATCAAACCATGGGTAAAGGTTATTTTCTGTTTGCACACTGTATTTTATTAGTAGTAAAAAATATTTTTTCTTATATAACAGTAATCATTTTTTCATAAGAACTGATAATTTTAAATATTTTTATTAATGTTTCAAATTGTTAAACATATGTTTGTTATAATCCATTCAATTTATGCTTGAAATTATGAAAGAGGTTTTTTTAAATTTAAATTTAATTTTTGGAACATGTTTTTTTTTTCCTTTTTAATCATTTTTTCCTCCTAAAATTTAACAAAAGATTAATTAAGCTAAGTCAAAGATTATGATCTTTGATTTTTTTGAAAATATTGTTTTTCCAACTCTTAGTTATTTTAAAGTAATAACTTAATAATTTAAAAGTTACTTCAATAAATAGAAATCAACTGCTTATGTGACTTTTATGAAAATATATATTTTTGATGAAATGAATATTTAACATTTCATATTATCATGTCAAATTTTTTCATTTGTTGTTAATCAGTTATTAAATAATTGTTTTAAAATATTTATAGTCTTTATTCCTTACAACTCTTCTCACATAAATTATCAGTGTATGTGACTTTATTTTAAGACAGCTTAGTATTCTAAGATTTTGTTAAAATTATCACACTAAAACTATTTCCTTATTCTAGAGTTATTTATGAATTATTTAAAGTGTTTTAAAATAAGCTGCTTTATTTACTCATTTATATTTTGCTCACAATAATAATATGAAGAGTTCTTGCTTCCTATGTTATATTAGAGCATAACAATTAGTTAAATGGAGTAGGTTTTATGTTGAATGTTATTGACATACAACTGATGATGACTTCATTACATCTGTAATGCTGGTGGTAATATATTCTCTCAAGTTCATGCACTAAATTTTATTTTAGTATTAATTAGAAATTAAGTTTATAGTTGTAAAGTACTGAAGTATATATATAATACTACAAATCAATGTCTATATGTTTTTGTTATTAAAAAGAGTTCAAAATACAAAACAAAATTCTAAAAATAATGGAAATTTATCACCTTGTTTTTTATGACCATAATAAATCATGTATATATGGTTTTTATTTTAATTATAATAACATAAAAATATTGCAAACTAAAAGAAATGATAATAAAAGAAAAATCAAGGAATCTAGGCAGCAAATGTTAAGATCATGGAATTATGGGAAAGTTGATCCTTTCCAAGTATTAGTTGACAAAGACTACAGGGATAGTTGAAAGTGCTCCTAAGTGACATTTATATTTTTTGTTCTTTTGAACAAATTTTAATTACTGTATTTTCTAATACTTATTTATAAGTTTATATATATATTCTGATAGATTAGCATCTAAGTCTGTGCATCCAAATTATTGTGTTGTATTGATGACCTAAGTTTGGCAGTGGCTAAATATTTAGCCTGGTCTATAGTAGACCCATTTCAAATCCAATGAAAAGGTTGACTGTTGATTTTTTTATTGTTGATCATTAATAATGATGAATGATTCTTCTTTTTCTCTATAATTCTGAGTGAAGTTATAGTTAATCTTTGTTTTTGTTGATCTCTCATACTCATTTCTTTTATTATAATCATTATCATTCATTTTATATTTTAATTTAATATTTTATTTATTTGGGGATGAGGATGGTTACCCATCTCCTCATAATTTAGCCCTAAATTAGTAAACTGTTACAACTGTCACACAATAGTGGAACCTTATAAACCACTATTTTTTATACTGTTACCTATATTACATATCTGTATTTTTTTTGAACCACATTTTCCTTTTTATGAGATACTTAAGTAAAAGTTGCATCTTAGAATAATTCTGTATTTCAGTGATATGCCTTTAAATATGGAAAAATCACTAATATGTCTATTTATATGATGCTTAACTTTATGAAGTCTAGTAGGGATTTTATACATAACATTACAATGGCTACAATAAGTACTTCTTTGTAATATGTACATAAAATGATATCTGGGTTTCTAGTTCCATGTAGATACTCATATATATATATATATATAGAGAGAGAGAGAGCATGCAAAATAAGCTCTTAACAAGCTTTGTAGAATACCCCCAACTTGAGACCAGTTTCTGCTACTCGCATAATCAGTAAGGTGCTAGAATATTCAAGCATTAAATTAAAAATATCAGGACAAGCCCAGCACTTTATCTAATGTATAACTGTTAAGTAGAACATCTGAAATTTTCAGACATCCATACATCTTTCAATCCAGCTCATCATCATCATCAACCATTATCAATCCACTGCAGGATGAAGGTCTCTCCAAGTTCAATCCATCTTTTAATATCTTTAGCTTCTCTACTCCACAACACCCCTGCACTTTCTTATTTCATTCATCCATCTCATATGTGGTCTCTTTCTGGGTCTTTTACAATCTCTTGGAATCCAGTTTAAAATTTCAATTGTCCATCTATTATCATCTCTTCTAGAAATATGTCTAGCCCAACTCCACTTCAGTCTTTTAATTTTTTCAATGAGGTCAGTAACACCTGTTTGTTCTCTAACCCACACATTGCATTTTCAATCTCTTCTTGTTACTTAAATAGCCATATGGGGCTGAACCAAGTTTAGATACACCATATATTAATAACTTTAGCAATATAAAGTCGCTAAAGCCTTAATAGCAAAAAATAAAATTACAAAAAAATCACATGACCTAATTTAAATATCCTAGTACCTTACTAACAATGCCAGTAGCGAAACCGGAATGTTGTTGAGAATATTCTGCAAATCTTATTAAGAGCTTATTTTGTGAGTTCTATATAACATTTTTAAATACAACTTTATTAAATTAGGTCATGTGACATCTGACTTGATTTTTTTTTAATCATTTATGTATATAAAGATTTGAATGCTTTCTCTTATAACTTTTATCATAAAAAATAAATAAATAAATAAAAATAATAAATTAAGGTTGTTTAGAAATATTTGCTCTTTATTACATATTGGTAATTACAAGCTATATAGGTCATGTAATTTTTTCACACGGTTTTATTATTATTATAATTTTGTTTATTGAAGCTTTGGCTATATTAAATTGCTAAGGCTATTAATATATGGAGTGTCTGAATTTAGTTCAGGCCCATATAATTATTTTAGTTGAAAAGCTAAATTTATAGACATTAAATGTCTGAAAGTTTCAGATCTTCTTCTTAATAATTAAGTATTAGATAAATGCTGGGTTAGAGTTTGTATTTTTGAATCTGACATCCTAGCTCCCCACTAAAGAGATCCATAATTCCAAACAGGGATGGCAGCAATCCTAGATAAAGATTTGAATGCTTTCTCTTATAGCATTTATCATAAAAAATAAATAAATAAATAATAATAAAATTAGCTTGTTTAGAAATATTTTCTTTATATATATATATATATTATAAACATCATGATAATAGCTCTAAACAAGCTTATTTTTTATGATAAATGGTCAAGAGAAAGCATTTGAAATCTTTATTTTGGATTGATGCCTTCTCCTGATTGGTTTCAAGCTATGGCTCTCTTCAGTGAGAAGTTAGGACATTAGATTCAGAATCCTAATTCAAGCTAAGCATGTATCTATTACTTAACTATTAAGAAGAAGATCTGAAATTCTTAGACATCTATATGTCTTCAAATTCAGCTCTTCAACTGAAAAAGTTATATAGGCCTGAACTAAAGTCAGTTACTCCATATATTAATAGGTTTAGAAATTTAATATAGCCAAAACCTTAACAATCCAATCCAAGATAAATATTCCAAATGATTTCTCTTGTGGCATTTATTATAAAAAAATAAGCTTACTTAGAGCTATTAGCACACTTTTTATTACATTTTGGTAATGCAAGCTATATAGGTCATGTGACATATGACTTGTTTTCATTAATATATATATATATATATTAAATACTATAATTGCAAATCTACTCTTCAATCATATCTCATGATTAGCAAATGATCCTAAGATTATATGCAAATAAAATTATACACACTTCATTTGTAATCATAATAAAACCAAAACTTTTTAATATTTAAAACAGTATTTATTTTGATACAAATGGCAATAAAGATTTCACTTAATGTATTTACACTATATAATAAATCAACTAATTTAACAGAATAGCTCAATTGGTACAGCGTTTGCCTTAAAATTCGATATTCAAGAATCTAAAGGTGCGAGTTCACCTTCTATATGTACAGGATATTTTAAATTTGTTGATTTACCTTTAACTTTAATATTGATATTTTTAGAAAGAATATATATGTGTAAGGAGATTTATTGTAATAGAAAGGGCTTGAGTTTTTCTTGACAAACACTATATTATAAAATAGTTGAAACAGTATGTACTTATATTTTTATAATTGTCATATAAAAATCATGTTTTAAAAAAAAGTTTGGTGTATTCATTTATTTACATATGATAAATATGTGATATATGATAAATATGATAGTTATATAAAAAACCAATAACTGTTAATATACTTTAATCTTTTCATGAAGATATACTAAGAAATAAAAATATACATATCAAAACATGACAAATATGTATGCCCATTAGTTTTAGACTTCAATTAAAATCAAACAACATTTTCTTATAATTTTTTTATTTTATTAATAACAAACACAGTTATTTTGAGAGTCTCCACTTTGATCTTGATGCTTAAACTTTGTAACATGGCTGAGGAAGTCTTTTGTTAATGAACATGTGAATTTAAAAGAATTCAGTCAATTTCAAAGTACTATTTTTGTAATCATGATGAGATGAACTAATAAAATTAATCAAAGAATTCAGAAATTATTTTTGATTTATAGTGTTGTTTCCTTTCTCTGGTTGAAGATAGCTAGTTGTTTAGTACATTTTCATTCACATATCCATGCATACTAATGATCTTCCATTTGATGTAAACCAACAGATACAAGTGAAGAGGAAGTAAAAACACTGGATAGTTGGTATATTTACTCACATATCTCACTATCCTTGCCCATTTTAAATTGAATTATTTCCTTTTCAGGTCAATAAGATGTTACTAAGAACAAAACTTTGTTAGCTTACACATATGCTGTATAAAAGTAATAATGGTATCTTCATGGTCATCATATTCATTTCCATTTTATTATGTAAATAATGTCCATAGAATTTTTAGATTTACAGCTTCTTGAGATAAATTCTGTTCAACTCTTACTGGTTTTTTATTAAATTCACATATGTATTGTCCATAATCCTTTCAACTTTCTTTTTGTATATCTTAATGTCATATTGTTAACATTAATAAAAAAATAATAATAATAAAGATAATTTAAAATTACAAAAATTATAAAATATATAAAAAAATAAAAACACATATATGTAAATCACAAATCCCTTTTTATTTTTATTTTATAGATAAATAAGTCCACACATATAAAACAGACAAAATTCTCCATACAGTAGTGCCACTCAGTGCCAACCAGAGTAATCAATGGATGCCAGAAGGGCTTGTGCATAAAATCCCTATCTAGTGCCTACTCATCCAATATCCACAAACAAGAAACTAGTGTGGGGATATTGGATGAGTAGGCACTAGATAGGGATTTTATGCACAAGCCTTCTGGCATCCATTGATTACTCTGGTTGGCACTGAGTGGCACTACTGTATGTAGAGTTTTTCCTGTTTTAATAACAGTAATGTGCTAGCAGAAGAAATAGTGATCATGTGATGTTTAGTGGTCCACACATATAGTTTTAACTCATCATGTAACACTGCTCCTAATATAATTTTAATACAATTCCTTTATCTACCCTTTCTTTATTTATTATTACCATTACCCTCTCAATAACCCTCAATAAAATATTAATTTTAGAATTGTCAAAAAATAATCATAAGAATAAAGATACAAGCAAAAATTGAGAATTGAAATATTTTATACACATATAGATTTAAAGATTACAATTCACAGCAAATGCTCAATTATAAAAATAAACATATGCCCAACTGATCAAAAGATGTTTATACTTTGATAATAAATAATCCAAAACTTGCAAATACTGAAGAAAACATTTCTGATTTCTTTTATCCTTTTTTTTATCTTATAATTAACCTTGAGGACTAAGCCATCCAATCCTTCCATCTTATTTCTCACAACAAAAAATATCCTTACTACCAGTTAGATGTTGCAAAATAACTCATAACTTTATTATATACTTAATGAAATATATACATAAAGTCTTTAAGTTAAATGTTTCCATATTTCCTTCTTTCTATTTAACTTGTAAATGATAATTAAACATCATATGATCACCATTTTTTATGCTTGTTCATAACTGGGCATATTGGATGAGTAGGGATTTTATGCACAAGCCTTTTGGCATCCATTGATTACACTGGTTTGCACTGAGTGGCATTACTGTATGGAGTTTTGCCTGTTTAAATAACTTGTAATTTTACAAATATTAAGATTAAATTATTGTCTTGTAATTTCCTTAGAGGATACTGGGATAAGATCTATTAGGACAGTATTGGGTTAAAACAAAGCTGATTATGCCTGGTATATTAGTCCTAAGGGTCTGTGTGTTGCATGTTACTATCATCCTATTCAGTATATTAATCATAGAAGCATTCTTCCCAACTTTTTTCTCTATCCTAAAAAGTCCTTCATAAATAGTAAAAAAAAATTTGTATTGATGTTCTTGTGGGAGACCAAGATGGTATTCAATGTAACCCTTATTCATCAAACATTAAGGTGCCCATTCAATTTATAATCAACAATCTATTTTATTAATTTAAGAATGTGTAAATTTTATTTTGCCCAATTTGTGAGAATAATAAACTAAACTAAATGAACTCATAAAATTGTAACATCCCTTCATAATAATTAAGATCTTGAAGATATGGATAATTTGTTTGAAAAGAATAAATATTATTAAGAAGAGGTTTGCAATTTCAAATATGGTCCTGACTGGACACTTAAAAAATCTCTCAAAGTAGATAAATTTATAACTATTTTCCCTCTTTTAAAGATAATGCAACAGTTGTGATGGATACAACTGATTATGATAACACAATATAAGAATTGATCACAGCAAGAAAATACAGAAAGTGGCAAAAAAAATCCAATACAGAGTATAGAAACAAAGTTACAAGCATTATTCAGAAAACATTGCAGGTAAGGTACTTAAGTTATTCAGGAAAAAGTAAACTAATATCATATTTCAGAAAAATTCCTCATCTTCATGGTCTACCTAAAATTCAGAAGGAACATGTTCCATTAATATCTACTGTTAGTTCTAGAAATTCACTATGCCAAAATTTGTCAAGATTTCTTTTCAAAGTTCTTACTCCTTTGACATACAAGATCTTGACCTTTCTCAAAGATTCTAGACCATTTTTAGAATTAATCAATGACATAAAAACTGAAAGAACCGATATACTAATAAGCTTTGATGTGAAAATTTTATTCACAAATGTATTACGTGAAGTAGCATTTTCTATTGTGAGAAAAATATTAAATGGTGACAGTAGCTTAGAAACCAGAACAACTCTTCTTATTGTTACTATAATGGAACTATTAACATTCTGCATAACAACAACATAATTTCAATTCAACAAACTCAAGGAATTGTTGTGGGTTCACCATTGTCACCTTTGATTAGCAATATTTACTTGGGAGAACTTGAATCCCCAGTCATAAAGACTACTCCATATCTCTCTATTGTTAGACTTCACTATGTTGATGATACATTTTTTGTATGACAACATGGTTGAACACTATTACAAACATTCTGGAACCACATCAACAACATATCCATTTAAATTAAATTCAGAATAGAATCAGAACAAAACCAAAAATTGGCATTGTTAGATGTTCTTGTGACAAGACTCTCTCATGGTAAAATCAAAACCACTTTTTACAGAATACCTACATATACAAGAAAATACTTAGGGTAAAAGCCTGAAATCTGGGCACGGCCGCTTGGGGCATTGTTTACGTGTCAAAACACATAAAAATGCCATTTCAGCGGCCGCGGCCTTACAGGCTAATACAACATTTACATATTGTATTAACCCATTGAGCTAGGCCGCTTTACATGACATCGCACAAAAATATTATGGCCTGTTTTGTGCTTCGAAGCTATTTACGCATATTCGTTCTTTTCATAGTTGATTACCATATCGCTTGAGGGTGTTTAAATTTCAAGGCGGTATGACTTTTTCAAATCTCCGTAATAGAGTAATGTCATTTCGATTTAAAAAATGTTGTTAATTATTAAGAATTGTCATATGGTCCCTACCCTTCCCGAAAAAAAGGTTAATATGTAAAAAAATTGGCAAAGTGTATGTTCGAACAGGCTTCGACAAAGCTCACGCACTAAGTCACATTTCAGTGTGGTGGGGAAAATATTCGAGACCACTAAAAGATCTGAGACAAACGTGCAATTTTGAAACTTTTCTTCACATAAATTGCCGAGTACAGAAAGTGTGTGAGATTGTGTTCTTTTTTTTTATTTTATCAGGCACACGTTATGTCCACTTTTTATTACAGCAATAAAATCGAATAAATAATATTAAAAAGTCCAAAGTTTGTGTCCTTTTTTTTTTTTGTTTTTTATTTCATTAGAAATTGACAAGTATTTGGATTTAATTTTTTGCAGCAGGGTTAAAATAAATGACGACTTTGGTTGACTTTTTGTTAAGAATAACAAATTACGAAATACACCCCACCCCCACCCCCAAAAGCAGTTTATTGTAGAAGGCTAAAAAAAAAGGTAATTCAAACAAAATAGAAATCAAAGTAAAAAGTGAGCAAAAGTTGTTTCAACAAAAGGAAAAAAAGGTTAAATTCTTGACTTTTTGGTTACAATTCTTTTTTCCGAGTGTGGGTGGGGGTGGGTGTTTGAAAACAATTTTTGAATCGGCAAAAACACAAAAGTAAATTTGGATTTAATATTAAGAAAAACAATTACGTCAACCAAAAAGAAATCAAAATTCGAAACAAGTCCCAAAGTTGATTTTTTTCTTTTTTCAGCGTTGTTAAAATAATTGACTATTTTTGTTGCCTTTTTGTTAATAATAAACAGTACGAATTCCTCACCCCCCTCCCCCACTCAAAAAGCTGTTTCTTGTAGTAGCCAAAAAAAAAAAAAAAAAAAGGCTAATTCAAACATAATCTAAATCAAAGTGATAACAAGTTGTGTTTCAAAAAAAAAAAGTGAAATTAATAATAATAATAATAAGAAAAACCATTTAGTCAAAACCCAAAAAAAAAATAAAATAAAAGAAAGGTAGAATTAAGTTCTAAACAAGTCGCAAATAATTGTATTCTATTTTTTTGGCGGTGGGATTCAAACAAATTTTTTTGACGTCGTGAAACAGTCCTAAGTTTTCAAATGATAAAAAGAAAAAATACAATTAGCAAAATTTGTTGAAAAAATATCAGGTTCCAACAAAAAACCCACAAAAAGTAATGAAAATGAATATCAAAATTTGTTTAATAATAAAGAAATCATGTTCTAAATGAATTAAAAATTATTTGTTTAATTAATATTAGAAAAAAACAAAAAAAAACCTTGTTGTATAAAAAAAAGTTACGGCGGCCCGGTAACATTATATTTCATTGATTTTGTCTAGCATCAACGCTCCAAGTGGCTTTGCCTGGATTTCAGGCTTTTGCCATACTTAGAATATACATCCAATTGCACCATCACTATGAAACAGCGCAAAAAAAATTTGTTCAGAAACCAGCATAATGGAAAAAGAAAAGATCTATATAGAACAAATCATATGGAAAATGGTTATCAAGCAGCTATTATGATGAAAACCTTAAATAGACAAGAAAAAGAACCATCAAAAGAAAAAAAAACTATTTTTGGTACAATAGTGTATCCTTAAATACCAAAAATAGTAGACAAATTAAGGAAAATCTTCAATCAATATGACATCAGAACAGTTTCACAGAGCCATATCACATTATGAAGAATTCAAAGATCTACCAAGCCTAAACCTGAAATGCTGAAAAGTAAAAAAACTGCATTTATAAAATACTATGTGAATGTGGAAGAACATTTATTGGTGAGACCAGATGTTCCACCAAAAAGTGATTGCAAGAACACAAATTAATAATTAAAAGAGTGAAAACAGATGTGTCCAAGGTGGTAGACCACGTATGTGCCAACAAACATATGATCAATTGAGAAACGCAAAAATATTGGATAAGAGAAAGTACAAAGAAGAAAAATTTAAAGAATCTGCTTATGTGACATTGGTAGACAACCTCATAAATCAACCTACTGTGACTATACATAACGTATGGAAACAACTAATCAACTTTGTTTTTAGGAAAAAGTAGAGAAATCAGGATGAATTTCATAAATAAGTATTTGAAATTTCTACTGACTGTTTGACAGAATGCTTCAGTTGCTTAGAGAGTTACCTTAAAATTCAATATTCAAGAATCTAAGCATCCAGGTTCTATTCTCATGTGAGTACTGGCACTGTTCAGATGAGCAACACCTGAAGAAGAGAAGAAAATAATACCTCTCAAAATGTTATGCATATACTAACACATGCTATTACTAACAGTGAATGTATTTGGAATATTTAAGTAAAATTAAATTTTTCTATATTTATATTAGATGATGGAAATACTCCAAAATATAAATACAACAAAATATTATACAGCTTGGATAAATTTTGAATATACAATTAATGTTTAATCTTTTTAAAAATATAGATTCTTGGTAGTAAAGAAAATTTTGGCATTAGTATCTGCCCTTAATCCTCCACAGTGTTTATATCATAACATTATATTATACTACAATTTACTGTAAATAATATATGTATATAGTACAACAACAATATTACCATACAAATGGCATGAATTTCCACCAATACATTTCTTTTTCAACCTATCTAAAAATACACTTCCCTTATATCAGAAAAAACCTGTTGACTACAACTAAAGAATCATAGCTTAAATATTTTATTTTGTAGTATTCAGACAATACACTATATTTTTAAAATCTACACTGTTGTAAATTAAACATTTTGTGGTTTGATTATCATCATCAACTGTAGAATGACAATGACAAGAGCTAAATCTCACAATAATACCATGCTTCTTAAATAAATTCCCATGGTTATAAATCTTGAGATAATGGTCCTTTATTTTTAAATCATTAAAATGTATATATATATTACTGGCAAACTTTTTATGAAAATCACGTAATAGCCCTATATTTTCATCAGATTTAAAGTTTCTCTTGTCAAAACTAAAATCTCTAGATTCTTGATTATTGTCTAAATAAAACTTTTCAGAATATCTTAAATTTAGCATAGTTTTTCTTTGAAATAAAATTTGTTCATTACAAGGATTTTTCCTTCCTTATTTAAATTCAAATATCAGCTTTCCAAGCTAATTGTGCAAACGCTTTGCGAGTATTAATAATAAATGAATACTTTCTCATCAATACAAGATATAGCATTTATGCAAGAATAAAAGGAATCCCTCTTATTCCTACAACTCAAATATTTATATATAAGCAAATCTAAAGTACCGGCAAAGAAAGCGTGACGATGGAACAGTCACTTTAAATTACTCTATACGATGTCTGAATGAATTAACACTCGCAAAGCGGTTGCACAATTAGCTTGGAAGGCTGATATTTGAATGTAATACAATTATATATACAGACGCTATATAAAATAAATGCTTATTTCCTTATTTAAAAAAAAAGAACTCTCAACTTCAAAATTTATCATTTATCACATCTTCTATTTTTATTTCATCATCACTCCTTTTTATCTACCATATAGTGCTTTTTTCTCGAATATATGTAAACGTATACCTTTGGAAAGAGCATTATATTTTCTTTAATCTGGTTTCAGTTTTAAATTGCATTTTTCTGTATTCTACAAATTTAGCCTTCTGTTTGATCCGAAATTTAAAAAACTCTTACTGCAAGTAATCAAGTCTAATTTCTGTTTTATCCTGGAGTTCTTTGTTGCCTTTCTTTATTTTATTGATCCTATCATTAATTTCAGCTTTATATCCTTCCACATTAGACATTAATTCAGCCTTTAATGCTTAGATTTCAATTTTGGACTCCTTGAATTTGATATCTATTTTATCATTTAATTCAATTATCAAGCCAGTCTTTAAGTTTTTTTAATTACCACCCATTTTAGTTTCAAGAGCCACAAATTTATTCATCATGGCTTGAAACATTTTCAATATTTCCAAACCACATAGATTAGATCCATCTTACATATTCATTAACATAGTATACTATAAGCCATAAATTAAATTTGTATATATAAAATTTTAACTTGAATTTTCAAAATCTACTTACATATAATCTATTCAAGGTTTGTTACCTCCTGCTGATATCTAAAAAAAATCATCTCAGAAAACATACATATGCAATAATAATAAAAACAACCCTATCCTTACATTTTTCTATTTATCCTGAAGATTAAGTCCTTGACTTTAAATAAATCTATATTTATATATTATTTAAAAGCATTGCCAAAAATATTGCTAACAATAACATGCATCTAAAAAGATATTACTTCACAGAGAATTGGCTTAAAACTATGCAAATCACTTCTCATCACTCCTAGCAATTCTGAGATATTTCATTTCAATGTTCTGCAATTGGAAAGTCAAATTGTAACATTAGATGCAAATTGTAACTGTACACGGGGTGTGAGTGACTATATAACACCCTTTAATTTGAGGTGCCAAATTGTGACAATACAAAATGTTGATGAAGGATGAGCATGTGGTCTTTCTTACTTAGTAACCTCACTAGTTTTTATTATGCTAAATCATAATTGATAATATGTACAGAAATATTCTCTTATTCAAATGTCTCAAATATTATCTTATTCAAATGTCTCATAGGTTTGCTGTATCAAAATTGTAACAGTATGGAAGGAGACTTATAAGCTAGATCTTACAATAATATATTATACCCAAACAAGTCAAAATGCTAATAATAATTAAAAACAATACATTTAAGTTTTTTATCTCTCTAGGCTGTAAATCTCTAACTTCATGATTTGACATTAAAATACACTAATGAGGCTTGTGATCACTTGTTAAATATAGTACAGTTACAGAGAAAATATTTTATTACATCTAGGCTATATTTGAAGATCAAGTAGATACAGAGAATTTATTTAGCATCGTAATTCTTTAATATTCTGCAATATAGATATTCATTAAGGCTTAAATGATTAATCAAAATCGAATTTCAATGTTCTCAGAGTAAAATAATTAAATTAATAAAATCCAGCATTGCATCATAATTTATATGTGTAGATAAGTGATGTTTTTAAATTTAAAAAAAATTATATGAAGTCAAACTTTAAATAAAACAATTGGTTCATCTATGATATATTTGAGAATGGCAGCAGTAAATTAAAATAATGTTGCAAGAATGTATATCTCATGCAGAGGTTTTTCAGTTGATTCATAGAGCATAAGTAGACTAATATTTGTTATTAACACCTTTGTTTAAATTACATTTATATCCAAAATGAAGACTATCCTAGCTATTAATATACAGTGTATCTGAACTTAATTCAGTCCCATATAGCTATTTGAGTTAGATAGCTGGATTTTTAGACATATGGATGTCTGAATATTTCAGATTTTCTTCTCAATAGTTATACATTAGATAAAGTGCTGGGCTTGTCCTAGTATTTTTAATCTAATGAATATTCTGGCACCTCACTGATGATGCCAGAAGAAGAAACCAGTCTGGGGTTGAGGATATTCTCAAAGCTTGTTAAGAGCTTGTTTTGTGAGCTCTATATATAACATTTTTGTATGACTAAATAACAAATAATAATAATAATAATTCAACTTATTAGTATTTAAGTAATTCAAGATTAAGAGATTCATTCTTTGAGAAGAATTAAATTAACTTTTCAAATAAAAAAAAAAAGAAAATTTTTCAAAGCTATACTACATATTTATGTTATTTTGAACTACATTTCTCTTTTTATGAGATATTTAAACATAAGTTGCATTTTAGAATAATCATTTTTTATCAATATACCTTAAATATGGCCAAAGAAGTAATATATCTATCTGTATGCTGTTTATCTTTATAAAGTCTAATGAAAAATTTATAAATTACAGTACAGTATCTCTAATAAAAACTTCTTCATAATAAGCACTTTAAAATGATTAGCTGGGTTTTTGGGGTTAAGCATATATACTCATATATAAAAAAATGAAATACTATAATAGCAAATTTACCCTTCAAAAGTATCTTATGATTAATGAATGATTCTAATTTTGAACACAGGTAAAAATATACACCTTGCTTGTAATAATAATAAAATTTAAAAAAAATTAACATTCAAGGCAATCTTCATTTTGATACAAATACCTATAAAGATTTTACCTAAGACATTTACACTGTATGATAAATATATACTATAAGATAAGTATGCACATAAGTGTTATAAATTATCAGATATAGTTATTTTAAAAAATCAGTACCTGTTAATGTACTCAATCTTTTGATGGAGATATACTAAAGAAATAAAAATATGTAGTCGAGAGGTGTTGGTTGCAGATGGTTGTGGGTTTGCCTCCTGGCCGATGCTATGGCATATGAAAAAACAATGTGTATACATGTCATATTTAGACCTCAATTATAATCGATTCACCCTCTCTTATAATTTTCTTATTTTATTAATAACAAAGATAGTTATTTCAAGAGCCTCTCTTTCAGTCTTGATGCTTGAACTTCGTTAAAATGGCTAATGAAGTCTTTTGTTAATAAATGCATTTAGAAGAATCTAGTCAGTTTCGAAATACTATTTCTACAAATAATGATGGGATGGCCAAATAAGATTAACCAAAGTTTTCACAAATGCTTCTTAAATCATACTGTTGATTCCTTTCTCCAGGTGAGGATATCTAATTGCTTAGTACAATTTTGTTTTACATAAGCATGCTTGCTACTAATCTTCCATTTAATGTAAATCAACAGATACAAGCAAAGAGAGGGTAAATCTCTGGATAGATCAATTATTTACTCACATATATTCAATTTAAATTGAATTATTTTCTTTTCAGGTGAATAGGAAAGAATTAATAAGAACACAATTTTGCTAGTCCACACATATGCTGAAAAAATGTAATAATGGTATCTTCATAATCATCGTATGCATTTCTGCTATATTACGTAAATGATCTCCATTGCATTTTTAGATTTACAACTTCTTGAGCTATATTCTGTTCAACTCTTATTGTTAATTATTAAATTCATGCATATATTGACAATAATCATTTCAAGTTTCTTTTTGGACAACCTAACATCGTATTGTTGATATTAGACAGATAATTGAAAATTGGAAACAATTTAAAATATTAAAAAAATTAATAAATATATATATATATCTAAATTTAATCACTTTTTGAAATTTTATTTCACAAATAAATAAATCCACATGTATACTTTTAACATTGTGTTGTTAACACTGCTCCTAATATAATTTTAATATAATTCCTTTATCTACTCTTTCTTTATTTATAGTTATGTTTGCACTCTCAATAACTCTAAATAAAATATTAATCTTAAAAATGTCAAAAAGTAATCATAAAAATAAAGAGATGAGTGAAAATTGAGAATTGAAATGTTTTATACATGTTGTAAGGGTGACTTACAATCAATCAACACACCTGTCATAATTTTTCCAATATTTTCAATCTGGTCAATTGGTAGTCAAACAATCGAGCTTACATATATATATATATGCGCTAAACTAACACAAATGTCACCTCAAATAAACTGCTATTTTCATTTTATTTTTATATTTTTTTTAGAGATGTATTTTTAATTTCTGCATCTCTAAAGCAGTAAAATTTATATATATACACAACCTAATCTCACTAATAATTAAATTAGTAATTAACTGACTGGTGAGATTGACATAAACGAAGATTAATATAAAAAAATAATGGCCTGAGATCAAAATAGTTGCTAGGTGATTGAATTTGAAAGATGGAAAACAATGCAAGAAGTGAAAAATATTTTAATAAACGTATAGATTTGTAACAATGAGTTATTTAAAATCGGCATGAGCCAGCCCTAGAGGTTTTTTTGGTTTTAAAACAATTGGATAATCTGCACATGGAAGAAAGTCCTGAACAGTTATTATTATTGTTTGTGTTTTTTTTTAAAAAAAGAAACTATATTAAGATGGATTCTGATATTCAATGCTAAAATGGAAAAAAGAAAGGAAACCTTCATTATCAGAATAAAAAAAGAAAATAGTTTAAGCTGTTTGCTTAAACAACAAATTGGAATGTTATAAATGGTAAAAATAGATTAATAGTTTAAACATATGCTAGACGGCTTGAATATATTTTTTAAAGAATGAAAAAAATAAATGTAAAACTATTGGAGTTTGATCAAGTTCTCACACCATTTTTTTCGATACTTAAATGCCATTGAATAACTAACTACAATCATAAAAGGGAATTCTGCAATGTGTACTGAGTAAAAGAATACACTGTAGGCGATCAAAGCCAACCTCTATGTCATTATGAATGTGTGTGCAAAATATCTCTTTAAGTGTTGATGGATATCGATCTGCAGTGGGTTTGTTGCTGTGTATTTGAAAGAAACAACTGGACAGTACTTAGGACTAATTAGTGGGGATTCACCAAAGCCAATGGACAACTATGTCATGTCTGGATATTGATATACAATGTATATAGACTGTTAATGATAGACAATGCCTATTTTTCTCAAGAATTTTTTTTTTTTTGTTGATTGATATAATTTTTTATTATTTGTAATTTTATGGCTTGTGATTTTTTTTTTTTTGTATTGAATTTTGTTTTTCAAATTTGATCACTGCCACTTCAGAAATGGGAGCATGTATCTAAAATATATATAGCTTTATGGAGGGGGGAAGGAAAGGAAGCACAATGAGCAAAATAATTGTAATTGTTAATAAAGTTGAAAATTTACAGATCATTCCTGAAATTTGATACTCCTCTACCAAAGTGACCTCAAGTAAGATCTGGACTTATTCTACATTAACTACAAACTTTATAACAAACAGAGTTGCATTTTTTATTAATAGTTATTACTAAAACCTAGCAATAGTTTTTCTTTTTGTTTGTTTCTTTTGGACTTATGATTAATCACAGTGAACGAATGGTTTATTCTTTTTCAGTAATGTCAATTTAACTTATGTATATGAGGAGTTATTCATTCAGTAATCAGCTAAAAATAGCATATTCCAATAAATAAAGTATAATTATAGTCAATACTATTAGCAAGATAGATTTGGAATTAGTATATTATTAATTTTCTTTTCTATTGCTATATTTTTATTATTTGAAACTTTTAATTTCAATTTACTGTATATATTATTTTGAATTAGTTTTTTTTTTTTTTGTTTATTACTTTGTAACTAAAGACAGCTTAGGTATGGATTCCTATCATGGGATTTGGAAAGGAAAATTTATTGTATTCTTAAAATGATAGGAAGCCATCCTTGCTATCTCAACATTATAAATGTAAATATTATTCTATTGCATTATTTCTTGTTTTTTGTTTAATAAATATCAAATAACTGTTAAAATCAATCTGATCTCTACTTGACCATCATCGGTATTATGCATTTACACTAATAATCTGCTTGATCATCATCAGTATTTTACATTTTGCACTAGTGATATACTTGGCCATCATCATCATTATTATCATGTAATTATATCATAAGCAAATTGATCATCAATACCATGCATTTACACTACTAAATAAATAGTTTAGTCTATACTCTCCACATATCACTAAATAATTATATTAAATACACATATATTAATTATTCATACCCACAGACCATTCTTTACATATAAAAAGATGTGTATAACATTTTAGTAGTAAAAATATACTGGTCTTTGATTATATATAGGTACATTGGTTTCAAAATTAAGTAAGTTCATCCCTGAAGAGAGCTAATTGCAAATTCTCCCTGGGTTCGAATACTGGGATCTAATGGAGCCTGAAAGAGGGAGTGTGATGAAGATGAACTAGTCCAAATTGCATCTAAATTTCTTCCGTGAATATTGAGCTATCATGCTAAAGGTAGATGTGATCTTGGACTAAGCATTCCGTTGTGCTATCACCAGCATTCTACCTGAAGACCCTGCATCCGATACTCCCTCTTTCTTGGTGCATCTCCAGTTCCATTACAATATATATATTAAACATTTGTAATGCACATCAAAGGCTCAACTATATAAATAAATATAAACTCAACTGATCAAAAGTTGTTTATTCTTTGATAATAAATGAGAAACTTATAAATACTGAACAGAACATTTGTGCTTTCTTTTGTCTCTTTTTTTTTAATATCATAATTAATCATGATGGGTGTGCCATCTAATCCTTACAATAAATATGTGGATGTGTTTGTGTCTGTGTTCAAAGAACTTAAAATTGTCATCATCATTTTGTTATGTAGCAGTAACAGATTATAACTCTGTGCAGTGATATAACAAAACTTATCACACTATTTACTCATCAAATATTTTGAAACTTTTAATATAATTTTTTAAAAAACATTACACATTAAAAATAAAATATTACTGTACAATAATATTAATAATAAACATATTAACTAATTTTATAAAATATATGCCATTGTTTGAAGCAACATAGTTTATCATACTGGACAAGTCACATGTCTAATAAAACTTTATCTACAGTTTTAGATGGTTTTGCAAGACCGTGATTTATCAATTATAAACAAGGCAAAACTCTCCATACAGTAGTGTCACCCTGTGCCAACCAGAGTAATTATGTAAGGATTGTTTATAAACAATTATGTGCTAGTATAACAGATGGTGATCATGTGATGCTTAATGATTTATCAATTATCAGCTATAATTCATATGACTGGGTATAGCAGAGTATTTTTTTAAAAATAAGTTAACTAGATGGGATTCAAGTTTGAAGGTAGTTATAAATATAAATTAGCAAAGTTTATTAAGATAAAAAGAAGGGGGGAAAAGGAATTATTTGCATAAATAAGAGATGGACTAGCACAGTATAAGTAAAATCAAATAGTGTAAATTTTGATCTGTAATGATGAATAAATTATAAAAATCTTGAAGTAGTAATACATGTTTTTTAAAAAAATAACCATAATAAAATATTGAATGTAGAATCAACATTGACATTTAAGGAGTGGAAGAAGTTATATTATTTAAATATAACAGAAATTATACATATTAAAGGCAAAAATATGATATAAAATATGCAATAATTTATGATAATTTTAAAAAAGGGAATTATTAATGTATTTTAAACACTTAAATAAAAATAATACTATATTTGGATAAATTTAATCGTTTTTGATAAAATCTTTTATAATTTAGGATCTTTATTTTAATTCAGAGTTTATTTAAAAAAAAGCCTGGTTTCTATATGGAAACATTTGCTTTCACGTAATGCTTGGCATTAATAGAGTGGGCAGAATTAAAGAATTTAATAAAGCCACTAGTGAATTGTTTAGTTGGAATGTAAATTTTTTTATGTCATTTTGTTAATAGTTAATAGTTAAGCTGTTTGAGAGAAAAAATCCATATACTAAATAAAATAATAATAATGATGAAAGATGATTTTAAAACTTATATGAATTGTTTCAAACAAAAATAAAAATTGACTGTTGCTTTTATCATCAAAAATTATCTGAAATAACAAAAATTTAAATATATGCATATTGCAAAGCAATGCAGTGCGACTTCTCCTTTTACAGAGTCAGGAATCTCTCAGCCACTATGCCCTGAGAAACCGTTAGACACTTTACACCCTCTTTTGATTCCCTGCCCTAAGTTTTTCCCATATTTTTCTCTATCCTGCTTCATTCCATTTCCACAACATAATCTTTGTCAATTCCACAGCCTTTATATATAAACCTCCCTTATCTTTTCTCAAACCCAGCATAAAAACCAAGAATTCACATTCTGTATAATCACTTTATTTATATTTATTCTTCTACAACATCATTATTTGTATCCTTTCTGCTTGCAGGCATTTTCATTCAATTAAAAGGTGCCTAATATTTTCTATGCCTTCCTTCCACTACTTGCAGACTACATCACCCACATTTTTCCATTTGTGTTTATATTCTTCCCTTGTTGCTAAATATCCTGTTCAACCATCATTAAATAGAGAACTGCTTTCCTTGCTATTATCATAAATTAACTTGCACCCAATATTCTGTTTACTTTTATAAATATTTAAACTCTTTTTACTCTCCACACTAGTTCTCTATCTGTCCAACTCCCTATTTTTTATTAATGCATCTATTCCATTCCTTGCCACTATAACATTCAACAATTCTCCTAACAATCTTCCCATCTTTTGTGTAAGAATAGTGACATAAATTCCTTATCCAAATCTTCTGCATACTGTACTACTAAACATCACATGATCACTACTTCTTATACTAGCACCTAACTGTTATTAAAACAAGAAAACCTCTCCATACAGTAGTGCCACTCAGTGCCAAACAGAATAATCAATGGATTCCAGAAGGCTTGTACATAAAATCCCCATCTAATGCCTACTTATCCAATATCCCCAGACTTGGTTTCTGGCTTGTGGCTTTCGTCAGTGAGCTTCTTTGGATCTGAGAGCACTAAGATCTAGAAGCACTAAGATCTGAGAGATCCTAAGATCTAGGTTCAGTGCTCTCAGATCCAAAGCTCCTCACTGACAAAGGCCACAAGCCAGAAACTAGTCTGGGGATATTGGATGAGTAGGCACTAGATGGGGATTTTATGCACAAGCCTTCTGGCATCCATTGATTATATACTGTACTACCTTTCTCACCCATCTTGCTGCCTGTCTTTTGCTCATAACCCAATTAAATACTATTTTGGCTATTTTTTTATTATCCATAAACTGAAATCTACTGAACATTTTCATTTTGCTTTTTGCAGCTCTCATATAAAAACTTGACCATCCCATAATAACAGTTGGAGCATAACTAGTGATATCTAACCAACAAAATATAAACAAATATTGTCTTTTTTTATATTAGTGAGAGATAAGTAGACAAATTCTATGATTTCATTCTTTTAATAAAATAATACAAACTTGAACAAACTAATAAATACTTACGTTTTAATCAAATTAAATCTTTTTTCTTCTGCTTGTTTGTATAATTCAAGGAATCGCGGCAATTTTTTTAAATTGTAATATAAATTGTCTATATCTTCCATGGATGCATATATTTCATTATCTGATAATGCATTTTTATAATAACTGAATAAAAAGTATATTAAAAATAAAGTATTTAGCGACATCTTATAATGTATATATATTTTAAATTAAAATAAAATAACATTTGTTGATTATTTACTCCTTTTAATATATAATTTTAATTGCTGGTTAATAATAATATCAATGTTTTTGTTTTTTTTTTAAGATTTTTTTTTTTTTTAGAACAAACAATTTTAATTTAACTATTTTATAAAATGTTTTTAAATTCTTTCCTATTTAGAGAGAAAAAAAAACAATTTCAGACCGGAAATAATTCATTAAATAAAGCATACTTTAAATAAGTATAATATCATCTATTATTATTGTTATTTTTTAACAATCAAAAATATAGCTATGTTTATATTAAAACATTTATAGATTAAAAACTTTTTGTCATTTTTTTTTTTCAGAAATAAAATATTAAAAGTAATAAATGTTTCTATAATCATAAAATATTTTTATTCAGTAAACTTTAAAAAAAGTATAAGTAAAATATTGTGAGAT
The DNA here is from genome assembly GCA_028023455.1 of Epiperipatus broadwayi. Lineage (NCBI taxonomy): Eukaryota > Metazoa > Onychophora > Udeonychophora > Euonychophora > Peripatidae > Epiperipatus > Epiperipatus broadwayi. The sequence goes on from JAQFVV010000271.1 coordinate 352,610, forward strand.
TAAATTTATTACACAGACAGCCCCCGCCCCCTACGTTGGAAAAGGGAAAGAATAGTTTTAAATTCTTTTTCAACATCGTCTTCAGGAGTATTTTAGATAAAAGAATTAATTGACTAAGATCATAAAAATATATATTATTAAATTTAGTTTTATATAAATTACGACCTTTGTAATAGACGGCTTTACATCTAAAATATTATTTGAAGCTAAATATTATAAAAATCAAGCAGCCAGTCATATTTTCTTTATTCTTTGTTCAAAAAAATAAATTCATAATCAGATTAATAAACATCATGTCACATCTGAACATATAAAAATATTTTTCAAACATATTTATAATATGAAAGCATGTCAGCCATGAATCCATTACCATGGGTGTTATTCAATTTTCAAATAACCTATCAAATAATATTTAAATATTATATTTTTTCCTTCATTTAGTTAAATTGTTAAATATTGTCAGTTGTTAGCCGAGAGGTCATCGCAACAACCTTGCAAGCAAGTAGTTGGTTGCAGACGGTTGTGGGTTTGCCTCCCGGCCGATGCTATGACATATGAAAATATATATATTCTCAGAATACTTAAGTAATTATTTTATATTTTTCCAAATACATTTAACTGTTAATAATAAACAGAAATTAGCATGGAACACAATTTGTAAATCATATATTTCTTCTCTCTTTTTTAACTGTGGCCTTATTAAAGGAAATGCTGGAATAAAGATTGAATCAGTTGCCTTCAGGATTATGAAAATCAAATCTAAGATTTATATTCTAATCAAATAGGCTATACTGGAAACAATAATATTAAGACAAATAGTTATAATATATATTAAATTTCTAATATATATATATTTAACTTATTATCACTACTGTTAAACTTTTTAATGGTTAAACTGCAATAAAAAAACTTATTTTTTATATACATGATTTATAAACTATAATGTTCTTTTCATTGAATCCAATCCAATTACATATTTTTTTAAAAAACGTTATTTTTTTTCATCAACCATATATACATATTCACATCTTTAAATATCTAACGTTTGGACCATTTTTTTCTTTGTAGTCATTTTCAAATATTTCTTTTTTTTTTCTCCAAACTTTTTTCTTTTTTTTACATACACATTTCTTTATATTTCGGTATTTTTTATGTATATAAAAAAAAAATGTGTATGTAAAAAAAGAAAAAAAGTTTGCAGAGAAAAAAGAAATCCTTGAAAATGACTACAGAGAAAAAAGTGATCAAATATTAGGTATTTAAAGATGTGAATATTTATATATGGTTTTAGAGAAAAAACAATGTTTTTAAAAAGAAAAAGAGGAGAGTATATAATTTGATTGGATTCAATGAAAAGAACATTATATTTCATTTCTACTGAATATTATTACTTTTGATAGAAGAATGAATTAGTTTTGTAAAATCAAAGGTTATTCTGAGGCTAACATTGTCCACTCTGAAACCAGTCATCTTGAAAAAAAAAAACAAGAAAAATACAATTAGATTATTATTCAGTAACCTGAATATTATTACTAACAATTCACTATAATTTCAAAAACACAAAGAAAATTTGAATTTTTCTACAAATCTTAATAATTCAGGTAGATGATGAAGTATACAAAAATAGTGCAGTGTGAAACCTTCAAATAACTATCTGTAATTAGCTCAAGATTTTCCCAGTCAAATCTTATTAATAATTGATTACAAATATTTATCAGGGACATTCAAAAATTAATTGCTTATTTATTTCATATGACAGAATGTGGATTCTAATCAACTCAGTTATAAAATGTGAATTTTCAAAATATATTGTCAAATTGGTTATAACCCATAAATATAATGTTCAAACAATTGTTGCTGAATGAATGCATAGATCTTTCACCTATGTAATTTGTCTAGCAAATAAAGGCCATAAGATTTTATACTAAATATACTGAATAATATTTCAAGATTTGTAACTGGCATGGAAGCAGTATATGTCATAAATAAATTATTTGAACAATTACAATTTACAAATGTCAAATTTTCTGCACTTACAACATTGAAACTAACAATTTCAAGTAAATATATTAATGAATATTAAAAATTGTTTATTAAACTAGATACTTTCTCTGGCTTTATATTTATAAACGTTTTATATAAAGAGTATATGAGCACAGACTTCACATGACCCACCACTCACTACTCTATCTCATATCACTGATGCACTTGAATACATATATGTCGAAAAGATAAATAATCACCAATATACCAGCATCCATCAGTTGGTCCAGATTATCATCTCCATACATATATGCAATAAGTGCTCAGATATATATTAAGATAGCCAATCTTCATACTTTAATAGACAGGCTTCAATCTACTTCACACTTCAACTCTTCAACCATCTGAAAATCTGATGATGGAATGCTCAAAGGCCACTCTGAGGTGGAGATTCTTGTCACACCCATGTTAACCTAAAGCCAATCTGACCCCTCATGTACAGGAAATAATCCATTTAATACATATATGAGGGATGGGCAGACATCTCTACTAAGTAATAACTGAAATACAGGTTTATTATATACCTGTATCAATATATGTAATATATAGGGCATATGAGCACAGACTTTCACATGACCCACCATTCACCCCTCTATCTCATATCACTGATACCCTTGAACCCATATATGTTGAAAAGATAAATATTCACCAATATATATATATTTCATGGTAAACCAGCAATCATCAGTTGGTCCAGATTATCAGAAATAAACACATGGGATTCAACTTCATCTCTTTTGTCGATTTGTTTTGTGTAATCCACACATTCTTGAAACTTGAACAAAAATAAAAGTATGTAAAGTAGATAAATCATGGTCAATATGAACACTTTGGTCTGCATCAGCAATAATTAATTTGATAAGATATCAATCTATAACATATACCTACTAAAAAATTCTACTTTCAAAATACCAATAGTAATCATTAATATATTTATATGAAATGATTAGTTCCAAAATTATATAACAAAATGTTTGACACTTGTAAATCAAAGTATGAAAATTTGCTAATGATAAATATTAGAACTAATAATAAACTATATATAAGAGATTGATAACAGACCAATTAATCATTGCCAATTTAATATAAAATGTGTTTCTTGGGTTTTTTTGTATGCTTCAAATATCTTTACTTTTATTTTTAAAAATATGTCATCAATCAAATGTTTTTAATATATGTTATGTATACATATTTCAACAATATTAAATTTTTAAATGTAACCACACACACATACATATATATTTGAAATGCTACCTGTCTATATTATTTCAGCTACACTCCATCTTTACATAAAGAAATTCAAGATTATTTAACTATGGAGTGTTACAAATATGTTACACATATTTCAATTAACATTATGAATTATTTCTATTTATATATCATCATCATCATTTTCATCAACTATTGATCAACTGTGGAATAAATATATCTCCAAGTTTAATCCATTTCTGATCTCTAGCTTCCCTTCTCCACATCTCTCCAGCACACTTCCTTATTTCAACCATCTCACATGTGGTCTCTTTCTAGATCTTTCACAATCACTTGCATTCCCATTTAAGATTTCAACTATCCATCTACTATTGTCTCTTCTAGCAATAGGTCCAGCCCATCTCCACTTCAGTCTCTTAATTCTTTCAATGATATCAATAACATTTGTTTGTTCTCTCACCCATGTATGTCATTTTCAATTTCTTCTTGTTATTCCTAACATGTATCTTTCCATACTTCATTGAGTGATCTGAAGTCTCTGCATTGCTCTTCTGTTAAGTATCCAAAGCTCACATCCGTAAATAAGAACTGGTAAAACACATGCATTAAAGTCCTTACTTTTCAAACATATAGGTATACTTCCTTTTAATAGTATTTCTACCAAAAGCACTTTAACCAAGTTTTATTCGTTAATTAATTTTGTCCATTGTCTTCTGTAGAAATAATTTGACCAAGGTATATGTAGTTGCTAATTTCTATTAACTCATCATTAATAATTTTTATTTCCATTTTTCAAGAAAATCCATTCAACATTACTGTAGTCTTTTCAACATTTACTTTTAGTCCAACTTTCTAACTTTCATCTGATAAATCTTGCAACATTTTCTGAAGCTCTAAAGCATTATTTGCAAAAACAACATAATTTGTGAAATCGAAATGAGTTAAATAATGTCCATTTACTTTTTATATCTTAGCTCCACATTTTAATCCACAAAATACTTTTTACAAAATTGCTGTAAAAAATTTTGAAGATATAGAGCCACTTTGCACAATACCCTTGTCATTGTTGTTTAATATCATTATGTAATCTCATTGTTTCTGCCACATTTTTTATAAATATTCTTCAGAAAATGAAAATATCCTGGATCTATACCTTGATGATGCAATGCTTTAATCACTGAAGAAATGCATATAGAATCCAATGCTTTTTCATAATAGACAAATACAAAACATAATTGTAACACATATTCATTCGTCATTTGTATATTTTTTCTCAACACTTAGATATAATCTACTTTACAAAAACCACTTTTAAATACAGCTTGTTTTTTAGTTGATTGTAGACAAGTTATAATTATTTTTGTAAAAAATGTTGTATACATCTGATAGACTGTAATTTCTAATATCTTCTTTATAACCTTTTTTAAATATTAATTTTAATACTGCATTCCTTCAATCATCTGGTACATCTTTATCATTTAGACATTTAGTATATAACTTTGCAAAAAAAATTCTATTTTTTCATCTGCTTCTTTTAAGATATCGATTATATCTCCATACGTATTGATTATAATATCATCATTATCTGTAGCTTTTTCTTTCTTCATGAATTGAATTGCATGTCTCACTTCTTCATTTAAAATCAAGGGCAATTCAGAAGATATAGTAGATGTAGGAAGTTCTTATCCTTGTTGTTTATTACTGTATAATTGTTGATAGAACTCTTCTACACATTTCATGATATTATTCATTTTTAGTGATAATTCCATCTCCTTTTTTATTGAAGAAATAAGTTTGCTACCATTAAATGTTCTTTTACACTCTTGAAACTTTTATTCCCTTCTATAGCTTTCCTAGTAGTTCACAATTATACTTTCTAAATCATTATCAACTTTTTTTTTATAGCACTTCCCAAAATTTGAGATATGCAATCCTTCTTAATGCATCATTTTTATATATTTTCATATTTCTTCTTTTTTTTCATAAATTGTCTTATCTCAGAAAAAAATTTACTGGTCAAATGGTACATTTTTACCAGCTGCCTGCTGTCATTTTTAAAAGTGTATCAGTTACCTTCTGATTGAATTCATTCAAATCTGAATTATGTTCAAAATCTGTTAATACTTGATAATGACATATATATAATAAAATTCATGTAATATTACAATACTAGCCAAAAAATTCCTATACTTTATTAAAATTCTTCCACAACCATGGTTTTATCTATTAACAAATAGAGCCATTTCAAATGAACCTCAACTAAGCATACCACCTATATATATATATATATCAAACAAATAGCTTTCCCATCATGCCTTTCAAAACTGAACTTTATTAAACATCAAAGGATGTCTTTGTGAGATTGATGGTCTCAGATTCAAAATATTTTAGAACCAAAGTTTATTTTATCCTTTTCATTCATTTTTATAAAAGATAACCTCTGCATTGTCAAATAATATTTTATAACCTGTATTCTGTTCATGAATATACAAAGCTGATCTATTATATTTATTTTTTAAACCTACTCTTATGAACTTTAACCCTTTCATTAAGACTTAATTTACTTTAACCTACATAAATTTTATGGCAACCACAAAAAATATTTTAAACTACTCGAGGATTAGATATGCAATCAATTAATAGTTTGGAACTATTTGTTAATAAATTTAAATTCAGGCCCTTTTTCCAAGCCACTTTTCATATCAACCAATAAAAAACTATTTGAATGGTATCAAAGTAACTTGGAAATTTGAATTCATTACTAAATGCTTCAAAACAGTTAATTGATTGCAAATCTATTCCTGGAATAGTTTAAAAGATTCCTTGCAATTGTCATAAAATTTATATAGATCAGAGTAAATTAACTTTTAATGAAAGAGTTAAAGTTCATAAAAGTAGAGTTAAAATATATAATAATTCAGCTTTGTATATTTATGAACTGAACACAGGTCATAAAATATTATTTGACAATACAGATGTTATCTTTTATATATATAAAAAAGTGAATTGAAAAGAAGAGTAAAAAAAACATTGATGAGAAAACATTTTAAATCTGAGGTTGTCAATTTCATGAAGATATCATTTGTTGATTAAGGAAATTGAGTTTTGAAGTAAATAATGGGGAGGTTATTTTGTTTGGGTATATATAGATGATATGTTTACATGAATTTGATTAGAAAAGGTCTATTTGTTAATGGATAAAACCATGGTTGAAGAAGAATTTTAGTTAACTTTAGTTTTTTTTGGCTAGTATAGTGATGATACATGAATTTTTATTTTTATTTATGATTACTAGTATAGCATTATGTAGTATTTAATATATATATATGATCACTAGATGGACCTTACCAATATCTCTAATCAAGCTTTATTTTATAAGTGCCAAAAGAGAAAGAATTCAAAATCTCCGTCAAAAAGTCCCTATTTCCAGATCAATTTGTTCCAAGCTTATAGCTCACATCAGTGGAGTGCCGGGACTCTAAAAACTAGATCTAAAATACTAACTCAACAGTCAGCACTTATAAAACACATTACTATCAATTTGAAAGCCTAAACTATTCAGACGCGTAAATGTCTTCAAATCCAGCCTTACAAACTAGATAGCCATATGGGTCTGAATTCAGCTCAGTTTCACCATATAGTAATAGCCTCTGCAATATAGCATCACAAAAACCTTCAAAGGTACACTTATAATAATTCATAAAACAAGTCATAAATTTTGTAACTCACTTTTAATCTTGCATTTAAATGATCACTAGATGGAGCTTACCAATAGCTCTAATCAAGCTTTATTTTATAAGTGCTAAAATAGAAATTCAAAATCTATACAGCACTGGATTCCAAAAGTTGTACAAGACCTTTAAAAAGACTATATGTGAGAGGGTTGGATGAAATAAAAAATGTGCAGGGCTAGAGATTGGAGAAGCTGGCTTGAAATTGGAGAGTTCTTCATCCTGCAGTGAAAATGTTGCTGTTGATTATATATTTATTGTAATGATCTACAACAATAACAAAAGATGCCAAAAGTCTACAGTGTCATGGAGTATGTATATATGCAGCTTTCACAATCATTAATGCAATATGGAGACATAGAATATATTTAATGCTTTCAAATTAATTTAATTAAATAAATATTTTTTTTATTTATAATGCCTGAATTCAAATTTTACCAAATAATAATAATACCATGAAGTAAAACATAATATATCTCTTAAATCTTTCATAAATATGTTTTTAATATGTAGACATATGTAATCAATTGTTTTCCTGAAGGATTGTGATAATGGTGTTTTAGTTGTATTTATTGTTTGGACTATTTCCATCATTTAATATGAGAGTTGAATGTCTTTAGAAAAATTTAATTTTATTTAAATATTCCAAATACAATCAACTGTTAGTAATAACACATCAAACAGGTTAGTATATAAACAACATTTTAAGAGGTATTATTATCCCCTTTTCTTCAGATGTTGCTGGCCTGACCAGTAAAATTACTAGCATGGAATCGAACCTGGATCCTTAGATTTTTTGAGTATTGAATTTTAAAGTACTGCCTTACCCAACAGCCATCCTTCCAAAAGCAACAGTAAGTAGAAAATTTTATATGTTTATCTATGAAGTTACTCTTGATTTCTCCACGTTTTCTTCTTAAAAGCAAAGTTGATTATTGGTTACCATACATTATGTATAGTCACACTAGGTTGACTTATAATATTGGTTTCCATTGTCATGTGAACAGCTTCTTTAAATTTTTTTCTTTGTATTGTTTTTTTCAATCCAATATTTTTGTGTTTCCCCAATTAAACATATGTTCATTGGTACATACATGGACTGCTATCTTAGATACAACTGTTTTCTCTCTTCTGATCATCAGTTTGTATTCTTGAAAGCACTTTTCAATTATTGCTACTGTAGTGCACCCATACATGCCAAAAATAGAAGACAAATGCAGGAAAATCTGCAATCAGAACAGCCTTCCAGAGCCATACCCCACTTTGAGGAATTCCAATATATTCAAAGCCTAAACTTGAAATGCTGGAAAGAAAAAACTGCATCTATGAAATAGCATATGAATGTGGAAGAACATATATTGGTGAGACCAGTCATCCCATTGAAAAGCACTTGCAAGAACACAAACTGATGATTAGAAGAGAGAAAACAGATATGTCTAATATAGCAGACCATCTATGTACCAATGAACATATGTCCAATTGGGAAAACACAAAAATATTGAATAGAGAAAAGTGCAAAGAAGAAAATTTCAAAAAGCTGCTCACATGACAATGGAAAATAATTACATAAGTCAACCTGGTGTGACTATACACACTGTATGACATTCACTAATATACTTTATGCTTAAGAAGAAATAGTGGAGAAATGAGGAGAAACCTCATAGATAAGTATATGAAATTGCTACTGCTTGTTGCCTTTGATAGGATGGTTTAGTTGGTTAGAGCCCTATCTTAAAATTCAATATTCAAGAATTAAAGGGTCCAGGTTCAGTTCCCATGGTAATACAATCACTGATCACGCCAGCAACACCTGAAAAAAGAGAATAATAAAACCTCTTGAAACATTATGCTTATACTAACCTGTTTGATGTGTTATTACTAACAGTTGTATGTATTTGGAATATTTAAATAAAGTTACATTTTTCTAAAGACATTCAATATTCATATTGGATGGTGGAAATAGTACAAACAATAAATGCAATATGTAATCCATATTGCTACTCTCATTTAGATTCTACGATTAAATAGTTATTTCTTGACTTGCTTTCTTAAATAAATAATATGTGAATAAATATATTTCAGGGTTCAAAAATATATATTGACACGTGTAAGTGTGATAAAATATGTGACATTAAAAAAAATACAAAAAAAAGTTTAATGAATAAAAAGGAGAAATAAATTTACTTAGAATTATATAAAAATAAAATATTTTTATTACTCGTTTATTTCACAATGAATACATAAGTTTATTAAATATTTTTCCATACTTCTATTTCTTACAGAAGTAAATTGACATAAATAAAACGTATTTATTGGGTTGTGTATTGGTATGTAATGGCATGATGCATTGATATGAATATGAAATTATTTATAAATATAATAAATGGATCTTTATTTTGTTCTAAGCATGTAAGTGCTTGAATTAATATTTAAAATTATAATATATTACACAGTATGTCTCAGGTCTATTAAGATTGTCTACCTCAGGCTTTATTTCATAAAATATATAAGTACATGAATTCTAACTAAACAAATATAAGTAAACAATGAATCGTACTATATATTCTTAAACTTCAAATAATGGTAGCAATTTTTGCTGTAATCCATAAATATTTGTGGTTTAAATTCTATACTACTCCATAGTACAATAAGAGAACATTCTCTAACAATCCTATATTTTTTAATAAATGTCGTAAATGAAAGATCACATATTATTTATATCTTTTATAAACTTGAATAAATCTTAGAAACCATTAAACATACTACCCTTAAAATTAATAAATATGCTTAACTAAATATATATATATATAATTCAAGACAATCATATTTAACAATTATGATTCACTCAAGCACAGAAATGTGAGTGTGTTTGTTGAAAAACATAAATGTGCTAAGTAGTAATGATTTTCACTTTTCTTTCATTCAAATATCTAGAGGAGACAAAGTTAAAATACATTTTATTTTTAAAAATCAAACACACACACACATATATATATATAATGTAAATAATAAATATATCAGTAATTAAATACAAGTATACAGTCTTTCAATCTGCAGAAGTACTTTTAGTTAATTCTTTAACCCTCCTCAACTACCTTTAAATTCAAAAAACATAACGGAAGCAAATATCATCAACTCAAATCCCAGGAATCCCAAATTTGAATATTAGCAGCTTGTCTATTAATTATATTCATTTTATTTCTATTTATTGAAATTGCTTCCTTATTTTTCTTTTATTATGGTTTCTCTCTTCAAGAAGAATCTTAACACTTTCATGATCAAACTTAAATTTATACATACATGTCCTTTTATGATCCAAAAAACTGAAGCAGTCATTAAAAGATTTTAAGACTTTAAGTGACAAATAGACTTATAAATCAATAATAAAGAAATCATATTACTTCTTAAGTAATATGTTTATGAATATTTGTCTTTAGAGCTCTATTGAAATATATATAAGTTCATAGTAACAAAGAAGATTTCAATGTCTTACAAACTTTTTATTAATGAATAAATTAACACAGAATTATTAATGGACTATAAACCAATAAAATCTACAATTTAAAATTAATACCACTGGAAATCAATGCAGAAAGAAAATGACTTTAGTTTATTATTTATTTTTGTAATATATAATAATACTTTATGTCAATTTTAAAAAATGGTATGATTTACAGGAACTGAAGATTGTTAATAAAAAATGGTTATCTATTCTATATATTTAAAATACTCAAGTGAAATTTTTTGATTTTTAATGTTTCATTTTCTATTTCAAATAATGTTAATAAATAAGTCTCAAAGTGTCATATCTGTCAAGCAAAAAAGTAATTTTGTGTATTATTTTTTTGTGGATATGTGTCACATTCAGAGGAACCATTGGCATGTGAAAAGTAAAAATAATAATGGTTTAACATTTTCCTTGAAAAAAATTTTTAACAGAAGTTTTTTTATTGGCCACATGAATTAAAGTTTTACAGCTTTTTATTGGTCAATTAACAAACACATCTGTAAAAATATATCCATCTTTTAATATTATATTCATTTTAGTTTCATTTGTAAAAATTATATTAATAATTTGTCAGATTATGAAAGTGAACAGAAGTTTTTCCAAAAATAAATTTCTATTTATAATTATAAAAGTATTCGATAATGGAAGACCTAAAAAGAAAGTTTGCAACAAATTATAAAGTGCTGCAGACATCATTGATTTCTTTTTCAATTTATGTTAGTGTAAAAGTAAAGAATTTATTAAAATCTTACTATATTTTCAGCATTTTTTTTACAAAAACACATTATTATATGTAAATAAATGCCAGAAAAATACTCTAAGACATTCATTTTTGTTTGAAAATCAAATAAAGAGCTTAGGGAGATGAAAATTGTTGACAGTTGTCAAAATTGTTGTGAGTGCTGGTTTCTTTTTCAATTTATGTTCATGTTAAAGTAAAGAATTTTTTACTAAAATCTTACTATTTTTCTAAAATAATTATATTTTCAGAATATTTTATGAAAATAATTTATAATATGTATGAAAAATAATAAAAAATCACTCTAAAACATAAATTTTTATTTTGAAAATCAAAACAAAGAAGTTGGAGCAGTAAAAATTATTGGCAGACGCTCTTCTTTTAGTCAAAATGCAACCAACCAATTGCCATCTAGAAAACTCTGCCTTCTCCCATTGTTGTAGCTCTTTACATCAATATTATTGATTTTTCACTTGTAAAATAATTCTAGAGGGGACAACATCTTACAGTACTTTTTAAACTTTAAAATAAGCATAAAAACACTATGGTAATGCAAAAACTGACAGTTTTTGAATGACTTGAAGCCATGTATGTTGATCCATGGTTGTTTCTCAGAAAGTGTTAAATAATGAATTGAAATTTATCTTTTTTAATGCCTATTGATTTTTTTATAACATTTGTGTCTGATTGCATCAACATTAGATGAATTGCAAAACTTAATGGGGCTTTGGGGAATTGGTTAGATCCTAACCCTCCACAGTTATTTGTTTTCTACTATAACTACAATGGAAAACAACATTTGTGAAAGAATAATAAGGTATTTTTAAGATAATGAAATTATTTTGTATGACCTTTTATTTTGCATCCTTATTTATACAATAAAATAAAGAAAGTAACCATAGCAAATGATAATTTTAAAAAGGTATTTTGGTATTATTCCTGCTATGATGTATTACTCCACTGAATTTTTCATCCAGTAATAATTATTAAAAGTTTCTGTTTATAATGACATGCCATCTAGAATCCTGAATTGACTAATCCATGTCAAATATATACACATTACCAACATTTTACGTATGAACATGTCACCAAGTTGGAAAACATGCTGATCTGTATGATTTTGCGCTTTTTACTTTTAGTGATTTAGTGCTATCAAAATGGAGAAATATATCCATTACAGAAAAAGAAAAAACACATTATTATAATAAATAAAATCAGGTAGGTGTGAGTTTTTAATATGGTATTTTTTTTTAATTTTTATTTCAGCAATTTGTGCCATCAAAAACATCCTTACATTCTCTTAGTATAATAGGGCACTTTGTACCATCATAAACACTCAGCACAGGCAATACCAAATTTTAAATATAAAAAAAAAACCCCACATAAACTTGTATTTCTCTCATCATTTGTAAGATGGTTTTATATTTAAAAATACATTTAAAGCTAAAACAGTATATATTTGTGATTTTTTATTTGCTAAAACTTTATATATATATATATTGAAAAAAATTAAACGTAAGGTTAAACTTACAGTTCACTATTCTTAGATAAAGCTAAAACTTTATCTTACAGATTGCCATTTTTAGGTTAAAAAAATGTACAGGCAAATATTTATTACAGCTTACCATTTAAAAAATATTTCAGAGTTCATTTTCATATTTTTCCTTTTTCCATAATAAATATATCACTCCATCATCAGAAATAAGATGGCTTTTTTTTTGGTTTGAAATTTGGTGTTATATGTGCTGGGTTTTTATGATGGCACAAAGTGTCATATTATGCTGGGTAGGAGAAGGATAGCTGTTATGGCACAAATCACCACAATAAAAAATCACAAAAATATTAAAACCTCACAATGTATTTTTGACTTTTCAGTAATTAATGTATTTCTCTATTTTTTTTTAGATTTTGAAGTTTGGTATTACATATGTTATGATCCATTATTCTATGTTTGTGATCTATTAAAAATAATATCCCCATGGAATCTGTGGACAAATTTTATCAATTATGTTTGTTCAAACACCTCTTGGGGGCATTATTTTAAACATATTGCAAACTTAGAATAATACATTACTGGTGTAATACGGCATAGCATCAATAATACCAAAGTACCAAATAAACATCCATACACACTTCTTTTTGTTGCCATTATGTAAATATAACTTATTGTTAGTATATGCCTTTTATTATCATATTGATACTCATCATTTAACTATGAATGAAATAAAGTGTAATCAATATATATATAAACAATATTAGTATATTTCATATTCTTATCATATTGATACTCATCATTTAACTATGAATAGAATAAAGTGTAATTATATATATATTCTAACTAAATGAAAATTATATTACTAAACGAATCAATTTTATATATATTATATCTTACGATTTCTAACGAAATTTTATTTTTACTAAATGAATAGATTTTGCTAAGCGAATAAGTTTTGGTTAGGGGATTGATGTTTAATAGGCTTCCTCATTGTAGACAAATCTAACTAATGATATTTTCCTTAATATTGGTTTTTGAAAGATGAAAATTTTCTTAAATATAAATTAACGAAAGATGCATTTCTGAAGTATCAGTTAAATATGCGATGCATCAATTATATATATTCTAGTATAATAAGTATAGATTAAATAATTTCTCAAGTACAATGTATAGATTAATATATTTCATACGTATAAATTTAACATAACAATCTCCTTGCGACCGCGTTACAAACCAATTGTAACCAAATAAAAATCAATTCAAACAGATGAAAAGTTATTCTTTATTTTGTTAACTTTATAAAAACTTATTAAATTAACATAAAACGCATTTTGCAATCTCTCGATCGGTCATCCACATTGTATTTCAAACATAACTAAACGATTGGGAGAGCTCACAAATATCACATATATTATTGGATAGCTTAAGCTAATTACAACTTTATTCTAACCAATGAGAATTTTATTCAACTGATCGCATATCCACGTTATGGATTGATTGTACTATATTTAAATCTATATGGCATTTACACACAGATAAATTGCATGCCAATTACAACATTTTAACGATGGATCGATGGGTGTTTCACCATTTCCAGCTGATACTATTTCTGAAGCCTACTGGGGTGATGATGATGGTACAGAACAACTATAAGCTTAATTGTCAGGGTGCCGAATTGCAACTCTAGTACAATATAAAGATTAAATCTCAATTCAATACTCTTAGTAATAATATTTCATGAATGGGTTAATACATAATTGATTTAGAGAACACTGAGAACGCATTAAAATTGACAATATTAATATCTTTAAGAATTCCAGGTTATTCTCAGCGCATTCCCCATTCACTATGATTAAAGCTACAATTAAATTTGATTCTACCTATAAAGTTCTATATTCATTTCCACCTTCCTGATCCACTCCTCGTTCAACTTCACATCCATATGTCTATTACACTATTATTTATTTCATCATTAAATTTTACATTTTTGCTAGCTCCTTTCTCTCATTATAATCTCTTCTCAGGGTTTTTTCGAATAATTAGGTGTGGAAATCGAATAAGCTGCGACAGATTATTGGTGATAAACACTCCTCTCATGATCGCCTCCAAGGTGATCTCGGTTGTCTTTAATGCAGTTTAACATCAATTTACATTAAAGCTCGGAATATTTTAAGCTTATTAAATCTTTATAAGCACATCATAAAACATAGTAGCAATTATAACAAAATTATATAAAAACAAAATGTATCTAGTGAGGGGTTTGAATACATTGGATGGGGAAAGGATTTTATGCCCACCCTCTGCACTCTCTATCACTCAATACTATCTCTATTCACGATTTATACTTCAACAATATTAAATTATTTAGTAATTTTAAGTATTTGAAATTAACCTTTTAAATAATTTTACTAAATATTAGTTACGTACATGATAATTCAAATATTAATAATAATATATTGATGTATGATTGGATTGGAAATCTCTAGATAATAATAACCCACAAAAACATGGAGACACATGCAAATTTTATTTAAAACAAATAAATTTTATTTAACAAACTATAATTCAATACAAAAACATATACATTATATTTACGCTTTCATTTTATCTTAAATATAGTGAATACCATTTCTTCCCGTTTTCAATGCTTTCTCTTTTATTACTGATTTGTGTTAGAACGAATTTCTCCCCTAATTAAATTTAATAATTTTATTTAACAAATCTAAAATTAATATTCCCTCTCAAACTTCTTGATCTTATCCTATCACCCTGATCAAACATTCTTTTGCCCTAATCTTTACAACAGAGATATCTTAAAAATAGTGAGACTAAGTCATTGCAAATCAATCGGCATTAAGATCAACCATCATCATAGGGCACACATTCTATATTCATGTTCTTATAACATAATAATATTTTAACAATATTATCTTTCCAGCGAAGTTCTCAGCTGGCCATGCAAATATTTATTAAATAAATTTATATACGCATTGCTTACACCTACGCTTAAACATTCGTAAGTTTTAATTAACCCTTAATTTCCCCTTTGTCAACTTTATCATTTTTGGCTCGAATGACAAATTAAATCTACAAAACAATATCCAAATACACCAATCACACATACATTTTCTGCATTCATTCTGACATTAAATTGAGTTTGCGACCTGGTATCCAATACTTATAATAATGCTTATCAGGGCTATCCTCTCATACACACGTAAGGAATATCAAATATTAATATGAGGCAGGCAGTGACCCGAATAAGAGAGAACCTTTTCACTAAGATTGAGATATGCTAGGATTTTTATCACTAGTCATATAAAAACATAGATATACCAAATACTTTTGGCTATCAAAATAAGAAACCTTATTACAGTGTAGAGAATACTCAAGTGGGAAAACTCTTCCACTAGGTTCAAATACTTTATGAATATAGCATAAATCTTAGTGAGCTAGACTTCACTGACTTTGTGGAGATCTTTGTCTATCCACACCCATACAGGTCGAAACATCAAATTATACAAGTAAAACTTTCATCTCTTTAATATTTTTGCAACTAGTGCACTGGAATATGAGCCCATAAATTTTCCAACCATAAATCAGCTTGTTTCTGGCCTTAAATCTATGACAACAATAATAATAAACAATAAGAAATGCATATAAAATTCTCAAAACTATACTTTTATAAGAAAATGATTATGATGTAACTCAATAGACAAGCAATTCATTTATAAGTCTAAGCATTTGACAATAACTTCTGATGCTAATAATAATATCTCTAAATGTTTTTTTTAATTGTTTGTACAGCATTTTAAATAAGGCATATCAAAACGACATGATATAAATTTCACCTACCCCCAAAATGACAATAATAGCAAAATTATTTAAATAAACATATATAAAATCATCTGATGTCAATATCACCTGCCCCCAAAATAATACAATTGTAATTTTAACATGAATTAATTTTAAAATAGATGATATACATGATACACTACAAAGAAAGAAATTCATTTTTTTTTAATTTTAAATGTCCTACATACATTTTATATATATATATATATTAAATGTCCTACACACATAAAGAGTGAATAATAAAAAATTATACTTATATAAAGTGTCCTTCCAAGTTCCTGATTTTCACTTTTCCTTTTTAATCGGTTTATAAGAGCATATGTCTTTGTAGTAAAAAGTTCTTTTGATAGAGTTTGGTTCCTTTGCCATCATATATACAGTTTTTATTTTGTTGAACCACGTTCCTCGTTTCCAACTCTATGTAGATTACATTTAAACTTTTTAATTTTATGCAGGTTTCAGTTAAACAGCCTTCATTTAACTTTTTCACAATATCAGTCTGTTTTTGATTGTCCTTTTCCAATTTTAAATTCATTCTATATTTTAAATTGACTTATATAAACATCAAACTTCTGAGTTTTAAATTTTACTATTTGCATATATAAATGATATTAAACTCAAAGTTTAATTTCTGTGGTTTAAATTTTTATTACCATCTGTTGATCCAGCGATGACCATTAGTTGATTTCTGGAGAAAAAAAACATGTGTGTGCCTACTTAAAATTTATTCACTACACATTTGTCTTCTTTAAGACAATGTTAGATTTAGCCAAATTATTCTTAAGAGACAAAAAGTACAATAAAAATGATTTTAAATTTTATAAGATAGTTTTTCTCCCAATCAATTCAAAAAAACTGCAACAGAAAGCTTCAAGTATAAGAGATAGATCCCCCCCTTCTGTTAACACAAAGGTTTTATAGAGAAAATTCATATGGTCATTATCTTTTTTTAATTAATTTTAACCTTTTTGCTCTTTTAGAAAAACAGGCCCACTTCACATCTGTATTTTAACAAATGACTACAATTAATTTTACAATTCAACAGTTATAATTGCCAATTAATTTTTGACATTTGACAGACCATTCATGTTAATGGTTTAAATTAATGGTCCACTTAAATTCCTTGGTGAAATCTGTGTCTTTTAAAGACTCTGATAATTGACTGAGTAATATAACACCAATAAAACTTATACTAAAAGTAAATAACAGAATAGTTATCGTATCCCCTTTACTTTTTCATTTAATAATGAAACAAAATATATTACAGCTGTTTCAAACCCAGACTTCGAATTAAATTTGGCTGCTAATATTCAACTTATTAAAATAATTTAAAGATTGCTTTACAACATGACAAGAAACGATTATTGATTGTGAATTTTACAATCAAAATCTATAATCAGATTATATACACACACACATCGCAGGTATATAATTTTTTTAATTAACCTTTAATACTTTAATCCTTAATTATTATAACCATATTATTATTATTTTTCACTTACTTTCATGAACTATTTATTTCTAACTTAGCATAAAATAATGTCCATTCATTTTTACTATCTAATGTAGTTTTCAATAGTCACACACCTCCTCCCTTTTCTCAGTTAACCTATCAACAAATGTATAAATTTTGCTTTTCTAATATGTTTTTAATATTAACTTGACCCATAAATAAAACTAAAATAATCTTTTGGATAGAAACCTTTTAATAATAAAATTTTTAGATTGCTTACTAAGTCAAACATACGCAATTCTTATAAATATGGGTTCGAACTTGGTCTGTGCTAAAAAATTTTCTTATTAAAGGAAAAAAAATACATATATTATGAGGAAATTTTTTGTTGAACCCTATTTTGCATATTTAACTCCAAAACTGGAGTCTTGGACAAATCCAAGGGCTACAATATATATATATAAACAATATTAGTATATTTCATATTCTTATTGAAACAGTAAGATTCGTATTTGAATCTTAAGTTTCACCTTTTTCTGTCGTCTCTCACTGACCGGTCTATCCCGCCCAAATTTAAACTTTTTGATATCGAATTGTGTGTGTAACAATATTAAAAATGTATAAATATATGTAGAATTCAGCTTAAACATGCACACATTTCGATCTCAAATTAAACGCAATAAATAGGGATAAAATAATATAATTTAGATTTCTTTTAGTTATATAATTTTGTATAATTTTAATCATTTATTTTGGATTATAAAGTTCGTATTTATTGCTTTAATTCTAAAAATATCTGATGTAATATTTAATTAAAAGTTAAAATAATCTTATGTTCCCTTTTTTTTTTGAAATTTAAAAGCATCGGTCAGTGATAGATAATAGATTAATTAAAGAAAAATTTCCCAAAATTAATTAGTAAATGTAAAATGTAAACAATAGAACGGCAGCTTTCTTTAATTAAAAACCAACTAAATGCATTGATTATCCTCAGGGCAGATTAAGTAGAACCTAAAAATATCTTAACAAAAATGTGAAAGATCAAGATAAAAAAAGAGGCCATCTTAGACTTGGTGGAGACAAGGACTTAAACTTTAGCTTTGCTCTCGATCACTGAGAGTCTCCAAAAATATAAAAATAATTTGTTCCTGCCAAGGTATGACCGAGTAAAGCACCTAGATTATTCTCCATCAGGTTATGGCCCACCGGATGCTGAACTTTCCATTGCCCGTCATAAATTCACCATGAAGATCTGCTGCCTGAAATGAATGAGAAAGCTGCTGCTGCCATGAAATTAAAGAAATATCTAAATACAAGAAAGACTTGCCACTCGTGAACCTTTTGCTGATAAACTCATGGAATAAGAAAACTTCTTATAAAACAGGTACCTGTCTGTGTTCAAACTCTAGAGTACTCTAATAATATGCTATAGCTCTTCTTCATACTACTTATCTAAATTATAAAATGTAAACTACCATATGTATAACTAAAACTGAATAATTAATTCAATATGTAAATTTCTCTAATAATCTAGCTTACCTCACTCTGTCTTTCTTGAGTGGGTATTTCTATAATCTACATTTCTATCTATAGTTATTATTTAATTATTGCATGCTCATAATTATTTCAATTTTCAAAGTTTAAATCTATGATCGCTTAAAACTATGAATGCGTGTCAAATTTTCATTAATATTTACTTTCTTTAATAACTTAACTTTCATATAAATCGACACACATTCAATGCTTCATTTATTGTAATGCAGGGCCTACTAGTTCACAAATGGCTGACGTATTAGTTGTAATAACTCCCAGTTTATATATATTTTGTATTTATTAAATCTAATGAATAATTCCAGAAAATTACATTTCTTTGAGAGTCACCAACGTTCTTTAGTAAATGTTGATAATGTCGGGCCGAATTAGAAATCCATTTAAATCTTATCATAATCGTTTATAAGTATACATGTGTTACGTTTTAGAGATGCGATGACCCATTCCTCCGTGAAATTTCCGGATTCTTCAGGGTTGAAATTAACCCCAGTCGTCCTACACAAGCAGGCATAATGGGTGCTCCCGTAGGACTTGACAATGTCATGCAGCCAGCCGGCAAAACTGTGACACGGACCGCTTGTCCCTGGTTATGCTTATGTGACACCTTACTTCGTTGGGCCGATGGCAGAGACCAGCCCAATACTCTTATAAACCCATTCGCGGCATTGCAGTTTCAATATACTGCCACTCCATATCGCCTTTCTAAAGTGTACCACGTGTTCCTTTACTTAATTTTATTATTCTATATATCACTCCGCCTCTGCATTATCTTCATAATTCACTCTCAAATAAATGTTTGCCCTTAGTTATAAATAAATATTTTAATTAAATAAATATATGTCTGCCATTACTCTTAAATCTTACTTTAGACTCTTGCATTGCAAAGGTATAAATTCTCCAAGGCATGCATTAGAAATACTCACTCGAGAATTTTAGGTAGCTAGATTACACCTTCAAATAAATGTATTCCTTTTGTAAACATTTCAGTATCGGAAATACCGCTACTGAAATCCTCAATATAAAATAATGTCTAAATAAATCAATGTATTCTTTAAAATATCATCATGTCACAAATCCCGCTACTGAAGCTTTAAATCCACAAATATTATTAGTAAATGATTGTTTTATTAAAATGTATTAATAAATAATTTTAAACTATATGTCTGCAGTTACGTTTCATTTATTCGATACCCATTCTATATACTATTTCCTCGATTATACAAATATGAATGTTTAATTAATATTAGTTTGATTATTGGCTAACTCGAGAATAAAATCATGAGTCTCTTGCATATCCCTGACCACCGTGCCTAAGGAAATATTTACTAATGTCGCATCAGATGCGTTGTTTCGTGGATTGTATTGTGGAACCGATAAACTATGTTCGAACTCAGTACCACGGGTGGCTTCGCTACTCGATGGTGCTGCTGTTCTGTATGGTGGTCGAATTCTGCACTATGTTTACGAGTCACACGTTTTCTGACCGTTACATTATATACATTATTTTTTACATTCTTTTGTTTGTTATTAATATTTAATGAATTATAGTCTTATAAAAAACAAGTTATTAAAAGAAGTTTGGTGTATTCATTTACATATATTATTAATATTGTATTCTGTAATTAGGTATTTTATAAATGCTTGTAGAATGCTTTAATTTAAATAAATTGAATTGAATTATTAGATTATATACTTTTTTATATAAACCAATTGATAATACATTACCAAATTGATAGACAAATCACAAACATCAGCCATTCTATTATACAGACTTAGATATTTTTATTTTCATTACAAATTGTATAAAAATATCTTTTTTTTTAGTTCGATTCAGAAACAAGATAACAGGATACTTTAGAAACTTGAAAATCTTTTGATTATTTTAATTTGTATGTATAACATCTCAAAAAAAATTAATTATCTTTAACATTAAATTTATTATTTTATAAAGAAATAGATTAATTATGTCTAAAAATTTAAAATTATTTCAGTCTTCTATGGAAGGTTTGGATTTTTTATATTTGCTATTTAACCATTAAAGATTTTAGTATGTAAAATTTTAAATGGAAGAAGAAAAACTGTCGTTTTATTATCTTTGCAATTGACTATAAAATGTCCTTTTTTCCTATGTGTCATAGCATCGGCTTGGAAGCGAACCTGCTGACCGGTGGGGGGCAACTGCTTGTAAGGCGGCTGTGCTGACCACTTGTTTCAATGTCTAAGATAATTTATAACAATTAGCTTGATTCTTTTTTTTAGTTTATAAATATTAATTAGTTTTACTTTTCTTGGGTTTATAAATATTAATAACTACTATATATCATGATTATTTAGGAGCTAAATAATTTAAAGACTATACATATCTCCTATTCACTTTTTGTACACAATACTATTGTATTCTATGTAATAAAATAAAACATAAATAAAATCCACAGGTGTTAAAACACACACATATATATTAGAAAAAAATAACATACAACTTCAAATTTAATTTACGTTTTATTAATGATATATATATATGTATTTAATAAAGGTTTCAATTTTTTGGTACAAACGTTTCTTTTAAACCACACGGATGTCTAAATTCTTGATGATATTCATGAATCCATACATTTACAACTAAAATAAATAAATATTATTAGGAATGTAAAATACATTTTATATTTATATACTGCAAAAATAATATACATTCAAAATTTAACTATTAATATTTATATATCATTAGTTTTATAAGTTTTTTGATATTTCTTTCCAATACATTCTTTTGCAATTCATACCCATCAGTGCATTTAGTATCAGTCGATTTGATTACATGCGCACTAAATCACTAATTTATTTGCCAAATAATTATTTTAAACCACCTTATTGTAAAACTATAAAAGCAATTTATATCACAATTTGGCATAAATCTAAGATTGCCTTTAATAGTTTCTTGCAAAATTAAAATTTGTAATAATTGTTGTTTTTGTTTATTTTTATCAAATGTTATTATTTGTATAAATTATTAAAATTTAAAACTTTAGGAAAGTTTTTGAGATAGCTATATGCCTAAAATTTATATTAATTATATACATGTAATCTGTTCACTAAACAAGTTGAAATCATTACAATGATAATTTTTTTTTTACCAAACAACTTTATTGGGACTATTCATGTTACATGAGCTAAGTAAATAAAAGAGTGCAGGTAATCTTGTCACCTTGTGCTGGCATTGTAGCACTAGATGGCTGCATCATGGTGTAAGTGTGGGTGCTTTGAATTTCTCAAGGTGAGCATTCATCTGCTTGGGAAAGGGACACTTGTCCAGGTGTCTCTGAAAAGCCATTCAGGAGTCAACAATTTATCTCTTTGTTTTATCATGGTGAGTAGCTCAAGAAAGGTCTGGCAGGCATTGAGATTTCCTTGCATAATTGATGAGTCAGATGCAAATAAAGTCGATGTATTTGTTAGATAAGAAGAATAACCACTTTTATCTAATTTTCAGTTTGTTATATAGTAATAATTAACTGGGTCAAAACTGAAGAAAAGATAAAACTTTTTTTAAGTGTCATAGCATCGGCTGGGACGCGAACCCGGGCAACCGCCCGCAAGTGCAAGGCAGTCGCGCCGACCTTGGGAAATACTTTTTTTTATGTATGAAGTGTCATAGTAATAGTTTGAGATTAGCTCATTGCAACTGTTTAAATATAATTAAATTACCATCTGATGATAGCAAATGACATTATTTTTAAAGATAAAACAGATATATCTTTACCTTCTTTCTTTTTCAGTAATGAAATAATCTCAAAACATTACATAAAATATTTAGCATTCTAAGTATTTATTTTCTATAATATTTGTTATCTTAAGTATTTGTTAAAAAATGCATCTTGTCTATTTCAGAAAAAGCATAATAGTTCTGATGCTTTAGATAGTAGTTTTACCATTACCGTGATATGAATGCAAAAGTTCTTTTTATATAATGCAGGTCAATATGTTATAGACAGATGGGTAACATAAGTAACGTTTATTCTATTGTTCCCCTGGGAAAAGACAACTTCCATAGTTATTTCTTTATGCAAATCCTAGTTTCCGCATTGAATAGTTGATAATTATTTAAAATAAAAAGATTGCATACACTTTGATTTTTTAATTATCTTTTATTTTTAAAAATAATATTAACAAAGAAAAACATGATTTGTGGTACCAATGTTAATAATGTTTTCGTATAATGTAATAGATATAAAACAAATATCTGATTTTAAAACTGAATTTGGTAGATTTATCATACATATATACATTCATTTGTTCACATTTAAAAAATAAAAAAATAAAAATGAATTTATTTTCTGAGAGTATTTACTTTCACAAGATGTTTACTTTCATGAGTGCTATATTATACCCTTTATTTTTATTTACAACTCATTTTATCAATATTTGTCAACTTCAAATGTGTCTCTTTAGGATATTATTCATTTTTAAAATAAAATTTTAAAAAAATCAAGTCAAATTTATTAAGTTTTAATATAAAGTAAAGGTTTGATAGAGAAATAAAAGATCATGCATTTTCAAAAAATTCCACCAGGTGTAACAATTAAAAATGGCAGAATGAGAGAGAAAATTATTCTCACACACTGATAAACATCCCATTAACTACTCACACATAAAGACTATTCAAGAAAAGTTTACTGTATACTGTCACTATATATATGCATATATATTGTGTATATGAAAAGACTCTTATATAATAATTAATATATTTATGTATTGTGTTATACATTAGGATTCTTAATCAGGTCAGTAGAATTAAAAAATGGTTAAGCTTCAAATCAGCTTAGAAATTAATTCCAGGCGTGCATCCCCTCCTATCACTGGAATTTTTCAAGTCTGTTGACTTAATCCTTTATGGTTACTTGTGTGATAGGGTCTATGGAGATTTATGTAATAGTTTATGAATTAAAAATTGTTATAAAAGAAATGCTGTGAATTTAAAAATATTAACTATGCTTTATATTTTAATATTAAATTATTATTCAATGAATTATTAAGATATTAAAACAACTTCACAACCTCTCAATACATTTGTGCCATGTCTGATTGTCACTAATTAATTGACCTTAAAAAAATTTAAACCTTTATAAAAATGTAAGAATTATGAATTAATCTAAGAGAGCAAATGTAAAATACACTAAAAATCGAATACTAAATAAGAGAAATGGCAAACGGAACTTTATTTAAAAAGTAATAAAATGATGTATTATCAAACTATACAGAGATTATGGTTTGTCATTAAAATATATTATTAGTTTCCTAAAAAAATGTTTTTTTCCTACATAATGGACAAATAATATACCCATTTCAAGTTTTTATTTTAAGCTATTTTAGACAAAGGTTGATTCATTCATATAACAATCAGATGTTCATGCCAGTTTATCTTATCATGACATATAAATGATATGGGTCTCAGTTTTACTATTTAATCAATATAAATTTTTATGTCTTATCTAACTGATATTCCTGGAATAAATAATGACTAAATACATATTTGAGCATTTTCTACACTTAATTTGGTATATAATGTACAATTAATAAATAAATTTATTATCGAAATTAAGAAGGTTTCATTTTTGAACTGTCAATGGTTTTATATTTACATTTCCATGATAATACTTCATATTATACTTTTTCAAATACACCTGGGTCTATTTTTACGCGTACTTATTTAACATGATTTTGAAGTTACACAATTCATGTTTCACCGGAAGTTGAACTCTGATAATGCACTATTACTTTAAATAATAAATTTTGTGCACTTAACGTTATATTGAAAGTACTGTAATAGCACATTATTATTGGAATTCAACTTTCATGTTAGTAATTTCAATATTTTCAGTGCTTTATAATAGTAAGATTTATGCAATAATGAAATTAAAATCATGATTTCCACATTTTATGTATACACAGATTAAATTTTACAAGATTATAATGTAAATTTGTTCAAACATTGTGTGTGTTAATTTTGCATTTTAAATCACATTCTGTTTTTGCTTTTTAAAAAAGAACGTAATCAATTATTATTAATCATTTAGTGTCCACAAGTTTATTTTTAAAAGATGAGTTAATAGCAGTGGGCACAATTAAATTTGACAATTAAAATCTGATTTTTAATTGCAATTAACAATTTAATAATTAAGGCGACCTGAAATAAATGTGATGTCAAACGAAATTTGATTTTTAAACGGAATTGAAAATTAAAGGCAAAAATAAGAATTTAATTTTTAGTTGTTAGTTTTAATTAAATTTTTCCCAGCAGTGGTGAATAAATGTCTTTTTATTATCATAATTCTAAGTTCTTTTTTTTTAACTTTTAGTTTACCCTAATGGAGAGGAAAAAACAGACAAGAAAAAGAATTTCATTGGAAACAAAAATTTCTATTTTAGATCGCTTAGCAACAGGGGAAGGATCGACAGCGATTGGAAAACATTTAACTACTATTAGAACAATTAACTACTATTAGAACAATTAAAAAAAATGAAGATGCAATAAAAAAAATCTGTCATTTTTGGCACAAAATTAAATGCCAAATTATCACGATATTCAAGAGATGATTTATTAGAAAAAATGGAATGAGCACTTATAATCTGGATTGAAGATTTATCTCAAAGAAGAATTCCTTAAAGCGGTTATTTAATTCGATGAAAAGCTCTTCAGTTTTATGAACAAATAAATGTATTTGAACCATCTACTTCCACTTCTTGGACTAATAAGGAATTTTTGGCTAGCAAAGGATGGTTAACCGGATTTTTAAAAAGAAATGCACTACATAATGTGAAGATTATGGGTGAGGTTGCATTGGCAGATGAAAAAGCTGCCAAAAAATTTCCTGAAGAATTAGCAAAAGTTATTGAATGTGGTGGATATTGCCCACACCAAGTATTTAATGCTGATGAAACAGGACTATTCTGGAAAAAAATATCTAGTCGAACTTATATCGCAATGTCAGAGAAAAAATCCAGTGGGTTTAAAGCAAGCAAAGATCAAATAACATTGTTGCTTTGTAGCAATGCATCGGGAGATTGGATGCTGAAATCTCTCATGGTAAACCGATCTTTAAGACCACATGCTTTAAAAGGTAAAGATAAAAAACAACTGCAGGTACACTGGATGGCTAATACAAAGGCTTGGGTAAAAACTGCAATATTTACTGACTGGTTTAATAATTGCTTTTTACCAGAAGTGGAAACGTATATGAAGCAAAAAGATCTCAATTTCAAAATTTTATTACTTGTTGACAACGCACCAGGTCATCCACATTTAGAACATCCAAATGTAAAGGTTATGTTTTTTCCACCTAATACAACAAGCATTATTCAGCCATTAGATCAAGGCATAATTGCAACTTTTAAACAATATTACGTTAAACGCACTTTTCAATTTATATTAGATAAACTAGAAAATGAATCAATAGCAGTAACTGACGCTTGGAAAAAATTCACAATCTTTGACTGTATAAATCACATTGCATTTGCTGTTACTCAAATAAAACCACACACTTTAAATGCCTGTTGGAAAAAGATTTGGCCTACATGTCTTGAAAGCAGTGCAGTTATTCAAACACCGGCATTATCAGATGAAATAATTACTTTGGCACATGATATTGGTGGAGAAGGTTTTGATTCCTTTAGCCAGAACAATATTGATGAATTGCTTGAGGATAATGTCTTAAATGACACTGATATTATTGCAATAAGTTTAGATACAGAAGAAAATGTAGAAAAATATAATGAAACAGAAGTGGAACCTATTCCTTTCACTTTAAAAATGATTCAAAAAGGTCTTCAACTTTCTAATCAGTTGGCAAATTATTTTATTACTAATGACACTAATCACGAACATGCTCTTAAATTCCAACGAGAGCTAAATGGTTGTATGTCTGGATATTGTGAGCTTCATAAACAATTAATAAAATCATCATCTCAAAGATTAATTACTAATTATGTTGTCACTAGAAAACCATTAACACATGAGAGTGAAGTTGGCGCTAGTTGTAGTTTCTCTTGTGAAGAATCTTTACCAGTTTGCAAATGAAGTTATTTATCGGCAAATTGCATTAATAATTAAAACGTTTATAAAAAAATGTAAATTACTGTACTGTAAATTATGCATAAAAATATATTATTTTGAATAAAATTAAATATTATAGTTAAAAAAAGTTTGTCTTATATCAATTTTTTTCAAATTTGAAATTTTTTATTAGTCATATTTTATTTTCTTATTTTTTTTGCGCACGAATTTTAAAGTAATTTTACGTTAGTGCTTTGCTTTTATGCGATTTTTGAAAAATCACAGTCCACATCCCCCCTTTTTCAAGGTAAGTTACATCTATTTTTGTGCGATTTCGTTTGTGCGTATTTTCTGAGGAACCTATCTATCGCGTAAAATGAGACCCAGGTGTATTTGAAAATTAAAATGCATTAATTATTTTTTTATATAAAGCTATATGTATTTGATAATACTTTGAGTTATAAGCTTACACAAAGTAATTTAAAGACAATTTATCTCTGATATGTGTTTTCATTATATACTCAAAGTTTCAGGAGTTTTAGAATCTAATATCAAAAAATCAGCACACACACAAGATAGCACTATAAATAAGTAAATGACATCAACTGTGATTTATATATTTTTATATTGTTATATTGAAAATTGTGAAATTATTTTTGGTGTTTTGATTTATTATATATTACTGTTTTTGAAAAAGGCACTTACTCTGTAGATACATGCAATTAAAGAAATGTTTGATTCTTACCACATATCAATCAACATGCTTTTAAAAATTGTTGCGTTTAGCAATTAAATAACAAAGATCTTAAAAAGATTCTTATCTGCATACATAAAAGTTTTATTCAAAGAAGTATGATGCTTAAATTTTGATGAAATCTTATTTATCTTTGTCAAGGCTATGATTTCTTAGAGATTGTTGACCTCAAATAATAACAAAATCATGCACAAAATCATGTCATTTTGGTAGGTGTATTTTTAAAAAAATTTCAAATTCCAGTGGGACAAATGTTAGCTTAAGTCTTTGTGTTTTCATTCATTTTAAGATCAACAGACATTTGAAAAATATTGTGAATTGGAGAGGGAAAATAATCTACTTAAAGCAGGGGTGGGCAAATAGCAGCCTGAGGGCCACATGTGGCCCGCTAAGAGTTTTTATGCGGCCCACCAAGACAATCAGAAAAATCCACCTTGGACTGAAATTTCCTTCCCATTGCATGACCGAATATTCATCTCATATTTTCCACTAGGATGGCCACATTAATACACATGTGCAGTTTAGATACGATGTGCAGTGCTTTTTCCAGTTGATCTGGTTAATTTCAATTTTGTCTTTGCATTAGCAAATATATACATTTTCAACTTTAGTGAAACCATGAACCCTCTGAAAAAATGTAAAAAATCGGTAATGAATGTTATGTGTTTAATGAAGAATGGACAAACAAATATTTTTTTGGTAATACAGGGAATAAAACAGTGTGTTTATTGTGTCATAAAAAAAAGTGTGGCCCTCTGCTAATCTTCGCTTCCACAAAGTGGCCCCCGATGTGGCCCTCCACCAACCTATGTGGCCCCCGAGCCAAAACAATTGCCCACCCCTGACTTAAAGTAATGGGTCTTCATAAGGTTTGAATGTGTTGAGTTACCTCAAATTTGTTCAGAATTTTAACAAATTCAGTCATAGTTTTTAAATCATAATTTTTTAATACAGATAATATTTTAGTGACATCATTGCCATAGTTGCTCTTTACGAAAGGGAGGGTTAATGATTTTATTTAATTTTGACTGAAAGCATTCATATATTTGTTTGACCTACATAGTGACATGGAATAGAAACAAGGAATTTCATAGATAACTCAATAATTAAAAAACAAATGATTTTCAGGTTTGTGAAAAAAACAAAAACATATTTTTCCACTGAAAAAAAGATTTTTGAAATTAAACAGTCATATTCTAAGCAGATCAGTGACTTTGTAAATATAAGGAACAATAATTGCACATTGAAATAAAATAAAAAAACACTATTATTCCTCATCATTAATACTATTAAAAATTTATTTATAAAGTTAGAAGACTTTTAATTGAAGAATTCTATTGGCTAATATGACCATTATCAGACAAACTATGTGTTCTTACCAAAATACTCACTCATAGAAAGTAGATAAGCAGCATGATTGTGGAAATTAAAATATCTGCTCATATGAATAGAGTTTTTAAACAGAGAAATATGCCAATTATCAACAAATAAAGATTATTAATATTAATTATTACTGCCACCACCACCACAATTACTACTACTACTACTACTACTACTACTACTACTGCTACTACTACTACTTCTGCCACCACTGCCACTGCTGTTACCATTGCCACTACCACTGCTGCTACTACTGCTGCTACTACTGCTGCTACTACTACTTCTATTACTACTGCTACTACTACCACTACTACTACCACTTCTACTACTACTGCTATTAATACTACTGCTGCTGCTGTTACTACTGCTGTGCTGCTGCTCCTGCTGCTGCTACTGTTACTACTATCACTACTACTACTTTTTAGGAAATTTATATAACAGATATTATTCTTTAAAAAATAAATAGACAAAGACTTTTTATAAATCATCTGAGCCAATTAGAATTTAGTTTTATTAGTTTTAATTATAAATTTTATTAAACACACATTGTTATATTAAGTAATATTTAATAAGGCTGTAACCTTTAGAAATAAGCATCTGAAAAATTCGAAGGTAAAGACCTCTACAGGTCTTAGCCACAAGCTTACACTAGGAAGAAAAGAGAGAAACCTTCTTTACTTCAACCTACTTTTATATATGAATAGGTGAATCTGAAGTGGTTAGATCTAAGAGTGTGAAGCTATTCAATACAAGATTGTGGACTTAATTAGTGAAGTATTGAATAGCTTCACACTCGTAGATCTAACCACTTCAGCTTCACCTATTCATATATAAAAGTAGGTTGAAGTAAAGAAGATTTCCCTCTTTTCTTCCTAGTGTAAGCTTGTGGCTAAGACTTGTAGAGGTTCCTACCTTTGAATTTTTCAGATGCTTATTCCTAAAGGTTACAGCCTTAGTAAATATTACTTAATATAATAATGTGCGTTTAATAAAATTTATAATTACAACTTTAAATTATCATAATAGATTTCTTACTATAAGATCTTTCCATTGACTGGTTGTAAATGGTAAGATTTCGTGAGTATTAATGTATAATAAGAATTGTGGACTTAATTAGTGAAGTATTGAATAGCTTCACACTCTTAGATCTAACCACTTCAGCTTTACTTATTCATATATAAAAGTAGGTTGAAGTAAAGAAGGTTTCCCTCTTTTCTTCCTAGCATAAGCTTGTGACTAAGACCTGTAAAGGTCCCTACCTTCAAATTTATCAGACACTTATTCCTAAAGGTTACAACCTTAGTAAATATTATTTTATTAGTTTTATAAAATGATCAATTTTTGAAAAAAATAAAATAAAATGAACAATTCCAGGTGATAGTGGACAGCTGTTGAAAGACAACTATTTTTTTTATTTTTTCACAAATGTTGATATATGTATTCATTCTAAGACCACAATATACCAATGTTATATTTTTAAAAAATAAAATATTTTTATATTATATTATAACAAATAAAACTTTTTAAAGGGAATAACTGTAGATGGAGACACTAATAGATACAAAATGTATGAAATTCTTTTTTTAAGAAGAATGTTATGTGCCAACAGTCACAAACATTTTACTAAATGTCAGGCTATTTATAAACTCAGAGAATTTGTCCTGTCTTGTTTTCTTTAGTGAATGGCATTCTGATATAAACTTTATGTTAAAAACAGAACATGAAAAGAAGCTTTTTTATTTAATCATTTTTGCTGCATGCAAGACTATATTTCAATTTTAATTTCCTCCATTTTACTCTCACCATTTTTTTGTATGATTTGATGTGAGCTCATTGAG
Organism: Epiperipatus broadwayi; assembly: GCA_028023455.1. NCBI lineage: Eukaryota > Metazoa > Onychophora > Udeonychophora > Euonychophora > Peripatidae > Epiperipatus > Epiperipatus broadwayi. The sequence continues at coordinate 384,210 of JAQFVV010000271.1, forward strand.
CGTATCCTTTGTCAATTAAAGATAATATCCAACAAAATATATCTCTAATTAAAAATAATATACTTTCTAATAATTATGCTATACATAATATTTACTTCTAATAATTATGCTATACATAATATTTAAAAAAAAAACGTTATTTACTAAAAATGACAAAACAAGAAAAATAGTGAATGTGAAAGAGTTTTATCTGAATATAGAAATGTTTTGCCTTGCATTAAATAAGACTGATAAGATCAGTAATTGTCTGTTTCTTCCAGCATTATGGTGATTTTTTTATGACAAATATAAAACCCAAGTACTTTTTAAAAAAGTATATATTTATAAATTTTCATTTTCTTTCACCAAACTACTGGTGAATTAATCAGATAGACATATTATTAGTGTGAGTTGGAGGAGGGCAGTGGACATAAAAATTGTTTCACACAAAATTTAATTAAAACAGCTTTTAACATTTAAATAGAAGTATAATTGACATACCTAAAGTTTAGATGTAACATAAGGGATTTGAAACAGACTTTCAAGCTCGCTTCAGCCATCTACTCCATCCCATACAACTGATACACATAATCACGCAAGTGTCAAATAAATAAATGATATATACAATTACATATTTGCAGTCATCAATTGGTTCAGATCATCATCTCCCACAAACACATATATAAATATAACCAACAAGTGAATGCTAGTTCAGCACAAATACATATACACCTGGATCTCATTTTATGCGGATTATTTTAATGTGAATTTGAAGTTATGCGATTCATGTTTCTTTTTAATATCTTTCATATTTCACTATATTTATTAGATATCAAGAAATTTAAATTATTAATAACTTATTTTGACTTGAAATACTTTTTTTTTCCAAAAAATATAACGTTATATTAATAGCTAATGTGAATATGGCCTGAAGCTGTATTTAGAATCTTAGCTTCTATATAATCTACTTATACTAATGAGTAAATAATAATAATAGATTTATACATACGTATAAAAATATCATAATAAATATTCAAAAATTTTAAACTTTTAAAACGTATTTTGTTAGATATAACAGAAATAAATATATTTTAGATTTTTAAAATAAATTATAATGAAGATTTTATTTATTTTATAAACTGAAAATAAACTTTCTAATGATAATGTATAATCTTTTTGTTTTGATTGCGATCTCATTTTTTTAATATAGAAACAGAAAACCATTAACACAGCACAAGACTGAAAGTGGCACTAGTTGTACATCATGTCACAAATCTGATTTCTTACTAGTTCACAAATGAACGCATATTGTCAAATAGTGGTAATGATTAAAATATGTATGAAAAAATGTAAAATTAAATACTGTAGTTAATAAAAAAAAGTAAAAAAAGTTTATCTTGTATTAATTTTTTTTCAAATATTTGAAATTTTTTATTAGTCATACTTTATTTCTTTATTTTTTTTAATGCAAATTTTAAATTAATTTTTCCTTGTTGCTTTGGTTTTATGCTGATTTCTAAAAATTACAGAACCTATCCCCCATTTTTCAAGGTAAGTTAACATTTATTTTTGTGCAATTTATTTTGTGTGCATTTTCTGAGGAACCTATCTACTGCATAAAATGAGACCCATGTGTACTGGAGTTCATTTATTTTTTTTACGTGTGTGATTATGTAATATCAGTTGTTTGAAGTGGAGTGGAAGGGAGCTTGAAAATCTGTGTTCAAATTCTCTATAATATATCTAAAACTGTTTTTATGTATTTTTATTTATTAGTTCACTCACTGTGTTTGATGAGGCAAAATTTTACCTAGATTTAAAAAGTATAGTTTAATAACTATAAGTCTGTCTAAAAAAATTCTAAAGAGATCAACAATACAACAGTGTGGAAACACTGCCTTAAAAAGTCACATTATTTTCTCATTTTCTTATTTCTCTAGAATTTTTTTAAAAAACTCTTGACCATAAAATAATATATATATATAAGAATTTGTTAAATTTTATCAACAATGGTTGGACAACTGCCTAAAAAAATCCTAATAAAAAAGACTAATTGAACCTCAGTTTCGTTATTATTTGAGGCACAGACTGACTCTGTATGAAATAATAGTCTCAACAAAGAAGAATAAGATTTCATCAAATCATTGAGAACTTCTTCTGCAAAAAGGATTTTTCTATCTGTCAATGGGTATCTTTTTAAAGGTTTTAAATGGCATTCTTTGATTGTTGAACAAAATAGTTTCTCAAGGCATAGGAATGATACAAACTATGTCTCAAACATTTGTATAATTTCATATTTGACCCACGGATGTATATATATATATGTAACATAAATTAAAAAGTACATATTCTTCCAGTTTTTCACAATTAATAGGCAATATTCTATATCTACTCATAGCGCATAGGTGAAAGGTAGTTTTCTTTTAACTAAATTACATATATATCTAAAACGCATCCTGTTTAATAATTATACCCACATATATATGAGTGTATATTTTTGTGTATGTATAAAAATTAACTAACAACATCTTTAAAATAAAGGTTGTAAGCATAATTAAAATCCCTATATCTTGAAGTATGCATTGGAAATTAAATAATAAGAGAATAAAGTAAGTCATATTTGCTAAAAACAACAACAAAAAAAACTTACATTAGATTTAAGTAATTATGATACATATTTTTAATCAACATAAGATGTAAGTTAAGTACAAAAAATGCTAGTAGTTTGCAAATAATTTATAAATAATGCACGAAAAATTAAAGATTTTAATAATTAAGAATTCTTACCCCATTTGTCGCCAGCTAAAACAGGACAGGCCGCATGTCTTGTTAAATAGTTCCCTTTTCCAGAAGGATCAAGATTATACCAAAATGCTGCTGAACCCTAACATATATATAATAAATAATCAATGTGCATTATTATATGTTATCTGAGTTCAAAGTAGATTGAGAAAACTGGTTTATAAAAAGGAGTGTAATATATTATTTTGACTAAAATGTGAGAATTGTCTCTTACTTTTACAAAAGATAACACCTTTTAATATACTCCTATATTTTTATTTACTGTTCATATTTTGAATAATAACTCTAAATAACAATGTTGGTTGTAATTTAATTAAATCTCAATATACTTATATATATATATATGTCAAAGCGTTGACTGAAAGCGAACCCGGGCCAGCCGCTTGGAAGGCAACTATGCTAACCACTAGGCCACCAATGCTTGACTTTCGCTATATACTTTGTTCCATAAGAACCTTTGAAAAGTATATATAATAAAGAAAAATACCCGAACTAATAAGCTATTATTAATTTTACTCTTAAACCAAAAATAAGACATAGGCTTTATAACAGATTAAATTACATTATCCAAATATGTTTAAAACGTTAAGTTATTGTATTTGAAGAAGGTAATAATAATAAAAATATTAGTATTACAAAATAGACAACCTTGCTATTAAACAATAAATTTATTTTTTATAATGATGTTATAGTTGAATTTATATTAGAATGTAAAAAGAAAATGTATTGGGGTTTTTTTTTTCAAAATAAAGTATTTTATTTTATTTTATGTTTTTATTGCATTAAATATAAAATAATAATATTTATATTTTTACTTTTTAATATAAATATAGATATGCTTGAAAATTTGTGTGTATATATATATTCACAAAACTTAAGTATATATATAAGTAAATAGAACAGTAGATATATATTTCTACCCACATTTTTTATTTGCTGTTGAACAATTGGAAAAATTGTTATAAAGAGTCTGGTTATAGTTTTAACAGATCATCTTTTAAAGATATATACAAAAAATGGACATAATAAATTATTATAATAATTTCAGAATATCTTATAGTTGTCCTAAAATGACTAATATATAAATCATGCTCTACACGTTGATATGTCAATAAATAGTATGCTGATATTTGAACCAAGCTAAAGTACAGATGGGCTCATTTTGTATTTTCATTTATTGATGTTTTAGTTTACATATAACTCACTGGAAGGTTTCAGTAGCTTTTCACATTAATTACATGTATATTTGAGCTATTAAAGGGTATATTTACCTCTTAAACTAAAGTTTAATAGTTTTATTCTGTGCTTTTTTTGTGCATAGTATTTGTGCTTCAATTTAATAGTCTTCCAAACTTGTTGATATGGTTTGTACCAAGCAAATTGCTCACAAATCTACTGATGAAAAGGCATTACATAAACAACTGGCTACCATGGCTACCCATAAGAGTGTCCCAGACACAGGACATATAAAGAAATTCTATTGTTACAAGCCTTGAACTGTACCTCTTAGAGAAATCTGTTGCTATCAGAAAAGTACCAAACCACTGATCTGTAAATTGCCCTTTCAAATTCTGGTTCATGAAATTGCCCAAGATTTTATGACCAATATTTTTTCCCAAGCTTCATCATAATGGCCTTGCAAGAATCCAGTGGAGCTTACTTGGTTGGATTGTTTGAAGACACTACCTTGTATGCTATCCATGCTAAGCATGTTACCATTAAGCCCAAAGACATCCAGCTGTCCACTACATCAGAGACAAATGCACTTAAGTGCATTATAAGTCTTTAAATAACTAAAGATTAATAGTTATTGTTTAATAACAGAATAAACAATGCTATCTCAAGATAATAAAAATTGAACTTGTTGAAATTGGAAAATGATGATGATTATGATGATATTAATAATAATAATAACAATAAAGACAAAAATATTTCTAAACAATATGTAAAAAAGGAATAAACTCTGATAGTTAATAGCTTATTTCCTCAAAAATAATATTTTCATTACAGAAATTATTTAACAATAGACCAAGATATTATTAAACAGGTAAATAAATAGACAGATAGATGGATTGATATTTGGATCAATGGTTGAGTATATTTATAAGTATTGGTATAGATAGATAGTTACACATATAAAGAGCCATAAAAGAAAAAGTTAGATATATCAAAATACAATTATATAAGTAAGATTTAAAGGTGAATACCAGTATTGTCAGGTTATCTTTGTTTACATGGATATAATCTATTTCTATTTTTTATCAAATTAAAAATACATAAAATATTTAATTCAATATATACAACTCTCTGGAAAACATTAATTATTATTTGTAGAATGTCAAGAAAGATGTTAGTTTTTTCCTCTTTACACCTATAGAAACAATTTCTGGGTTAAATTCGTGATAGCAATTTTAGTTTGCATAAAAAAGGACTCCTTTTATTTTACTAAAACCCCAAAAGTAAAAAAAAAAGATTATATAAATGGATAGAAATATTTGTTTAGACTCAGCATTATCAATTAATAACTACTTTCCTAGTAACATCAAAAGCTAAAATTATGTCTAGTTAGTGGATATTATCTCTTCTAGTTTTTATCAAATTAAAAATTTATGAAAATATCTAATACAATATATATATAAACTGTAATATGTAAATTAATACACTATAACAGGCTTACACACCCCTGCCTATATATATACACATTATATATGTGCAGGTATGGGTAAGCCTGTACAGTGTATTAATTTACATGTTAAAAACATAGTGCATTAAAGGTCTGTCCATCCCTTGCATATGTATGTAAGTGGTTTATTCTCCAGTACATGAGGGGTTAGAATGACTTAATGGTCAACATGGGTAGGATAACAACATTGGCATTAATGTGGGTTTGAAGATTCTATCATCAGATTTTCAATGAAATGGATGGCTGAAGAGTTGTGAGTTGGAGTAGTTTGAAGCCTGACCATTAAAGTATGAAGATAGACCATCTTAATATAAAGCTGAGCACTGATTGTATATATGTGCAGAGCTAGTAATCTGGACCAACTGATGATTGCTGTTTTAGCATGAAATACATATATTGGTGATTATTTATCTTTTCAACATGTATATGATCAGATGGGTCAGCAATATAAGATGGCATGGAGAGTTGAGGGTCGTGTGAAAGTCTGAGTTCAAATCCCTTATAAACTGTAATAGTACATAATGAAGACATGTAGTGAAGGTCTATTTAAGTGACATGTTGGTTGCAGATTTTGTAATGGTGTGAAATAAGGAGCAAGGGAATGATATTTATCATCCCAAGCAAAAATGGATAGACATTTATAAAAAAGCAACAAAGTAGAAAATGATCAATTAATCATAAGTAATATCAAAGTTATAGTCATAATGTCCCCAACAATAATCATCAACAAATAGGAACAAAATTTCTTGTGATTGAATCTAAAAGTGACATGATATAAAATCATAAGCTTATCATCATCTAGCCAATGTCAAACTTGGGATATAATATTAGAGAATTAATTAATACTTTGTGTTTTCTTGAAGGTTTGTGATACTGTACTATTTCCATCATCTAATAATAAGTATTGAATGTCTTTAGAAAAATTACCTGTTTTAAATCTTCCAATTGCATTCAACTGATAGTAATAATACACAGGTTATATGTATATGCATAACATTTTGTCCACATGCACATACTAAAATTACAATAATAAACATATCAAAAATGTTGCAATCACTATAGAAATTCAATTATTATCAACACTCTGACCCATCTACTATTTACAGTATATTCTTTATCAATATAAACTAGTTATAAAATCTGTAAATTAAAGTAAAGTATGTTGACTTTCAAATAGACATCTTTGATGTTAATGCTAACCATATACATATATTTACACATATATATTGCAAATATCATTATGTCTAAGGTAGTGTTGGAATTGCAAGAACTCTAGAAACTGTGAACAAGAGAAAATATACTCATTTAATTTGTTATATTATTAAATAATTTCACTGCCATAACCTACAATATTTTGAAATCAATCACACATACTGCTAATTGACAGAACAGATAGCTAGTAGAATAAAAATAAACAAATATCAGAGATCTCCATTTATTTTGTTTGCTACTGGAATAAGAACTTTGTATCAAAGCGTTTTTATGTTTCACTATTTGATTGGATTCTATTTTTCTATAATCTTAACAAAGTATTTCATGCCACACCCCTAATATTACTAGTGCATTCTATAGTTAGATCATATACCAATGTTTCAGGAGTTTATAATAATAATCTTTCCTTATCTTTAACAATTAATATTTCCTAAATAAGATATTTTCATTACATCAATATTTCCACAAGACACAATGCATTAGAACCTCATATTTTATCTACTCATTTGACACTATCCTACTTGTTTCTTTATATTTTCAAAATTATCATCATCAACCATTATTGATCCACTGCCAGATTTCCAAGTTTAATCCATTTTCACCAACCTCTAGACTCTCTTCTTCACATCACAACAGCACATTTTCTTATTACATTCATCCATCTCACATGTGATCATCTTCTAGGTCTTTTAAAAATTCTTGGAATCTGGTTTAAGATTTTAACTGTCTATCTATTATCATCTCTTTTAAAAATATGTCCAGTCAAACTCCATTTCAGTCTTTTAATTCTATCAACAATCTCAGTAACTCCTCTTTTTCTCTTATTTATGTACTTCATTTTTAAACTGCTTTGGTTATTCGTTGCTTCTCTCCATATTGCACTGAGTGATCTGAAATCTCTATATTGTTCTTTTGTTAAGTGTCTAAATCTCAGATCTTTAAGTAAGTATTGGTCACATACATTACTTAAAAGTCTTCCTTTTCAAACATATAGGCATATTTTCTTTTAATAATAAATTATTTATAGTAAAAGTACTCCAACCAAGTTTAATTATATGTTTAATTTCATTTATTATATTTATATGTACAAATTATATATATATTGTAACCTTATATTTTAGTGCAAAATATATAGCTTGGTAGAACTAGTTAAAATTTTTCTATCTTCTTCCAGATGACTTGATTATCATTTAGTATGCTTGACCCTTGTGTTCAAATTTTTTGAACAGTAAGATTATAATTCCATTTTTTATTATTGTATATATTTTTTTCCTTTTCTTCTTTTCTTTCATACATTAGTTTAGCTCTGTTTCCAAATACTAAGTTAGATAAACTGTGCTTAACCTAAAAGTGAACATCAATAGCATATTACAGCAAGTATAGTCAGATAATTAAAAAACAAATGATTATTATTTGTTTTTCTCTTTAAATAATCTTAAAGATTATTTTGGTTTAATTGAAGGATTTATTTAATTTCTTTTCAATTAATTTATATGATGTGATAAGATAAACATATTTTTTTTTCTTTTCATTTTCATTTTTTAACCGATATGTAAATGAGAAGAAATCTAATTGGCTAAAAAAAATGGAATTGCCAAAAAAAAATTATTTTTTGAGAGAACTGCTGTAATGACAGCAAGTGTATAATAAAATAAGAAAATGTTTTTCTTTCACTATTAAACATATAACGAAAACACAAACTTCTATTTTAAAAAAAAGAGAACATAAAGATAAGGAAGGAAATTAAATTAAAACTTCTCTTAAATAATTTGTTGCAATATTATCAAGTGTGAATAGCAGAATGTATAGCTAAATCCTAACAAATCTGCTTGGGTTCACCAACTATGAGTCTAGCTGCTGGTAGCCTTTTACAAGGTCTAAAATTGAAATGCACAGGAATTATGATTAACTGTGTCAGCAGGAATAGCAGCTCTAAAAGGTCAGTCTATTTGAAATTTCTTATTGTTTGCAGATTATGCTTAGCCTTGAATAGTTTTACCTTCATAACTTTAACACTCATGGTAGTTTTGTGAAAGTGCAAAACAAAATACTGTATTTAACTTTGGATAAATTTTGCTTTCATGAACTTTAACACATATGGGAGTGTTATGCTTGTGCAGAATAGAATTCAGTGTTTGTCTTGGCATATAATGTTTTATTTTTACAACTTTGACACTTCTAGCATTATATCTGTGTGGAATGTAATGCTGTTTTAACCATTTTGTGTGCTATTGTCCAGATGACAAAGAATTAATTATAGAGTTTTCCTTTGAATTTATTTTAGCAACAACATTGTGAGTTATCTTCTTAAAATTATAAGAGTGTTCAAAGAAATAACAACTGATCAGTAAACTATTTTAGCTGTTATAGCACTCATGAGATAATTATTTGCCTGAACAATCATTTTTTGTCCTCAACATTCATAACTTAAAAGTAGTAAGATGTTTTGATTTTGAAATAACCCCTAAAACAAAGTCATGCAATTCCATTAACTTCGAGGATAATTTGATTAAAATACATATTTTATACCTCTCAAATATCATGGATTCTCACAGAACCTATGTGCAAAACAACTAATTTATGAGTAGTCTTTATAAATGGAGATAAAGAAGCATATAATCAACTGTTAAGATTCTATGTCATTATAAAAATGTGTTTAAATTATATTTGTCATTCAGTTTAAAAGATGTACTATTAATTGCTTGGCTAATAGCCAATGGATATAAATAACATGTATTTGAACCTACTGTAGAAATTTAATGAACATGCAGTTTTATGTATTATTGTATTTTAATATTATCTTATAAATATATAAAATTCATGGTATATATATAATTTATTATGCAAAATAATTACTTGTTAACTTGGGTGTAGAGAATTATGAGAGTTAATTTAGGGAACAGTGCTTGCAGAGGGTTTCATGATTAGTTCGATGAATTTATACTGTATCATTACCATGTGGCCTAATCATGTGTGTCTTTCTAGCGTTCTGTACTTATTCTCACTCATATTATAATTTTAGGTAATATTCTTTCATACTATTTGGTCTATGGTCAGCTGTTATCTCAACTGTTTTCTGTAACAGGGTTTTTATTACATGTTTTGGTCTTGAATAATGCTTGTAAAACAGTATGTGCCTTCCAATTTAGTAGATTAATAAAGGTGATTTATTTTTATTTTATCTGGAAGTAAGTGTTCATATCATATTCTTTATATCAGTCTGGGCTGGTGGTTAATCTGCAAAATGATTATTACTATTGGTTATATATCCTTTAAGATTGTTTCGGTGCTGGTGGTTAATCCACTAAACAATCTGTAATTATGCTAGTTGCTCTGATGATGGTTAGAAAACCCACAGGATACTTACTGCTTGTTATCCTTTGCACTGATAAATACACCCATAAGGATATCACTGATCCTCATTATACAAACATATGTGTGAGTAAAGTTTCTATCCATTATGATACTTACATTGTTTTTCTTCTCATAATGTTTCTTGCACATTATTATCACCAATAAAAGGGCATTTGAATGAAATATGGTCATAATTTTTTTTGAGTGGCACTACTGTATGGAGAGAGTTTTGCCTATTTTAACTATAGGTAAATTATATGATGTCCCAACACACCTGAGTTGGAGTTTAAATATTTTGATTTCATATCTCATTATAGTCAAATTTTATAGATCTATCATTCCAATTGTTCTCATTGTCATTATAAATTGGGATATAAGTACATTGGTTCTGGTTTGACACATTGGAGATGATATTGACTGTATTTGAATCTACCCTGGTTTCCAATAAGAATAAAAACCAATACATTTGTAATAAAATTTTGGATTGTATTATCTGAAATTTATGCACCTATCCATGCACAGAAATAAGTATATGTGATAGTATTTTTTTTTATTCACTTACCTAAATAATGTCCATTGTCAATGTAGAATGATTATATATGATGGTATTTTATGTTATTTATCATTTGTGTAAATTATAAATATTGTTAACTAATTACTACTTTCATATTTATTGAGTCATAAATAAATGTTAATTTTATAACCTAACTTATCTGTGCCATTGCTATTAGTCACATATAGAGTCAGAAGTCCAACATGGCAAACAGATCATAAATATTAAGCATATATTGTCCCTGATGATGATGTATATCAGGTTTTCTGGAACATCCAGAGAGTGTTTTAATGGTTTTTCTTGGGTATTTTGTGATGTATAAGATATAATGAAATCCCATTTACCTTCTGCATCACCGTGATTTTCCTTTGTCAATTCTGGAGTATATCCAGAATCGGCTACCTCTATTGATATTTGCAAGATTAATACTTAAATTAATAATAAACTTGCTAGCCAGTATAATGATTGAACCTATTTTCTAAAACTATAACAAATGCCTTATTTATTTCTAAGAGTTTCATTGCTATTGATTTAATTTGATATTTGTGTTAATAAAGAAATAACTTAAAATTCATATTACTTGCCTTCCATTGCATTGCATTTGTTCTCTATAGCACTTCTTTACTTTAAACCTGAATACATGACAAGCTACCATTTATGATATTATGGAACTAATATAATAATTATTATATGGTTTAAGGGTTTGTATTCACCATATGATGATTAGAAGTTTCATAGATTATGCCACTTTATTTATGGCCTGCCCTCGGGTCTCAGATAAATAAAAATTGTAAAATAAGGTCATAGTGTGGTTTTGAGAGACAGCCATTGAAAGAATAATTATAAATCATGAATTAAGATTTGGGAGTACCCTTTTAAAATGCAGTAATTAAAAAGAATTTTGTTAATTAAAAGAATATTATGATTATTTGGGTAATAATTTGATGTATCTTCAAATAATGCTGTGATTGGCCTCATGGTGTACTCTGACTGTGACCGGATTGTATGGTAATAGCTTTATATTGTATCATAATTTCAGACTGTTACAATATGGCATAAGGGCTTTTCAATTACAATATATATATATATATATATTGTTCTGAAAACTCATTATTTTGTGTATCAATCAGCTTCAGTCAATGTTAGCCTATTTTTGAAATTATTATATACCTTATCATCATGCAAATATTTCAGCCAGAAAAAAAAGAGCAGTCAAGATTCTCAATATTGTTATCAGCTCATGAAAAAACTTCATTTAACTTTCATGATGAATTACTATTAATGGTAATACAGCATTGATTGATCCACGCCATAAGATGGCGCTGTTGCTAGTGAAAAACAAATAGATATAATGTTACTGGGTTGATTTGATTATTATTATTTTGTAATGTTATGTTTTTTTTTTTTGGTTTGGATTTTTTTTTGGGACCATATTTTCTTTTTTTTTTTTTTAAATAAATAAATTGATTTAAAATTTATTTTTTTAATACGTTTTTTAAAACCTTTTTTTTACAAAAAAAAAAAAAAAAAAACTTGTTGTTTAACAAAATTGGATTACGGTCTTTTTTTTTTAAAGTAACTTTTTTTTTTCCGCTTTTGATTATGGTCTTTTTTTTTTTTTTTTAAGTAACTTTTTTTTTTTTTGGTACTTTTTTAAACAACTTTCATATTTTTTTTATTTTATTGGGTTCATTTAATGTGTTTTTATTCATAAAAACAATTACATCAAAAATTAATTTATATATTTTGAAAAATTAATGATGGGTCTTTACATATTTTTGATGTGTTTTAAAAACAAACAAGAACAAAAATCGATAATTTGGTAACTAAAGTAAATGCATTTCATCTAAGATGGCACAGATCACGTCTTGATTTTTTTATGACATCTCCATAGAAATTTGGCTATATAATTATCGACATCTTCTCTTCTTGTGCCTCGTGTTCTCTTGTTTCGCCACTTGAGACAACCCCAAAGACGTTCAATGTTCTGGGTATGCATGCCAGTGTCAGGGTCCACAAAATTTATATTTGTGACTTACTGTCAAGTGGTGATATCCAGAAGCCTCCAATGCACAAGTTATGCATCCTTTCCAGCAATCAGAATAGATCGTGGAACCAGGCATGATGTTCTCACGGATAGACTGTGTAAGAATGTTGGCTACAGATGCTACAATACAATCTCCTGTCTCATGACACACCCCCCCAAAAATTCATTGTTGTGAAAGGCTTCTGCCCTGATTGTTTTTCCGCTGACTGAACATCGTCTCATCCACTTCCACTGTCCTACCGGGACCACCGATTCGGCAACATGGAAGGCTTTCTCGACCCAGTTCTCTAATAGCTATGGTCATATGCCTTACTGCATTCTCATATATTTCTAATTCAGCTGCCATACACTTTACTGTGAGCTCATCCCAGCTCCAGTAATATATTAGCCATAACGCTTTCAAAAAAGACATTCAGCAGCCCTCAAACTACGTTCTATGATGAATGTAACACCTTTGTTGACATTGCCACAATTCACATTCCATTTGACAGGGTTTACTATGCCTTACTTTCATTAAACTACCACAAAGGCAGTTCTTCTGGGTGAGGAGAATATTTCTCTGTTGAAGAAAGGCCACCACATCTGCTTCTGTAATAGGTAAATCTACAAATCAAAATACCAAACAATCGTCTGCCATTGAAATGTTTTGATCTCGAAAAAGTCTCGGAAAGTTCGCGACTTGATCGTGAACTTTGCCAAATTGTGACTAACACTCCTCATTTCCTGAATTCTGACCCCTGACAATGAAACCAGGGGCATTTGAAAAATCATTACAATTTTTACGAATGAAAAAAAAAATACATCAAAGCAAAAAAACAAAAAAATACGTTATAATATAGTTTTCGTCATTCAAAATACAGAAACCTTCACATCATACGCTGTACAATAGTTAAGTGTAATGTCTATAGAGAGTCTTGCATACTCGATGCTAATAATGTTCAACATACTAGAGATGTTGGGGTAAGGGTGCACTTGAACATCTTTAGCAGTTAAACAGGTTACAGGCCATAAGGTCTATGAGCGGTCTTGTAAGCAGCATATTTATGTGCTTTAGCATAGAAACAGTGCCATCTTATGGCGTGGATCAATCAATGCTGTATTACCTATTAATATATTTGACCTGTTGTTTTCTTCACAAATTTGTTACATGAGTTATTAATCTTTGACATCCCTACAAAAGTGATTATAAATCATTGCTGCTGTTTGACTGATTTAAACAGTGCAAAATTAAAAAAAAATTCAAGCTATTTAAATGTATGAGGTTTTTCTTCCACCCTACCATAGAATACTATATTTTTAATACATGTACACTATGTATTGTCCAATTTTATACTTTTCTTGGATTAATATTTCGCTTTTTTTTAACTTTTCATGAAATTTTATATTCTTTGTCATATACAATTTTAACTAGTTTACTTTGAAGCATTTTTTTAAATTTATATGATAAAGAATAATCTCCCTGGGTTGGGATAAGCACATTTCATAATCTTACTTCTAACTGCCTTAGTTAATATCTCACTGAGATATTTTCTGCTCATATTTGGTTAATTCTATTCATTGATATTATTCAATTGTTGTTGTCCCCTTCCCCCCACAAATGAATTTATTCCAGTCTTCCAAGTTATCCTTTAACATTTTCATGCCTCCTTTCGTCAATTTTCATTCATATTTAATACACAAAGATCTAATATTGAAAGATTTTTATTTATTTGACTTCTGTTTTCAATTGCTTCTTTGATTTCTTACTCATATTTTTTCCAGTCCTTGTTTTTATTATTTTTTGTGGTTTTGCATCTTTAAAACACTTTAATATCTATCTTTGTTAACCAATTTTAAGTCTCTTATTTATTCTTTCCTCTAATTGTTATATGTTTCCTTTAATATCTTTTAATGCAATTGCTTATAATTTTGGAGATTTGTTTGTGGTATTTTTTTTATTTTTTGAGTCTACATAGTGTACCCATATATTTTAACCATCTTTTACTTTCAATTAAAAATAATTTTATTTTGCCTATATTTCCTCCTCATATTCACAAATCTCATTTGCATCTTTAATTACTCATATGAAACAATCTTTTCTCCAAACATTGCTTCATATTTTCTTTTATTTGTTTTTACTGTGTTAAGTTGATTATACTCTATATTTTTCATTAAACTTTTTCTTCATATAAAACTTGATTTATTTAATTTTATTTATACATTTCTTTAATACTCTCAACATATTCATAAAGACTTGTACTTTTCTTCTAATTTGACCATTTTTAAAAAATCTAATCAAATAACATTAATGTTATTAAAATATTAATATTTTAGAAGTATATTCTTATTCTTCTCCTTTACTTTCTTTGCATTTCTTCATATTTTCATATATATATATTGCTTACAATAACTCCACTCATGTACACTTTAATGCGAATTTTTAAAAAAAATATATTTCCTTAATTTTCCTGACAGTTTCGACTGTCCTGCAGTCTTCATCAGAGTGTTCTTAACCTCCTTTACCTTTTTTTTAAAAAAGAAGATTGCAGTACAGTTGAAAATTTCAGGAAAATAAAAAGAAAATATTTAAAAAAATGAGGGGAGTTATTGTAAGCAATATGTATGAATATTGATATTTCCAAAAAAAATTGTAATGACAAGATTAATTAGGAATAATTCTTTATTGCAAGCATTTTCATAATGGCTGAGATTTCAGTATTATGTTTTCATTTATTCTTTGGCCACTAGATAAGTAAATTACACAATATTCATCTAAATTTTGACCTTTTTAGTGAATTTGTCTATGCTTTAATGGTTTAGTCATAAAAGTTTCTAATAGCACAAATGTATTTTTGAGTTTGGGAAACTATAATTAATGTATAATGTGTTTTGAATCATACAACATACTATTATCATAATGTAAGACTTTGAAGCTTCTCTCAAAGGTAATATGTTTTAACTGATTTATTCATGAGAATTTATAATCAAATAAATAAACAAAATATTTATTATGGAAAACTAATTTTATACATTTTAGAACTAAAACAGAATTAAATGGTAGCCATTATTGAATTTTGTTGTGATAACAGTACCATTAAGAAATAGGAAAAATTTCCTTAGGTAAATGAACATATAAACACATTTTCCTCCATGATTAAATCACATGCATTCTTTCCAATAACATTTAATATTTCGCACATTTATTTATAAACTATTTTAATTGTTAAAATCAAATATCTGTAATAATATAATTATTTGTCTTAGTAGTATAATAGCATTAATTTCATCTCCAAAACATTTAATAAAGTTATATATAAAAATGATTCGTTATATTACTCTAAACAGCTCATATGCTATCAAGTACAAATGTATAAATAAAAATCATAGTGTATACCATTAAGTTAATATTATTGTCTTAATTAATTTAATCAGTAAAAAAATATATCATAATAGTATGACTGAGTTGAAGTTTTATTCTCTAAATCCTATGTTTCAACTTGAACTAATTGTATGTGTGTTATTTTTATATGATAAATAGCAAATAATAATATCAAAAATACAAATTGATGAAATTTATTATGCTATTCTTTCGTACAATAAATAATAAACATCATATAAAACAGCTATATATATATATATATTAATAATTAAACATAAAAATACTTTTGGTAGATGGGTTCATGCCTTTTTTAAAAGCTAAGCATTATTTTAATGTAATATGTGATGTGATGTATTGTAATCAATTATTGCAGATAGAGTACCATCTAATGTTCTATAATGGAAGTAAATTACAATAGTACCAAAATAAAACATCAGTAATATAGAATAAAACCTTTATATAAAGGTCTAATATAACATCAAAGAATTAATTATATAACATAATATTATACAATATAAATAATGCATGCATTATACATCTTTAAATATGCAATTTTATTTAATTTTCTATTCATTTTTAACTGACCCGTTATTAGCTAAATTTTAGTTTCATAAATATTTATATAATTTTTTGAGTTATACTTAATATAATGTTTCACATATCTGACTCCTTTTCGGACTTTTAATGTAATTTAAAAGTTTAATATTTTTGAATCCTGTTTAAAGTGCGTTATTAATTCAGAATATGTGTAAATCTGAAAATAATCTTTAGACATATTTCCATAAACAAACAACTAAATTATTTTCCTCTCTTATTACAAAAATTATGAAAATGAGACATCTTTTAATTTTGTAAGTATTGTAATTAGATATATAATAGTTGAAGAATGAATTATTTTTGTTACATTTTAAAAAGAAAGGGATATTTCTGATACAATATATATTATACCTATATTATTTTGTAATAATTATAAATATCTATTAAGTTCAAAAAGAAAAAAAAATCACTTTTATTTGCTCCATTATTTTTTGTTTTTTATTTAATTTAGATCTTTTTACATCAATGCTTCATAATATACTTATATATATATTTCAAACAATAATTCTATTTATTTAATCTAATTTGCCTAGCAATTTATGTTGTTGTTGTTTTACTTATTTGTACACTTCTTATAAAAAATATTAATAAGTTAAAAATGAGATAAAAATTAATGATGTAATTTGTCAGACATTCTCGGAAAGGAAATATTTATTTGCTTGTTTGTTTTATCTAATTGTTGTTTTTTTTTTGAACATACTTGAAAATAAAAATTATTTAACTTACCTTTCTTGGCCAAATGGTAACATTTAACGAGGGAAAAACAGTAGCCCCTCCAGCTATAACGTCACTCATCTACATATATATAGAATCAATATAAACACTTCAAATATATATTTATAGTATTTAAATTTTTGTAATTGCGATTGTAAGAAAGATATGGTTGAGCCATAGCATTTTAGATACATTTTCTAATCAAATTTTTGCTCCACATCTTATATTTCAGTGACGTTTCTAATGATATAGTTTTATCTTTTGCAAAATAATAAATTGTTTTCAATTTAATACTATTTTTAAAAAACTTAAAGGTTAGTACAATTGATATATATATAAAATAATTTATTGCTAGATAATACTGTTATACATAATAATAAATTCTAATATCAACAATGAGCAATTACTTACAAGACACAATAATGATAGTTATTGTTACTTGGGGAAGTTATCCCACAACTATTGAAAATACCATGCAAAAAATAATACAACTAATTAATACGAGTATGTTTTGTTTTTCTTTAAAAAGAAATAAAGAAAAAAATGTGTTATGTAAACAAAATTTAAGAAAAATAAAACTGTTATGTGTATTTTTTACATGAATGATACTATATTTGATAAACATCTAAAAAAATTGAAATTTAATTAAATAATCAAAAAAAATAATATGAATTTACTTGCATAAAGTGGAGTGGATGACTGAAACGAGCTTGAAAGTCTGAGTTCGAATCCCCTCTAATTGTACAAATTATTATTTTTTTAAAAAACAAAGCTTACAAATAAATAAGAAAGGGGGAAATATAAATTTAGTTGTACAAAATAATTAAATCATTAATCAACAAGAAATGAAATGAAACGAACTGTTCAAAGTATTTTTTTTTTAAATAAAAGATTATAGGTGGGCAAAATGTTTAAATCCTTTGGGGTTGAAAAATAATGTTTTATTTTTCTGATTTATTATCACTTTCAGGTTAAAGTAGATTTTGTTGGTTTGTAGAATTTGTTTTTTTAAAGCTATTGTTCATTAAAATTGTCTATACTTTATTAAACCAATTGTAATAGCTGAAACACACAGGTTTATATATACTGTGTCTATATATGTAATATATAGGGTATATGAGCACAGACTTTCACATGACCCACCACTCTCCACACTATCTCATAACCCTGATACACTCGAACACACATATGTTGAAAAGATAAATAATCACCAATATACATATTTCATGCTAAACCAGCAATCATCAGTTGGTCCAGATTACCATCTCTATACATATATGCTATAAGTGTTCAGATATATATTAAGGTAGCCAAACCTCATACTTTAATGGACTTAATATATATATATGAACACTTATAGCATATATGTGTAGAGATGGTAATCTGGACCAACTGATGATTGCTGTTTTAGCATGAATTACGTATAATGGTGATTATTTATCTTTTCAACATATGTGTGTTCGAGTGTATCAGTGTTATGAGATAGTGCAGAGAGTGGTGGGTCATGTGAAAGTCTGTGCTCATATACCCTTTATATTACATATATAGACACAGGTATATATAAGCCAGTGTGTTTCAGCTATTACATAAGTAGAGATGTCTGCCCATCCTTTCTATCTGTATTAAATGGATTATGTCCTGTACATGAGGGGTCAGATTGACCTTAGGTCAACATGGGTGTGACAAGAATCTCAGTCTCAGGGTGGCCTTTGAGCATTCCATCATCAGATTTTCAATTGGATGGACGGTTGAAGAGTTGGAGTGTGGAGTAGATTGAAGCCTGTCCATTAAAGTATGAGGTTTGGCTATCTTAATATATATCTGAACACTTATAGCATATATGTGTAGAGATGGTAATCTGGACCAACTGATGATTGCTAGTTTAGCATGAAATACGTATATTGGTGATTATTTATCTTTTCAACATATGTGCGTTCGAGTGTATCAGTGTTATGAGATAGTGTAGAGAGTGGTGGGTCATGTGAAAGTCTGTGCTCATATACCCTATATAAACCAATTGTAGTATATTTTTAAAACGCATACACAAATTCATTATTTAATTTCATTTGTAGGTAAAAAAAAAAAAAAAAACTACATCTTAACCATATTATCTAGTTTTCTTACGAGTCTTTTATAAATAAAAAACCCCATTTCTTGCTTTATATATAATTCTCTAATGTAGTATCGTTTGATTAAAATTGATTGTTTCTTTTGATTTCATTTTTCTTCCATAGTAACATCACACAAAATATCTCCATTTATCAGTTTTGTTAATTATCACCTGTGTGTATAAAAAACGTTGTGAATGCTTTATCTAATTGATTACATCATAGAATTTTAACATTTAGCCTTGTATCTCTTTATTTATTTTTAAAATCATTTTGCACAATTATTTTCATATTTATTTTCTTTTTACTGATAACCTTTATTTTTTTTTTTTAAAAAAATGTTGTATAAATAAATTTGTATTTTTATTGTTGTTTATTTGTTTAATTTAATTTCTAAATTTTTAGCTGTCTATCAATTGTAATATCATATTGAAAACTGTACACATAACATAGTTTATTTTTATTTAATTCTGGTTACCTAGCACATGTTACTTTTCTTATTTTGGTTTGTAAACAAAACAAAAAAATATTCCAACTACTTGTACACCAGGATGTGTCATGTTCTGAAAAATATTTAAATTACACAATAATACTAAGAATATTACCATTAAGAAATTTGTAAGACAGGGTGACTCTATATCTCTAAAACTTTTTATGGCAGTGCTGCTTCAAAATATTTTGTGGTTTAAAATGGAAAAATAATGTAATACAAGTAAATGGAGATTATTTAAATCATCTAGATTTTGCTCATGATGTAATTGTTTTATCAAATAATGCTTTAAGAGGTTCAGAAAATGCTGCAAGAATTATGAGAGAAAAACAAAAAAGTAGGACTAAAGCTAAACGTTAAAAAGACTAAATAAAGATTGACAATGATGAGTTAGAAAAAGTTAACAGGTATAAATAATTTGGTCAGATTATTATTACAGATACAAACATAATGGAAAATTAATCTTATAATTAAACTTGTTTGGTGTTTTTTTTTTTTTTTGGCAGAAATAACTTAATATTAAAAGGAAATATTCCAATGTGTTTGAAAAGAAAGATTTTAATAAATATGTTTTACCAGTTCTTACTTATGGATTTGAGATTTGGACAGTTAACAAAATAGCAATGCAGGGACTTCAGACCAGTCAATGAAGTATGAAGAGATGGATGTTAGAAAAAACAAGAAGAGATTGAAAATAAAATAAATAGGTGAGAGAACAAAAGGTGTTACTGATGTGGATTGTGAATTCACTGTAAATATTAAATTTTAATATTAATATTTGATGGTAATAATTCTTTCATATGTTTTCATAATTATACTCTAGAGCAGTGGTAAGAAATCTGGTTCCTACTGCCCACTAGTGGATGTTCCAACCTTCATGGTGGGTGGTATGGGTTTTGTCCGATATTGAAGCACTTTCTTTTTTTAAATTTAATTGACTTTTTAAAAAATTTTCATAGCATTATTTAAAAACATTTTCATTAGGTTTTCATAAAATTCCCCATGACAATTTAAATTTCTGAAAATATACTATTTGTATCTCCTGCGCATAAGTTTACTTCATGTTACGTAAGTGAAACTAAATTATAGTTCGACCATTAACAAAAGAGCATTTTCCCAAAATAACTCACACATCTCCCTTCCTCCCCCTAAATCCAATGCATGAGAAGCATGCACATATGATGATTTATGGTGCAGGTTCTTTTGTTTGTGATCACATTGATCAGTACACAGTTAGATTTGTGAATAGTGAGCAGCTTCAAACAAAATATGAAATATTGCGAGCCGATGTCTCAAAAAAAGAAATGCACAGATGGCTATTTATCAGAGTATCTAAAGATGAGTTTCATAGAATCTGTTGTAAATAAACAACACCCAATGTGTTTATTGTGTCATAAAACATTATCCAATGAAGGAATGAAGCCAAGTCAATTGTGAGAACATCTTGCTACAAAGCATCCAAATGATAAGGACAAGCCCATTGAATATTTTCCGGAAATGTATAAAAAATTTCAAAATTATTCAACAATCTTTGCACCAATTAAAAAACAACATGCAGTGAACAAAGATGGATTAATTGCCTCTTATCGCATTTCACAACTAATTGCAAAAAGTGATAAAAGCTATAAATGAAATTAAGCAAAGCATATAATTTATACATATATACAAAACAAAATATCTTTCCTGTCATTTACTTTAAATAGGAACTTCCTTTAATGTCAAAAGTTGTTTTCACGAGATTGATGACCTCAAATTAAAAAAAAAATATCATTAATGTTTCTTTTATTCTTTTTTTTTCAATTCACTTTTTTCATCAAAGCCAACTTCCGCATTGTCAAATTATATATTATGACCTGTATTCAGTCCATGGATATACAAAGCTGAATTGTGAAATCTATTTTTAAGTCTACTCTTATGAAATTTAACTCTTTCATTAAGACTTAATTTACTTTGAACTTTATAAATTTTACTGAAACTGCAAGGAATCTTATAAACTACCCTAGAAAAAGATTCAAAATAGTCGGTCAACAGCAAATCTATTCGTGAAGTAGTGTTACTATTCCTTGCATTTTGTCATAAAATTTATTTACATCAAAGTTTTTAAATCTTAATGAAAGAGTTAAAATTCATGAGTAGACTTAAAAATAGATATCATAACTCAGCTTTTTATATTTATGAACTGAATACAGCTCACAAAATATTATTTGACTATGTCCAAGTTGTCTTTTATGAAAAAAAGAGGAATTGAAAGAAAGAGTAAAAGAAACTGATAATATTTTTTTTAGAATCTGAGACCATCAATTTCATGAAGATATACTTTGATGTTAAAGGAAATTTGTGTTTGGAAGATATATATATATATAAACCATTATACAATTATAAATATCCAGTAATGCCCTCTGTTTAAAAGTCTATATCTCAATAATAGCGAACTTCAAAATGATCATTTTGAAGTTCGCAATTATTGAGATATAGACTTTTAAACAGAGGGCATTACTGGATATTTGTATTTGTATAATGGTTTATATATTTGTATAATTATTTCAGTTAGTGTTAACAGTAACTTTCTTTTCACATATATATATATATTGCATATTTTATTGAATTTTACTTGAAAAGGTCTATTTGTTAATAAATGAAATTATGGTTGTGGAAGAATTTTAATAAACTTTTATTTTTTTGGCCAGTATTATAATGTTATATAAATTACTATTTTAACAGAAAGAATAACACCATCAAGTACAAGCCTTCATAATCAATAAATGCAGAAAGGTTTGGGCATAAAATACTATCTAGTGCCTACTCATCCAATCTTTCCAGACTAGTTTCTAGCTTTAGGATTTTATCAGTGATCAGTCTTGGAATTGAGAGCACTGCATAAAACTTTCTATATTCAGTGATAATGAAGGCTTACACTTGGTGGCACTACTGTATGGAATTTGCTACTGTTTTAATAGCCTGTATACACATATGAAATGGTGATCATGTGATTTTTGATAGTTAGAAAGATAGGTGGATAAATAAACATAATTAATTAAAGGTATTTAAAAATATATTTTTTCTCAATTGTTTATCACAGAAGCTTTAATTTTTTTACCAGTTTAATTTTCAAGACAGAAGGGCCAAATTTTTATTTTCCCCCTACTCTGATATTATCAGTTCAAAGGATTGAATGAAACAATATCATTTTTATTTAAATTTATAGCATGAGATCATCTGTGACACAAGCTTTTGGTTTTTTAAGGAGTTAATTTCCATAAACTTTGTTTAATCTTTTATTTATTAATTGTAACCTTAATTTCAGTATTTGCTAATCTCTGAATGTTTTGAATCATGTTTTTATTCACTTTTCCATTGTTTAAGGATATATTTTGCTATCATACTTTCATTTAAGTACATGTTTTATATTCATTCTTATATTAGTTTAGTCATGTATTCAATGTTTTGTTTTGTTTTACTTTTTTAATCATGTTCATCTAATTATAAAATTTATTTTTAATATGTTTTTACTTTAGTAATTTATTCTGCAATGTGTTTATGTTGGTTTAGTAATTTGTTTGGAACAGTTTTATAAGTACTTTAGTAACTGAAATACAGGCTTATTATATACCTGTATCAATATATGTAATATATAAAATATATGAGCACAGACTTTCACATGACCAACCACTTACCACTCTATCTCATATCACTGATACATTTGAACACAGATATATTGAAAAGATAAATAATCACCATTATACATATTTCATGCTAAACCAGCAATCATCAGTTGGTCCAGATTATCATCTCTACACATATATGCTACAATAACTGATCAGATATATATTAAGATAGCCAATCCTCATACTTTAATGGACAGGCTTCAATCCATTCAACACTCCAACTCTTCAACCATCCATCCAATTGAAAATCTGATCATGAAATGCTCAAAGGCTACCCTGAGATGAAATCTCTGAAGGTGTTTAGATTTTAATAATTGCTAACTGTAATAATACGATTTGCATGTTGTTGTTTTTGTTTTTGAAAAAAATTTGAACATATTTATTTGTTAATTGCAAAATTAACCTTAATATTGACTAACTTCTAAATGATTTTTTCTGATATATTTTGCTCATTCTTTTCATTAGGTTAGTCATGTATTTTGCACCATACTTTCATATATAAACATGTTTTTTATTCATTCTAGAATTCAGTCTTGCATTTAACATTTTATTTGCTTTAATTTTTTATTGATCTTCATGTAATTATAAAATTAATCTTTAATAATTAAAATAAGTTTTCATAGTTCTACTTGATAATTGTAAAATTAATTTCAATTTTCAATATTAATTATGCATGGCATACCATGGTTAATAAATTATATCAAATTTTACATTAGTTTAGTAATTTAATTTGTGGACCAACTAACCGAATTGTTTAATATGTTCTTTTGTATGACATCTCTTGTACCTTTTTTTCTAGTTTTTGATGAAACTTGAAAATTTTTTTTTAATGTGTCAAAGCATCGGCGGAGAAGCGAACCCTGGGACAACTGCTTATAAGGCAGCTGTGTGGTGCTTGACTATCTGAAACAATTTTATAACAGAAGCAAAACTCCATACAGTAGTGATCATGTGATGTTTAGTGGTTTAAACAGTTTTATAGGTATCATGAATAAAATATTTAGAGTTGGTAGTGGTTTGATGGCTGCCCTTCATTTCAGCAATGTCCTAGAGTAATTATTTAAATAATGTCAGTATTACAAAAGAAACTAGAGAACAAAAAATGATCGCCAAAGTAATAAATATATTGTTATTTAGCAATAAAAAGTCTGACAAGAAATATGACGTATGTTTTTCTAAAATAGATTAGTTCTTTTAATAATCAGGCAGTTTTTAAGTGTAATTTGCCCGTTTTTAAAAAAAATTTAAAATTTTAGAAAATATGTATAATCAAAAATAATTTGATATTGCATTAATATATGATTAAAAAAAATTATAAAAGTTATTGAAATAAATAACATTAATTAAAGCCAAAAGTGTAATAAAAATAATAAAAAATAATACAGTGTATAAATAAATATAATTATACTATTTATTTTTAAAATTATGTATTATTACTGAAACAAAGTAAGATACCATTAAATGAAAAATAGGAATAACTAAACAAAACTGTATAGTACAAACACATACACACATTGTAAATGATCATAGCTTACGAATATGAAATTGAAATAAAAGTAATTGCAATTCTCATAGGTCTATATTTAACCAAGGATATGAAAAGAAAAGAGTAGATGAAATCTATATGATAACAGTCATTTGCTTTCAGTTTACTGACATTGATTATCAGTTAAATAAACACCCAAATTTCCATATTGTAACTGAAACATCCATCCGGACAGTAACAGGCAAAATTAATGATATAACATAACACTAGCAAGCATCACATGATCACATCTCCAATACTAGCACATAATTGTTTATAAACAAAGCAAAACTCCATATAGTAGTGCTATCTGTGCTAAACAGAGCATTGATTACTCTGTTTAGCACAGGTGGCACTACTATATGAACTCTGTTTAGCACAGGTGGCACTACTATATGGAGTTTTGCTTTGCTTTGTTTATAACATAACACTGTTATGATATAATCCTGTTGTGGCCAGGGTACACCACAAAGACCCATCACAACATTACATGAAGATATATTAATTTGCCCCAAATTAAATTATGTGAATATTCATTTAATAACTATTTCTCATTAATGACTGTATCCTAAAACTACATTTCAAACCTTAAACTGAGATTTTATTTACATGAGACTTTATGATGACCATGAACAAGATGGCACAATCCATAAAACTACCAAAGATTACTTTTCCAGAATTAAATATATGATCCATTACAGGCCATTTAACAAGTCGATAATAATTATAATTAGCATCTTAATATGATTGGTTGTAACTCAGATAGATTCAAGATTTTAATACAGTGATGCTCTGTAGAATATTTGCTTTGCAATAAAAAGGTAAACAACATAAACTTAGATTCTTTCATCATTAATTTAAATTATCAAATCATTACCGATGTGACTATTATTGTTATAGGTAAAGTGTACGTTATAATATTAGAAAATAGGTTCAATTATAATATTGGCTAGCAACTTGATTTATTAATTTCGGTCCCAATATCACAAACATCAATAAAAGTAATAAATTCTGGATTATATTCCATAACTAACAAAGCAAAGCCAAAGTGATGATTGACATAAATGAGATTTTATTATCCCCTACACATCACTGATTACCCAAGAACAAAAGCAGTAAGGTATTCTCTTAGAACTTCAGCAAACCTTATATGAATCATCACTGACAATATGTGCTCTAATATATGATCTACTTAATATAATAGATTTTCTGATTCTATGTGTGACAAATAGCAATGATATAGTTAAGTTAATTCATATAATTATCATTTATTTACAACTCAATTAATACCAATAAATAATAGATTAATACAATGATAAAAAAATAATTAAATAAAACAAATTACCATCACATGTACTTGTTTTATACATGAGTTCCAAAACAACACAATATATGACTTTCTCACCAATGGACTTCATTTCAGCCCTTGTGGGAGCCAGGATGGGTTCAAACACTGAGTCAATCACATCTCCAATATGTCAATAACAGAAACATTACACATATGCCACATATTTATAATAATAATAATAAATATTGGTACTAATAAACATACAAAAGTCGGTCATGCAGAGATAATGAACCAAAGAGAAAATTTGATTCTCAACTCAGCTTGAAAATTTGATTCACAACTCAGCTTGAAATATTATATAAATTGACCTCTAATAATTATGAAAACAATTTGTCAAATGCCCGCTTTATAGCTGATAGCTGAACACATGGGATCAATCTAAAAATGAGGTAACAACATCCGCATCATAATGCATGGAGACTCTGCTGAAACATAAATTTATACAACAAATAGCAATGGTATTCCTGTGGATGTATTCCTCCACACAAAGAAATAAAAAACCATTAAATGCTCTGTGGATTTTCTAGCCATCATCAGAGCAACAAGCACCATTATGGAATATTCTGAGATTAACCGCCAGTGCAGAAATGAATATAAAGAATATAATAAAATGTCAAGAGACAATTCTCTGGATTAGACCACCAACACAGAATAATACCATATAACATTATACAACAGTTCAGACATTTCTTTCCCAAATAAAAGATATATAAAATCATCCTCATCAATAAAAGTGCTAAATTAGAAGACCTATACCGTCCTACAGGCATGAATTAAGACATAAAATGATGTAAGTACTTTACTATAGGAAATAACTGAGATAATAACCAGCTCTGCCTAGGACATGGGTGAAATAATAACACATAGTAAATATAATATGAGCATTGTCACAAAACCCTGAAATGACATATGGGATTAAGCCATATGGTGTTGATACACATTATAAATAAATTCATTAAATAATCATTAAATCTTTACACAAGCGCTGTTGCTTAATAATTGATTTTCATCAATCCCTGTATCACATTTTTAATCTAATTAATTTAAATAAATAACTATTTTAAACTCAGTAGAATATCTACCATGAACTTCATACACATATAAGTTAATATAAAAATATAAATAAAAAAAACCTACATACTTGTTTAAATAACTACACTAAGTTCAAATACATAATATTTCAAATATATTGAATATTCACCATTGGTGATTATTTATCTTTTCGACATATGTGTGTTCAGGTGTATCAGTATTATGAGATAGTGTGGAGAGTGGTGGGTCATGTGAAAGTATGTGCTCATACCCTGTCTGTAACATATAAATTAAATAGTTTTCAATTATAACATATAGAATTTTGTGAGTTTGATTATATTCCTCTTCATTTCCACCATAATGAATATTCCACAATTAATTGATTCACATGTAGGCTCTCTGAATATTTGAGTTATTTATAAATGATAGAACATGTATAATACTGAAACGCATAAAAATGTATCACCTCCATCTAAAGAAACTCCTTATGAATGTTTAAAGCTGATCCTTTTTTAATACACTATCACATGAACATAGAGCATCCTTCCATATATAAACCTCATTACTTCCATTTAGGTGCTACTCCAAAGTCAAAATATTTCATTACTTTTAATTTAACGAGTAAGTGTCAAAGACTAGGAATGATTGTGCAAATAAACAATTATCCCATAAGTGTCATGACAGTTATAAACTAATTTTCTGATTGGCTATTACTGTTTTTCAACAGCTATATTATTATTTTAACAATAAGATGATAACACGCAGAATAGGAATGTTATCTCTGATAAAAGTTCAAAGTATGATATAGCTAACTCTTTATCATTCAGACACTTTAAGATTGTTATAACATTATGCTCCACACATATATGGTTTAATTATATAATATAAAGTCATAAAAGTAAAACATTATATCCAAGGTTAATATAGTCTGTACGCAATAAAAAATATTTCCAGGTAGACTGACCTTTAAAATTGTTATTCCCATTGTTGTGGTTAATAAAACCAGTACATTTCAATTCAGAAATTTTGAAAGATAATCAGCAGTTAGATTCTTGGTTAGCAGACTTGAACAGACCTGTTTAGCCACTCATATTGTCATTAACACATAATAACATTGCAGATTTGAATTATATAAGAAAAAAATTAATTTAACCCTTTATCTGTCCTTAATTTTAAGAAATAGCTCCCATATTTGTTATATATTTAACAACAGAAACTTTACACACACACACATCCTCTTCTATTCCAATTTAAAAAAATCTCTGAACATTCTCTATTCCTTTTATACAATTGCATTTCTCCTCATTTACGTATTTCTGTTAAAAATAAAAGAAGAAAAAAATGTGTTTATTGTATTTTATCAACTAATTCAAGATAACTTAAATAAGTCATTTTAATTAAACTAAGGTTAATTTTTAGGATGAGATAAAGATATTATTATTAGTATTTATATTCTACTAAATTTGATAAAATGTGCTGTTGATTTTTCATGTTAAATGCAGCTAGTCCAACTCAATAATTGGAAAATAGGCAAAACCAACAAAAATATGCAAAAAAAAAAAAAAATGGAATTAGATAATCTCATCATTGAGTCAGCTTAAATACAAGTATCAAGTATAAACAAAGTGCTAACTATGGTAATTAAGTCACCTAGAAGAAGATAGAGTAATTTTAAATCAGTTCCACCAAGCTACATATTTTGTACCAAAATATAAATTACAATATATATATAAATTTATGTTAAATAGACAGTAAAACTATCCATAAACATTAACAGTTATGCAAACATGAACAACTCTGTAATATGATTTATTAAAAAAATAAAGAAGTAATAACTAAATAATAATTTCATAAAGCAAATAAATTTGAAAATTAATTCAACTTACATAAAATAATAAAGTTGCTATTCTTCGTCCTATATCTTCAAAAAAGGCTCCTTTTTCATCCTTTGAAAAAATAATAGTCATTAATAACAGAATTGATACAGGCAAAACTTTCTATACATATTGTTACTCAGTGCAAGCCAGAGTAATCAAGAGATACCAGAAGGCTTAGGAACTAATGCAACCCTGACGAAGGCCACAAGTCAGAAACTAGTCTGGGGATATTAAATGAGTAGGTACTAGATGGGGGATTTTACACACAAGCCTTCTGGCATCCATTGATTACTCTGGCTTGCACTGAATGGCAATATGTATAGAGTTTTGCCTGTTTTGATAACAGTTATGAGCAAGCATAGGAAATGGTGATAATGTGATGTTTAATAACAGAATTGCTGATGTCAATAAAACTTTTATACTTGCTATTATTTTATATATCAGTAAGTAAATAAAATGCAAGAAATATTATTAAACATCCTAAGATCTAGTAAAGCTCAAAATATGACTATTGCGTCATAACTTTATTATACAAATGATTTTGCTTCTTGGTATATCTACAAAACAGTAATCACTGTGTTTGGTTAGATAATAATGAAAAACCAAATAAAAATATTAAAAATGTTTAAATTACAATAGGTATTATTTAATTTATAAATAGCACGTAATTTAATATACGATTTAAATTTTAAAAAGTGTAAAATGATTAAAACTAGAAAAAGTATGTTGCAATTTGAAAAAAAAACAACGTGGTTAAACTAAAATGTGTCATTTAAATAAAAAATGATACACTAGTAGAAAAAAATAGAACACTTAATTTTCTTGAACTAAAGCAGATTTAGTAAAATAAAAAGCAATAGATATGATATTTCAAATTATTGTACAAAGTATAATCTTCCACCTTATTACCTTAAAACTAATTCTCATGACTCTGTAATAATTTAATATGTAATTTTAAAGCTAAAATGTCGAGAGGTCATCGCAACTGCCTTGCAAGCAAGTAGTTGGTTGCAGATGTTTGTGGGTTCGCCTCTCGGCCGATGCTATGACATATGAAAATATATATATATTTTTTAGATATAACAAACCTATATATAACTAAATATACATAAAAATTTGGAAATAGACATCATTAAATAGTGGATTTAAATTAAATAAAAATCAGTCTTCTTATATATATATATCATAATAGGACAATGTTAATAACTTTTATAAAATTATTAAAAGATAAGATATGATTTGATTTTCATACTAACACTTATTAAAATAACTGTTTGTAGATAAAAGATTTGTTTTTATTTTAAATTTAAAGAATTGTTTGTGTAATCCTTCAGAATAATACAAAAAATAGAAGTGGAATATAAATCATTAATATATATATAATAATGCCAGTCCATAACGCTATACTGAAATATATATACAAATATTAAATCACCCCACATGGGTAAGAAATCCAACACCACCCTCTGTGAATTAATATATAAATACGAACTCTAATGTATTTATATATTAGTTCACAGAAGGTGCTATTGTATATCTTAACCATGTGGAATGATTTAATATATATATATAATTCTTAAAATCAGTCAACACTTAGACAATCCCAATATAAATAACAACCACAATCTCAACCTGTTGTCAAAACAATCTTCTTTTATATTGTAACCTGACTAAATGACACACCCACCAACTACTATGATGTATGTTAGATGTAAATAATAAACTTCCAGCTCTTTTTAATTAGATTTCTTTCTTTTACATAAAATTCTGATAATATAAATATTACTCATTTCAGACCTATTACACATTATAATATAATTATAGCTTCACTAACGCAGCGATAAAAAAGTAGCATATTTATAATTACAATTTTTACTAGTGAAGAGAAAAACAATTTATTAAATAAGATACCAATAATCACGAGATTTGCTTTTGAATCATCCAATAAGGTACCTCTTTTTAGCATTAAGTATGCATCAAAAAGTATATTCTCAATGACAGAGGAATATCACAAACACTACTACCCTAAAATATCAAGGATATTCCAATGACTTTCAATAAAATAAGTAAATTGTATTTAATATTAAAATTTCCTATGTTAAATTTAAATGAATATACTATACAGTCTTACACACACCTTCAAATATATAATGTAATATATAATGTGTACGATCAGATGGGTCAGTCAATATGAGATGGCATGGAGAGTTGAGGGTCGTGTGAAAGTCTGAGTTCGAATCTCTTATATGTTAAATTTAATTATAATATAATGTAATATTCATCTACTTATTAAAATGATTGTATACCACTTCTTTATTAACATTTCTTAATTCACTTAACATCTCAGGTAACTATTGTTTCTTGAAATGACTAATCAATTTACAGAACCAAATGTAGAGAGGGATGTCACTTACATTCAGCTACATTTAAAACTAATTAAGAAACAAATATTCTAATCAATTCCATCTTTTCAGGAATAATTAATTAAATTTTCTTATAAATTGACTAAAACTAAATTAAAATTATTAATCAATACTTATTACTATTAATTATGATAAACAAATTTAAAATAATTTCTTATCACTATGTATTCTAATCTAATCATTTTAATTTTATATAGCATACTAGTTATTAGATAATTGAGTAAGATGAAGAAAAATTGAATTAATTGATATTAAAATATAAGATTACATGTCTTGAACAATCGTAATATTTTTTTCTTATTTATTATCCTCTTTTAGATGATGTGCAATAAGCCCTAATTACAATATATATGTTGCAAGGATGATAAATAATGACTTCGAAACAAAAGAGACTCTCAACCCTTTATTAATTTAAAAACAAGAATGAACGTTTATTACAGTAGTAATACAAAATTTAAAATAATTTACACATCTCTTATATTCAATACTTAACATATTACATCAAACTTTATAGATTAACATTAACAAAATACTTATAATAAGCTAAAATAATTTTACTTCAGTTTAAAATTATTTACAAATAGGGTATAGTATAATCAATGATGATTGCCAATTCCTGAACAAGCTTTGTGATAAATGCTTAGCCAGAGCTAGCATTTAAAATATCTGTGTCAGGACCCCCCCCCCAACCTCTGACCATGTTTTCATGCTTTGGCACTCCTCAGAAAGGTGCTAGGGTAGGTTCAGACACTAAGTCTAAAAATACCAACTTGGGTTGGTGGGGGTCCTGACACAGATATTTTAAATGCTGGTTCTGGCTAAGCATTTATCACAAAGCTTGTTGAGGAATTGGCAATCCCCATTGATTATATCTTACAAGCTTAAGAGAATTGGGTCATGTGATCTGTGACTCTTAGTTTGACTATTTAGGGTATAGTATATTTCATATTTCACTCCATTGATATTAAGATACTTTTTAATATTTTTGTATTAAAAATAATAAAATATACAATTTGTATTTTCATCAGGTTATAAAGGTTTCACCAACATATTCTTTTATATTATCATTCATTCATCTTTAATCTTCCTACGATGCTATTATACAATTACAATTCTATAACTTATTTTACTCCTATTTTTATTATGTTGTTATAAAATAAATATTTAATTATTTAAAATGTTCATCAACATATGACATTTTTTTACATTACTTACAATAATATAAACAATTATCAAAGTTTGTTTTCATTATCATATATCTTATATTTCATACTTTCATTCAGTATTTTGATCTCTAATATCCAATAAAAACATTCATAAAATATTTCTTCTTCCATGCTTTTAACAACCTATTTATTTTGTGTTTCATCATTCTTGCAATAAATGGATTTACCTTATAATCATTCGAAAGTTTAGCTATTACCAATATTTAAATGTTTAATTTCATTATACAGTGTTTATATACCAGTGTGATTTTTTTATGATAACAAGTGTGGGATGGATACCTTATAAAATTACAATAAATAGCAATACCATGGACTGAATGTAACTTAACGCCACATATTATTTTGTGTGTACCTTAATTTTCTATCCTGGCTACTATTTTAAACTCATAGATTTGAGAAAAATATCACTATTCATTTTATCACAAATATTCTCATTTACTCTATACTGTATCATATTAAACTTATGTCAACACATTTCCAACACTACAAAATTTCCAATAAATCTATTTTTCCATACCTCTAAATTAAGATCTGACACTCCATATGAAATACTTATCATCATATAAAATACAATTCATCATTTCTCAAATAACATCTAAACTTATCCCTAACATCTTAATACTTTTCAACATATCAAGAGGGCTAAAAACAAACAAATAGATTATGATATAATTTATTATAATAAATCATTTATATTTAACTTATAAAGAGATCTATCACATGGATGCTTATATACTCATATTAGTTTTACTATATATATATATATATATATTCAATCCTTCATCATATACTTTTATTTAAATACACATACTATTAATATCATATATATTTATTTTACCTGATTCTGTGCTTAAACTTATAGAACAATATTTTATATTTTATTAAAAAATAACATATTACCTTAATCATAATATTTTAGGATTATCATTGATGACTCTCTTTTGGATATCATTTCATTCACATTATGGAATTATAATCAAAAAATAAATTTTTGATTTTTTTATACAAGACATTCTAGAATACTTAAACCTAAAAAATAATATCTGAAATAAATAATTCTAAGTACTTGAAACTATCTTAATATTATAGTCAATACCATTAAAATAATATAAACAAAAAAAAATTTTTAATTCCTTGAAAATAAAAAAAAACACAAAACTTCAAGGGAATAAATGGTTACTATGATGATGACACAGCACCTTTTTTTTTGAAAAATAAAAGCTTTATTTTCTCTCCTTCTCTCCCCTTCATGCTTTTCACCATTATTTATCATAAATGGAAATATGAGTAAAAATCAACATAAAAGTTATTTATTAATAGTAATAATAAGTTCTTGTATCAAAAGTTTATACTTCCTTATTTTATTGAGAAATTCTTTCACACTTTGGTAAATATATATTTTACTATCTAATAAAGACATTTATTATATTTTTAAAAAGTTTAATTTCTCTTTGCATATTCCAAAAATATATACCTCTAGATTTATAATTCTGAGACTTTTCTTCTGAATAATTCATGTTTAATATATTAATAATTATGGATATCTAGTTGATATTGCCATTAGTAATTATAATTTTTTAATTAAAAATAGTCTGCATTATATCTTTCTTCTCTTAGGTCATTATCATCTGAATAAAATCATTAATAAATTCATATCTTGAAATGTCAATAGTCTTAATGAATAAAAGTAATTATCTCTATCCTTACTGAAGATAAGATTTAGTAGAAAATGTTTTCTATCATTATGTATACGAAAATTAATAAAAACATATTCCCTATGTCGCCTTTTAATTTTCTGTAGGAAAAACAATTTGATAATCTGTAGTTTTTCTTATTGAATTATATTTTTATTTACTTGAATGAAGTTCTGTTCTTTCCAATGTCACTAAGTTTGTAGTCAGCCAATGTTGAATATCAATGAAGATAGTTTTGCTTCTTATTCAGTGATGAAATTAATTAATAAACTTTTTAAAATGTATTCCATGATTTTAAAAATTATTATTTCCTTTAATGTTAAAACAATAATATTTTAATAAATTTATACTTACAACTTTTAAGATAAGAAAATACAGTTTCTTCTTTAAATATTTTATTTTATTTGAATTTAGTAGTTGAGGTTAGAAGATATAGAGTTCTGAAGAAGATTGCTGGGGCAATCGAAACTGTACACTGTAAAAGAGGGTAGTAAATAAAGCATTGTGTAACAGTAGTAAAGTGCATAGATGATTTAATATTATGAAGATCATCACTTTACAATATGTATTGTTTAAATATATTTATTATCTAGATAAAAAACAGTTAATTTTATAATCGTTTAATTCCATTATTGAATAAATATCTAGATGAAAATGAATCACTTTAAAAGATATACTTTATTCTTTCTTCGAAAAAATTGTTATATATCTGGAAAAAAAATAAAGTTTAGGTCAATTTGGAAATTTAGAGTATAGGTATTTAGTATAAAATCAGTATATTTAAAAGAGTCAAATGCGCAATATTTAAATAAAAACAGTAATGATTTTTTATATGCTAAATATAACAATATGCTAATTATAATTAACATAATATACTAACGTTTTCAAAATCTACATGAGGATCATAATGCCCACCAATGCCATAATTCAGAACCTAAAGAAATATAAGTAAATAAAAATAATTTATATATCATTGAGTTGAAGGTTTTATTTTAGATATTTATAATTTTATATAATAAAAGATAAAACAATTTTTAAATCATTTAATAATATACAAACAACCATGGATACAACCCAAGAGCATTTGTTTATTGGGCCAGTTGGATTTTTCATTTTATGCACATATTATATATACATATATTGTAACTAGGAAGCCATATAAAAACTAAAACAATATTTAAAAAAGTATTTAAAAAAAGAAAGACACAAAACCAAAAGCCCTACTATTATTTAAAAAATTGATAAAATATGGTTAATAAATGGTTATAATTTGTATTGCCTATGGTTCAATAACCTGGTCAATATATGATACGTATGTGCATATAATAATAAATAAATAAAATTTCATATATTGATATTAAAATATTATATATAAAAAGAATATTGTTGTTAGTCAGTGTTTAAAATAAATAATATAAAAAAAGTAATATGTTTATTACTCTGGTGTCTAATAATCTTTATTTTTATTGCAATCTATAAAATATTATTCTTTACAACTTTATTTATGTGAATGAGTATATTTAAAAGAATGATAGACAAAATGTGATAAAATCAATAAACAGTTTTTTGCAATGATTGCCTGATGAGTAATATAGCATGATTTTTGAATAAAATATACAGCGAAAGCAGATAATGAAACTGTTGACACATAATTCGAAAGCTCCTGATTTAAAAATTGAACCATGGAATAATAATATATTTTAAATAGATCAGAAATCAAAGACATGAATTTCTAAGAGAATAATATTGAGTGGGGGATTTACCCCTCAATTGCTACTATATTTTTTCAAGAATTCAGAAAACATAGTATAGAATTGTATAATATTAATCTCTCTTCAAAATTAATGAATATCTCATATTTCATAATATTTGTTAATCAACCAGGAAGCAAAAAAAATATAAAAATATTGTTCAAAAACAAAATTGGATATTTAAAGCTGATGGATGATAATAATAACTCCATTCAATTATCACATCACCAACTTTGATATGGATTACATAGGGGGTCCAAAGAAACAAACAAGTACAATTGACAGTTACTATTCAATATTGTATCATTTAGATTAAAAGAATAAAAAAACTTTAATATTATTTTATGCAATTTTTTTTTGCTTCTTACATTAATTCAAATATATTTTAAAAGTAAAATAGCTTATTATTTGGTTGGGGGAGGTGTGGTCACGTGTTGGACTACTGTCTTCCCATGTACATATTTCCTAATTATTAATATGTTTGATATTTTGATTTCTAAAGGTTTTTTTTATTGAGCATAGTTCTAAAAAATTTGGTGTTTATTTGATTGCGGCAGCATTTGATCTTTTGGCCCATTTCACCTTTTGGCCACACGATTTTTGCTTTTTATTTTTCACTTGGACATTTTCTAATTATTATAGATTTAATATTGTCAATTTTAGAGGTATATGATTTTATTTTTTCATTGAGCATAATTTTACAAAAATTGCATGTTTTTCTTTTTGAATTCTTGTTGGAAATTGCGATTTTTTAACTAATGATCAAAATAGTTGGAATACCAACAATGGCGACTGGTATTATTATCTGACTTTATTTATTGCTTAGTTGTCTCAGCTCACCTTAGAAACCAATATGGTGGATATCACACTCTAGCTTAGTATCAAAGTATATCATATAATAAGCATTTGTTAATAAAATTATTATTTTAATATTTATAGTGACGTTATTTAATATAGCATAATTTACAGAAAGTATAAATTAACTTTAAATCAAGTTTTTCATCTTTAATAGTTAAAGTTTAACTGTAAACTAATTTTTCAACTTAGTTATTTTTTTAAGTCTATCCACTTTATGATAATTATTTTATTTCTGATCAGTATAACATTTACACATATATATATATATATCAACAGATGGCGTTCTACCAAAAACACCATCAAGCGTATGTTTACATAAACGTCAGAGCAAGCATTGACTATCTCTAACTTTAATTCCACTTTCAGATCATGATTTCAAGCTATTTGCTATCATCAGTGAAAGATAGGAATAAGAAACTAGATCTAAACACAAACTCTGAGCGTTTATGAAACAGTTTCTATTCAGCTTGCAAGCGTGAATCTTTTAGACACGTAATGTCTTCAAACTCAGCATAGCAAGCCAGATAGCTATATGGGTCTGATCTCAGTTCAGCATCACCACATAGTAGAAGCCTCTGCAAGACCTCAAAGGTACATTTATGAAAAACAAAAAACAAGTTAAAAACTTGCTAATGCTTGTATTTATGTCGACAGATGGCGTTCTACCAAAAACACCGTCAAGCTCTGACGTTTATGTAAACATACGCTTGACGGTGTTTTTTGGTAGAACGCTATCTGTTGACATAAATACAAGCATTAGCAAGTTTTTAACTTCTTTTTTGTTTTTCATAAATGTACCTTTGAGGTCTTTCTAGCAATGATATATATTGCAGAGGCTCCTACTATGTGGTGATGCTGAACTGAGATCAGACCCATACAGCTATCTGGCTTGCTATGCTGAGTTTGAAGACATTACGTGTCTAAAAGATTCACGCTTGCAATCTGAATAGAAACTGTTTCATAAACGCTCAGAGTTTGTGTTTAGATCTAGTTTCTTATTCCTGTCTTTCACTGATGATAGCAAATAGCTTGAAATCATGATCTGAAAGTGGAATTAAAGTTAGAGATAGTGAATGTTTACTCTGACATTTATGTAAACATACGCTTGATGGTGTTTTTGGTAGAACGCCATCTGTTGACATAAATACAAGCGTTAGCAAGTTTTTAACTTGTTTTTTGTTTTTCATAAATGTACCTTTGAGGTCTTTCTAGCAATGATATATATTGCAGAGGCTTCTACTATGTGGTGATGCTGAACTGAGATCAGACCCATATAGCTATCTGGCTTGCTATGCTAAGTTTGAAGACTTTATGTGTCTAAAAGATTCAAGCTTGCAAGCTAAATAGAAACTGTTTCATAAACGCTCAGAGTTTGTGTTTAGATCTAGTTTCTTATTCCTGTCTTTCACTGATGATAGCAAATAGCTTGAAATCATGATCTGAAAGTGGAATTAAAGTTAGAGATAGTGAATGCTTGCTCTGACATTTATGTAAACATACGCTTGATGGTGTTTTTGGTAGAACGCCATCTGTTGACATAAATACAAGCGTTAGCAAGTTTTTAACTTGTTTTTTGTTTTTCATAAATGTACCTTTGAGGTCTTTCTAGCAATGATATATATTGCAGAGGCTTCTACTATGTGGTGATGCTGAACTGAGATCAGACCCATATAGCTATCTGGCTTGCTATGCTGAGTTTGAAGACATTATGTGTCTAAAAGATTCACGCTTGCAAGCTAAATAGAAACTGTTTCATAAACGCTCAGAGTTTGTGTTTAGATCTAGTTTCTTATTCCTGTCTTTCACTGATGATAGCAAATAGCTTGAAATCATGATCTGAAAGTGGAATTAAAGTTAGAGATAGTGAATGCTTGCTCTGACGTTTATGTAAACATACGCTTGATGGTGTTTTTGGTAGAACGCCATCTGTTGACATAAATACAAGTGTTAGCAAGTTTTTAACTTGTTTTTTGTTTTTCATATATAATAATCAATGTTTGTATTCCAATTATAATCAAATATATATAATTCTTCAAAAAACAATACAATCATTAATACAGTAGACAATATTTTAAAAACAAATATCTACTATAATTTAACAGAAGTACTTTCAACTATCTAAGAAGTCATTATCAACTATATTCAAATTCTATTACAAAAAAAAAAACCTTATAAATGTATATAAAAACAATTACTTCATACATCAATTTTCCCACAATTCATTAATTTTTATATTAGCAGCCTGTCTTTTTATTAAATGCTGTTTTCCATTTCTTTTTAACATAGCTTCTTTAATTTTATGTTTATTATTATTTCTTTCAATACGTAAAATCTTAACTTTATTAAAATCAAAACCATATATATATGTAACATTATGATCAAAAAATACTGAAGGTGATACGTCATCATTTCTAACACTCTCGTGTTTTGATTTTTGCACCTTTGATCTTTTCTCCAATGTACACCAAGATTCACCTATACAGTATATGCTTTGTCACTAACACATGCCATTTATATATTGCACAACTTTAATTTAAAATACTACATCTATTTTTTGAATTATTTATCAATCTATTTAAATTAGGAGTAGTATAAAATGTGACTCTACATATATTTTTATATATTTGTCTTATAAATTTCAATTGTTCATTATAAATAAATGGTATTGATATCCAAGTATATTTCATTATATCAATATCTATAACACTTAAAATATTACAGTTATTATTAAACTTATAAACAATATTATAAATCAATTTATGATT
Organism: Epiperipatus broadwayi; assembly: GCA_028023455.1. Taxonomy (NCBI): domain Eukaryota; kingdom Metazoa; phylum Onychophora; class Udeonychophora; order Euonychophora; family Peripatidae; genus Epiperipatus; species Epiperipatus broadwayi. Next base: position 424,271 of record JAQFVV010000271.1, read on the forward strand.
AGATCCAATATTTAATAAATTCATAGTAAATACATTTTATATTACTTATTTTTTTGAATTATATTTACATAACTTATTATTCCTAAATAAAAATAATTTTAAACCAGATAATGTATGTACTATTGGCACATTTGAATCCTAAGGAATATATCCTCTTTTTTCAATGTCTTTTATTACCATACCATACAATAATCTAATTTATTTTTATTATGAGTAACTTTAATATCTAAATATTGAATTGTCATTTTTTCTTCAAAGGATTTACTCCATTTTAAACCTTCTAAACTATGTAATTCATTAAATAACAAATTTATAACATCTAAACTTCCACAAACAAAAACATCATCAACATCCCTGTAATAAATTTTAATGCCTTGGTAATATATATTATTATTAAGAATTATATCTTCATTTCTTGATATTACAAAATTACATATTTGTGAAACTACTGAAAGACCCATAGGCCAACCATTATTCATTTTATGACAATCTTCATTAAACATAGCATATATATTTTTATCAATAAAATATAATACATCATTTATAAGTTTTATTTTCTTAACATCAACTTTTTTTAACATCAAAGCATTTAATATATTTTTTATAGATTTTAATCTATCTATTAAACCATACATCTCACATATATCAAATGTACACATACCATCATGTTCACTAATATTAATATTATGAATTTTCTTTACAAAATCAAATGATGAACTAATAGTATATTTTCCAAATCCAAGAACATCTTTTAACAATGTTTCTATAAATCTACAATTTTCATAATAAAATGATCCACCAAAGTCAATCATTAATTCTCTAATATTGTTTATGGTATAAATTTTTGTATTGGTCCACTACTTAAATCTGAGAACCATATTTGTCAATTTCATTTACAGTTGGTTTGTATTGATAAAATATTCATCTAAAATACACAGAATTGTTTCAATTCAGCTTCTAAAAATTGAATAATTTTAGATTCAAATTAGTTAAATGTAATGAAAAATAAAAAAATAATGTTAATAATTGCAGAAAAATATAAGAAAAATGTTTAAAAATAGCCAGCAATAAAACAAAAGAATTATATTTCAACTAATGTGTGTGTCATTATTCAGTTCTGCAGTGGTCAATGTTATTCACTTTTCTTGAAGAGTGGTCACTTTCCCTTACTTTATTTTCTTGTAAAATTAAAAATTTTTCACATCAAACTTTATATTTCAATAAAGTAGTGTAAAATCTTAATTATGAAAGTAAATAATTATGATAAATATATTTATTTACATTCAAAATCAATTATGAACACATAAAACATTTTATTTTGATTTCTGACTTTTTCATTTAGAAATGCCTGATATGCAAATTACAATTAGTAGCTGTCAACCACTTGTCTTGAAGAGTGGTCACTTTCCCACATTTATTTTTTTTTGAAAAATTTTAAATTTTTCGAATCAAACTTTATATTTCAATTAATTAATGTAAAATCTTAATTATAAATGAAAAAAATTAAATATGTTCAAAATCAATTACAAACATATAAAATATTTTGTTTTGATTTCTGACTTTGTCATTTAGAAATGCCTGTGGCACAATTTCTAGAGTAGGCAGCCATCCAATCAGAGAAAAGAGGCTGGCCTACACATCAATATGTACCAATGAAAATTGATTTTTTTTCCAAAACATATCACTATATGGGGACTTTTTTGGAACTAAAATTTTAAATTTTAAATTTCCTATAGTATAAGCCTAAAATAAAGAAATTGTAACCAAAATTGACCAAGAGATGGTGCAAACTATGCTCATGAACCATAAATAATATGAATGAAAATTAAAAAGGTACAAAATCTAAGCAGAGTGGTTTAATGTTTCACCTTATAAGATTTTCTTCCATGTAAAAACCATGAAGATTTATAATATTATTTAAATCAGTTGTAGATTTTGAAAATCTCTGGTGATAAAAAACAATATAGAAACTTAAAGAAATCATGGATCTTAAGACATCATACAACATCCTTTGTTCTATTTGAAGTTTCCAAATTTTTAATTAAAAGTAGTTATAAAATTGTTGTTTTGGTAGTATTCAATTCGTTCATTTATTTATTTTTTATATATTAACATTTATGTATAGGTATCTTTGCTTATTTTTATTTATTTATTTATTTAGAAACATTAACGTGTGTATTAAATATTTTGGAAAAAAACTATTTTAGAAAGTAATTGGGAATGCTTAATGAAATTTTGGCTTCAAAATCAATAAGAATAATTATTTCCATATTTTTTGGGAAAATGAGATGTATATGACATAAATTTAGATCATTAAAAGTCAAATTAATTTTCGGGAAGAAAACAATATGTAGTTAAAAGTAAAAGAGAATTAATGCACTGTTAGATGACAAAAAAATCAGCATACTAACAGTATTAAAGTTAGTAAATACTGGATGTAGGATAAAAATTTTATAAAAAGTCTGAGCCAGTAATTTGACAATAATTATTATGCTATTGTTGTGGTGGAAAAAAATAAACATGCACATGTGTAAAAATGTAAAGGAGAATTTCAAAAGTTCTAATTTATTAAGTTTATTCTTATTACATATATATTGTGCCATTACAATTTGGTCACCAGCCAAATTTATAGTAATGTGCATGTAGAAAAGGTCAAACAAAATCATCATCACAATTTTATATAATCATAAAAGAAGCTGTAGGGCATCCAAGTTCAAACCCTACCAGATTAAAATCTTAAAAGCTTTAAACAGAGAAAGAATGGGTCAACAATTACATGCTTTACTTGTTTGTGTGTTGATAGAAAGGTAATACACACATTTAAACTATTTAATATTTAATTTCTTTAAAAAGCAAAGTTACAATGCATACATATAGGCAATGTATGTGTAAATTATTTATTTGTTTTATATTTCAAATATTCAACATTTTAACTTTCTTTAAAACTAAGCTATGCTTGATCAATTCTAACATTTTATTCTATACTTTTATTTTGCTTTTCTTTAATTATAATTGGGATTTAAAAGTTACAGATTTAATTAAATAATTGGGTTATAATTCCTAAGCTAGCAATCATATTATTTAAGGTTAGTTTATGAATGATTTGAAAGAATGAAGGATGTGTGTACATTACATACAAAAATTTACATTTCCTAAATATTGAAAGAAAAGGAAGTATTAAATCTGTCAAATTATTTTTTTTGTACAATTGTTTGTTAAAAGAGGAAATCTGTTTAATCAGATATCGATCTTTGTAGCAATTTTTTTTTTGTAAATGATTGTTTCACTTTGGAATCTTATAATGAGTCAGAACTCTAATTTTTGAAATTGTCTTATCAAGATCTAAAGAAGGAAGCTCAAAGATTTGAAGTGTTACCTGGATGTTAAAAGAAAAAGAAAAAGAAAAGAAAGGAAATAAGGATTGAGTCTATTTTTTTTTAAACAAAAGTGTCTGGAAAAAGGATTAAACTTTTCAGTTGAAAAATCATTTAGTTGAAAATAAATTAGAGATCTAATTAAAACAAATTTGTCCAAAAATAGCAAGTGATGCTATCTCTGATTGGTTAAGGTAGCTAAAAATTGGATATAAAAAGCTGTCTTGAATTATTATGATTATTGTGATTGATTCAGATTATTAAACTATCAAATTTGAATGTTGAAAATATAAGAAATGGCAGGCTAGAAAAATTATATGTATGTTCCATCGATTCCGGACCATCTGGAGGAACTGCACATCACATAGAAAGAAAGATGTTTTCTAAATAATATTCTACACCTTTCAACTGACCAGAGAAATAAGATGTTTTTTTAATAGAAGGAAGAAAGCATTCACCTGCATTCAAAGAAGATGAATTAATCTACTGATAAATATTAATCATCAAGTCCAATTAATTGTTACAACAACTGATTTTAAACTCAAGAAAATTTACAAATGTGAAAACAACTGCTGTATTTCATCCACATGCTTGACAGGAAGAGAAGAAAAATTAATATAATGATTTCCAAATTATCCACTAAAGCAAATAACCTCAATAGAGTCACCATCATCAAATAGTTATACACCTCAAGAAAGAGATTGTTCCCAGTAAATGCACATAGTAGCTGCAGAAATATAGACAAGTTTGAACCCTTGAAATTCGCCACAAACAAAAGATCGGTAATATGACTTTTTATATCTATTTCCTTTATGATATCAGTCTTAATAAACATTTTAGCAATAAAGTGGTATATTTTATTTAAAGAACTTTTAAAGACTATTCAGATCAATTAAAAACAAGAATGTCTTACTAAAAATAACTTTGAGCTTCATAAATGACCTTGAATGTATGAAAATTATTTGTTTATTAATTTTACAATATTAATGTGTAAAACAATTTTTTTTTATGGTATTATGATTTTAGTTTTAACTGATATATTGTTGTTATTTTGGTTTTTAATAATATTTTATTATGGGATAAAACACGCACATACATAATGATATTTTATATGTGTATAATTGTGAGTGAATGTGAAATAATGAGTAGTCTTAGAATATTGGATTATTTTGTTTCAAGTTAAGTATAGCATTTCAGAGGTAGAAGAGAGGGGGGAGAAAATAATTTAAAACTTGTTTCTAAAACTTGCTCTTTCAATTTTACTAACATTTCTTTTTTTTATTCTATTTACATGTTGGATTTTAAAGTATGTGTGCTAATGAGCAGATAATATTTTTTTTTTCTTGAAATATTTTTCTCATGGAGTGAAAATCATGGTCAATGTGACGTCCAACTTAATACAAAATACATTTGAGGGGAAAGGGGGAAGAACTTAAAATTAATCTGAGGATTGTTATATAATCAATTATTATTATTATTATTCATGTCAATTTTCATATTATCTAGAAATTTTTATGTATATGTTAAGAATGTAGTAATAAATATTAGTTTGTTTTATTAAACGAGGCGTATATATTTCATTAAGTGTAGTCTTTGTTAAGTGTGATTATTCATCATCATCAATGGTTGAATATTAGTTATTTAAGATATAAGTAAATATGCTAAAATTAAGCAATAATTATGCATTTCTTTATAAAATTTAGTTTTATGTTTAGGCTTAGTCCTAGAGCTGTAATTGAAACCCTTGTCATTATCGTTATTATTATCATCATCATCATCGTCATCAACGTTTTAATTAATGAGCTGTTTAACTGTTTAAAGGCCATAAATAAATATTGATTTTATAATATTTAGTGATTTCTTAGTATTATTATAACCACATCCCATCATCTATTTCATGCAAGGATGAGTGAATTGCCATCCTAAATTAGTTATATATAATCTGAGCTAGTGAACTTATAAAAATATTAAAACACATTTGTTATGTTAAGATCTGAGAAATGATTTATGTCTAATATACTCCACTTTGGTTTAAAGATGTTTTACTTTTACCTAAATATTAGTGCTTATAGTGATGTGGCTCAAAAAGCAAAATCTTCCATTTTATTATAAATAAAGTACCAAGAAGGGATTCAAACCCGGTACATGTGAAAGGTTATTGGATATAACCATGTCTAGATTCAGATAATCTAGTGGCGCCCTGCTAGACCATATTCACTTAGTATTTGTTTAAACATGCACTTAACATCAAACCAAGGAATGAAAGTGGATAAAACCTACTGCCTGTATACCTGAGTTATATATTTATTGAAATTACTAGTGTACTCACCTAACGTGATTTCATATAATACTGGTTATTAACAATTTCCCCATAATTCTTGATATTTGGATTCCTTTACTCAGATATAATAATATCTTTTGGTCATCATTTAATTTTTGAATTTATGATTATTTCTTATATATATTGTAGACAACTCAGGTATGGTAATATCTTTTTTTTTTAGATTCTTTATTATGTTACAATATATATATATATGTTTGTATGTTCTTATTGTAATACTAATATTATGTGCCAAAAAAACAGAGTTTAAAAATATGTATTTTTTATTTAATAGAATTAACTGAAGTGATGCTTTTGCATCATATTCATGGTTATTCTAATGGGAAGACCCACTTATTACTAATTTGAATACTGTTCAATCTTTGGTTCATTATATATTAATTTGTGCCATGGATCATGCCTCCTTAATCTTGTGTTTCCCGTCATTTCTTTCTTCCTAAAATTATTTCAATAACACTTGGATCAAAACTGAATTCATGTCCCCTTTCATGTTTATAAAAACAATGTGTTGGTATAATTAAACTTTAAAGTGTGTTGTGTGATTCTTTCTTTTAGATTAGTCTTCAATTTCACTGTAGTAGGTATTGTGCCAGTCAAAATTGTGTATTCATTCAACAAGACCAATAATCCAAGCAACAGTACCTTGAATCCAACCATGCCCAAGATACAGATGTCAGGGGAATGGTGAATCCTAACCTATTTGCCTGAACTATTGCCTCTCTGACTAATGGATAATGTTTGTGATGACACTAGTAGTCCTTGCTTTTATTCCATCCCAGCTGGAGGTCATGGTTCACAAAGAGACTCAAAATAATAACGAGTTTATATAAGAAATTAATGATTTAGTGAATTGCAGAATGGTACAGATGTGATTGGATATCGGATTAATAAATGGTTTAAACCATAATAATGATAATTCTTTCTGGCAACATTACAAAGAAGTGACTTTAAATCAGAGAAATATTATAAATAAATAGAGTAATTAACATTAGAGATTCAAAGTGATGACAAACTAAGCTTATTTAAAATAATAATATTACAGGAATTTATTAAGAAATTGAGTTACAAAATAAGTTTTGTTTATACAACTCGGTTATTTTCTTGAATTCATTTTTTAATGCAGCTAAATGCAAGGCATTTGACAACAAAGTAACAGTTTGTTAATTGGTCTGCCAAGAACTAATCAGCAATAAAATATTATTAGCCCTCTTTAAAAGATTACAAAGGAATCTATTTTATATATATATAGATAGATAGATAGATAGATAGATAGATGGATAGATGGATAGATAGATAGATAGATAGATAGATAGATAGATAGATAGATAGATAGATAGATAGATAGATAGATAGATAGATAGATAGATAGATAGATAGATAGATAGATAGATAAATAGATAGATAGATAGATAGATAGATAGATAGATAGATAGATAGATAGATAGATAGATAGATAGATAGATGGATAGATGGATAGATGGATAGATAGATAGATAGATAGATAGATAGATAGATAGATAGATAGATAGATAGATAGATAGATAGATAGATAGATAGATAGATAGATAAATAGATAGATAGATAGATAGATAGATAGATAGATAGATAGATAGATAGATAGATAGATAGATAGATAGATAGATAGATAGATAGATAGATAGATAGATAGATAGATAGATAGATAGATAGATAGATAGATAGATAGATAGATAGATAGATAACAAGATATGAAAGATGTGCATTTAAAACACTATTACATTTAAATCAGTTGTCTAGACTGTGTGGAAAGCAAGATAGTTCATTTTAAATAAATTAGATAATCATATTTAACTAATTAACAGTATTGGTTTGTGAGGGGCGTGCCATCACAGCAGAGAGCATTTCAGGTTTGTAAATAAATAAAATCATGAAGGCAGTATGCTATTATAGATTACAACAAAAGAATAAATGAGGTCTGTTACGAACCTCTGGGTAGCTTTGCTAAAGAAAATTCCTAGTAAATACAACTAGATGATGAGAAATGCTGGCCCTCCAGCCAAAACATGTCTCTAAATAATCATAATAATAGATTTGATCTGCTGGACTTCCCATACACATCTTAATGGCAATGCTCGAAAAAAGATCCCTTGGTATGAAGTATGTCTACTTTGAGGGAAAGTGAAAGATTGGACTGACCATATTTAAACTTCCGAAGGTCCTGAGAGGTATGTAGCAAAGCAAGAATAACAATAATAAAGAAATGATTGTAACTATAAACACATAATGCCTTACACATATATAGATAGAGTGTGTATCACTGACGAAAATAATAACTTAAATCCTGATTAAAATAATCAGCTCCCTGACATAATGGAAAGTCCCAGAAACCTTAGGCCATTAATGAGTGAATCATAAATTGTAATATAAAAAGAAATGCAAGAATTAAAACTAAAATATAAATTGTTTTCCACACTTTCCAAATATTTCATTTATTAATAAGTTATTAAATAGTTTATCATCGGTAATTACAAAATAAGACTGTCTTTTAATTAACATAGACAGAGCATTGGATATCAAACTCACTTCTGGTGAAGTTTGACAATATACAGCATAATAAATTATACATCAAATTTTTACTATTTTCTGACAAATAAAAATATATGTGTATGGAACATATACTGATAAAATGCTTTCAACGATTTTCTTTCAAGACATTTGTTTTACAGAAATCATAATAGATTTTATTTAACTGATTTAATAAAATATGATAATTACAAGGGCAATTTTAAATTGGAGGTAATAGTAAGATACTTTTAAAATAATTTCAATCATTTAAAAATAAATTTATAATATGAGGTACAAAACTAAACGAGCTTTTTTTAATTAATTAATTTAACAGAATTAAGTCTCCTGTAATGATTTTTAACTGGAGAAAATAAGAGGGAGGGGATTTAAAGTTAGCTTCTCATTGAGTTTTGTACTTGGCAACTTCAGTAAGTCAAATATTCTAAATAAACCAACAAAAATGCATTTAATTTGCCACATCAAAATAATATGAGGTTTTTATAAAAATTGATATTTTAAATTTAAGAGAAAAAATTAAAAAACACATTTTAAAATTAGGTTGTATAAACATTACAGATATATATAATATAAATTAATATTGATTTGGAAAACAAGTAAAATAGAATCAGTGGCTTGCAGCAAATTGGACCTTACCTCAGAATCAATCGGTAGACATTCCATGGCTTGAAACAGGCAGTGATACAGTCATCATTTAGCAGGCTTCCCTGACACAGTACAGACTCAGGCTAGATGTTGAGAGCATTGGAATGGCATTGATGAGCTGGTGGGACAGAGCTCCAGAAAGCAATGGTCGATCTTTTTAGCCAGTCATTCTTTAGGCACGATATACTATATATATTAATCACTTCTCTTCAGTGAACTCCTTTTCAATCTCATCTTCTTATCAAAATTTCCACTATTTATGTGATCTGGCCTTATCTAAAGAATTTAATCTACATTGACATCCACCAATTGTAAGGTCGGTGCCTTCTTTGGAGGGAAATCTATCATCCTGCATTAAACATGCCCCAAGGGTTCATTTGCTAATTAAAAGAAAACAGCAACAAGCATATTCAGTTTATCAGTCATTGTATTAACAAAGCCTATTTAATTAAGGTTTAGATTAACAAAAATGTAAATTTTATTCAGAAAAATTTTAGGAATTTGATACAATGACTTTCAAATTTAATATTTGATATAAAACTTAAGTAGAAATTTACAAAATATTTCTTACAAATATTAGATTGTTTACATAATTGATCTTTTAATGTACATTTATCAAAAGATAAATATAAAATGTTACCACTGATTGATTGAAGAAAAATGAACTTTAATAAAAGAATTTAAAATATTTGTAACATTTTATAGATATCTAGGATTCAATTCAATTCAATAAAATAAACACAATATACATTTTTACAAATATAAAATATTAATTAATGAAATATAAATTAGATAAAAGATTATAATATTGATTACAAATATTGATTATAATGAAAGATTATAATATTGATTACAAATATTGATTATAAATATACTACCACCTACTATGAGATGGGTGTCAGTTAATATAAAAAGTTGGGTTCAAACCCATACTAGTGCTGATGACATTGGCACAAGGTGAAGCAGAAATATGTACTATATTTCCAGCTTCAGTATATAGATCACTTTTTTGGCTGCATCCACTAACATAAAAATATATTAGGCATGTCCATTTTTATGCATTTTGTCTTTCATATACTTAATGGATTTGTTTAGACTGATGGGTGTCCTAAAACTACATTAGATTTGTCAGAACATAACTTTGTGACTCTATTTACTGCTTGTAATAAATATGGTAGAGTGATCACATATATAAAACAATCCAAAACATATCTCACACAAAACAATGAATGCAAAAATTAATAGAAGCTGGATAGCCCTAGTTAATTTATCACAAATGGCAATTGAAGTCACAAAGTTATGCTCAACAAATATAATGTAGCTTTTAGAATGCTCATCAATCTAAACAAATTCATTAATAATATGAAAGACAAAATTCATAAACTAGATAGGATTAATGTTATTTATGCCATTGGATGCAATCAAGAGGATTGTTCATATACATACTGTAGTGAAGCAAAGGCTAATTTAAAAGTTAAAAATCACACAACATGCTTTAATGTATAAAAAGCAAAAACAAGTCTCAGTATATCAACACATCAATTTTCTATAACCATGAAAGGAAACACTGACACATATTTGATCCATGTATTATTAAAAAATGGTTAATGAAAAAAATAACAGGCAGTGCAAGATTAAGAAGCAATCCTTCATTGCACAAAATGAATATGTAATGAACCAAAGATCAAACAGTAATGAAATTTGTAAAAAATGGGTCTTTCCAACAGAATCACCATGAATATGATGCAAAATTATCAGAAAGTATATACTCAGCTTAATAAATCCTATTACATACTATGTATATATTTAAACAATGTTTTTGGCATTATATATATATATATATGAAATATTGTGGAAAGAAATTATACTTCACACACATTCATCGATAAATGCTAATTATAATGGAAATAAATATTTAGTTTGGATGAACCCACCTGAAATGGTTCAGAGTTTGTCATGTTAAGTCCAGTAATTTCTTGAAGCCGATTACTTATTGCATCCAATTTCGGATGATCAATATTTTGCAACCATGTACTGTAATATATATATAAATATTAAATGTCTGTATTTTTAAATAATATAATAATTCAAATAAATCTATTTAACACAGTATCCAAATTTTAATAAATATATTCTTTATTGGAAGTACTTTCAATTGTAACACTGACAATCTTTATCAACCATAAATTAGTACAAATTTACACAAAATAAAAATTTTATATTATCTATCATTCAATTCATTCAAATTTCCCACAATTCTGTTGTTTTTATATTACCCTTTCTATTTCTAGATATTATCATTGCTTCTCTAATTTTTCATTTTTCATTTCATCGTTCAATTTGAATAATTTTCACATCTCTATTATCAAATTTAAAACCATAATTACACATTTTATTATGATCCAAAATAATTGATGGTGTATTCATACATATTGAAGTTTCATTTTCTTTTTGTTATTGATGTGAAGACATATGGCTTATATCCATCATCTGCAATGTTTCCAAGAATTTTTGCAAATATAAAATTGCACAAAAATGGTTATCCATTAAGTGTGATAATAGGTTTTGGAAGTGTTTTTTTTATTATAATGCTTGTAGATATAATGAAAGAAGAATGCAAGATGTGCTTGCATTCAGTGATTATACAGTTTCTTCATCATTTGATTTTATTAATAGGATTAAAAATATAAAAATAGATAATAATGATGTTATGTGTACATTTGTCATATCTGAAATGTATGGTTCAATTAATCGTATGGAATCAATAAAGATTATTGAGAGAGCTTTGATTTTAAAATCGATAAATAATAACATGAAGAATTTTATTATAAAAATATTAAGGTTTATAAATGATCATATACATGTTAAATTTAATGATTGCTTTTACAAAATGAATTATGATTGGCAAATGGGTCTTCTGGTAGTATCACAAAGTTGTACCTTTTTTATTTCTAGTTATGAATTTAAAATATTACCTCAGGTAAAATATAAAAAAATTAAAGTATATTGTAGATATGTTAATGATGTATTTGGATGTGCACGAGAAAAAAATTCTATAAAATTTTTAGATATATTTATTTAAAAAAATAATAATGTATTAGATTATAATATGATTTTAAAACCTGTTGAAATAAGGGGTTATATCCCATATAATTCTAGAGTTCATATTTGTCATAAATTGGCTGGTTTGAAAACGTTTTTGTTTAGAAATGATTATTAATGTAAGTTTGTTAGTGATAAAATTGAAAATATTAATGTATTTGCTACTGATATGTTTAATGTTGGTTACGGAAGAAATATTATTTATAATACAATTAAATAATATAATCAAAATAAAAGTAATAATAAAAAAATAGTAAATAAATTAAAAAATGATAAATGGATTTCTATTCCTTTTATATCTAATCAACAAGCTAAATTAATTAATAAACTTTATAGCGGTTTGTGTAGGGTATCTTTTTTCTCTTCAAATAATATAAATGATATGATAAATAATTCTAAAACCTAGATTTCTAAGTTTGAACTAAGTTCTATTATATATATTGTAACCTAGCGTTATTGACACTTGGTTTACTTGGCATTATTTCTGCAGGAAAACAATGCTATTCTTTAAAGAAATAAAAAGATAAAATAACAATAGTAATAATTGATTAATAAAGTAGGCTATTCACTCACTTTGGCATGTTTTGGGTGAATAACTAATAGATTTAATAACTCAATGTCATTTTAAAGAGAGAACATGAATAATTTAATTGAGATATTAATAATTAGAGCAAATTAATATGGTATAAAAGCTAAACAGTAATTGATTTTGGATGGGTAGAGGGGGGAGAGTGGATGAGTGTCTTATCATAAAGCACAATAACTTCTGGTAATTTCTTTTTGTAAAAAAAAAAAAAAAAAAAAAAATATATATATATAATGTTTAAAGAATTATACATCACTGATTGTTAATTTAATGTATTTATTATTTTTTTTATATTGTCAAATTACTTTGTAATCCAGGTAAATAATACTAAAACTATATGATTGTAATAGGTTTTTCCTTTCTTTTGTTTATGTTATAATCAAATGATTATTTTTCTGGAAGAGGTCGCTAAAGTAAAAAAATAAAAAAAAAAACAACAACAAAACGAAACAACCAATTTCATAATCAAGATCTTTTTTTTTTTGGAAAAATATAGTCTGCTTTTAGTTTTCAAGGAAGGAACAGTGCTGAAATTTGGTAACTCAATTTTTTCATTTTATTTTGCAGAAATAAATGTAATCAAAGTAAAATTTTAATAATATAATGTGTGGCTAAAATTTTTTGATAAGATATCCTGATTTTCTTTGCCATCTACCTATTTAAAGACCTTTTATACTTAAAAATTTATTGTCTCGCGCTAAAGTTCAAAAATGACAGAATTAACTAAAAGAGTCACGAAAAATTCTATTATATCTAAATTAAGGAAGAAAAATGATTTCCAAGTGAGAAATAATTATTTATTAACTTTATGTCATTTATTGATATTTTCTTGGTATAGAAAGAAAAAAAAATAATAATTGAAAGAAATATTTTGAAACCAAGGAAAATCAACTAGAAACATTTTCGCGCTCTTTCTCAATATTGTCTGCCTTTACAAGTAATGTAGTTACATACGTTAAAATATGTTTTATTCACCAAGAATTGTCTGGAAATAATAATAATGATAAATAAGATTAAATTATGCACCTGTATATTTAAAAAAAAAAATATATAAAAAAAAATATAAACTTTCTCAGAGTAAATATAGGAAAAGTTATATAGGGGCATTCTTACGGAGAAGTTACCTTTAAAAAAAAAATTTATAATTCCTAAAGTATGAACAAAACCAAATATCTTAGTGACTTAATGATAAAAATAAATGATATATTATATTATACATCAGTTGGAATTATTAAAACTTCATGTACACGTAAATTGACTGCAGTTATTATCATAATAATCTCTCGGAAAATTGCACATTTTCGTCCATAAGTAAGCTAGCTAATAAGTATACGTATCGTCAATAATAAAAAAAATATTGTGTATGTTTATCGTCTATCGTCAACTGTTCGTTATGTTAGAATATGTATATTTTATTTTCTTGGATCCCAAAATTGTAGTAGTTTAATTCAAGTAAGAATTAATCTTCAATTCTGCTATATGTTTCTTTACCTAATTTATTAAACGCACAAAATAAGAGAAAACTTTTATTTAAAGGAAATAATACCATGCGTTTATTGTTTTTAAACTTGCTTCGTGAAATACGACTGGATAAAGCTCTTCACCTGGACCAATTGCTCAACAGAAAAACATTTTCTAATGAGAGAGTATGCACTTGTTAATTAATGATTGTTTAAAACTAAGTTATAAATGATATGTATTTTTTTTTATATCACATAGATTAAAGTCTGTATGGTCAAGTGATATTTAATAGCCTTGTAATAACAAAGGTATGTTTTAATATAATTATTATAGGTTAAGTTGATATTTAACACGAAAAAAAAAAAATCTATAAAATATGTTTTAATTAGTACATACAATTGTAGGTAGAAATTTTGTATGTTAGATACGTAAAAAAAAAAAAAAATATTTAGATATTTAAGGGGTAAAATAAATATTGAAAATTATCAGAAGTAACTAAAAAAAAAAAATGCTATAACAAAATATTTCTTGTTAAAGTTGAAACGAATTTATACTGTATTAATTGAGGAATTTATTCCTAATTATTCTTAAATAACACATCCACTTTATTTAGTTTAAGATAGTATGCTACCAACTATTTTTGAATGTTCCTTTATTAAAATTAAAATTATTATACTTTTATTCTATGATGTCCATTGATTTCAGATGTTGATCAAAGTATACCCGGTAACATAAGTTTATTATGATCAGTGTATTTACTTATCCTGCCCAGATATAGCATTGGTATATGCTTAATATTCGCATAGGTAATAATTATAATGTATTTATTTTGTGGGATGAAAAATGATCTCCCCAAAAGCTTTGTTTTCCATGAGAGGAAGATTTTAAATATAATGTTCGGGTATGTTTATAGCCCAAGTGATCGATTCTCATAGATAGGACGATCAAGAATTTATCTAGCATTTAGTATGCTTCATTCGTTTAAATCCCAGGAGAGGATTGTATTTGGTGTGTGTTCGTTGTATGCCCAAGTAAGAGGCAAGAAACCACCAAAATATTTTAATGTAGTAGATTACTCTACAGACCTTCGTGGTTATTCCATATTCCTCATGTGAAAATAAAGATAGCTCCACCATGGAAGGTGTTGATTATTGTGCTTAATTTTGAAAGTTCGGGCAAGATAAAGGTTATATTGGAGGTGTTAGTTCCTCAAGATCCACTTTAGTATAAATAGTGCGTTAGTAACTAGGGTCGATATCTGTATTGTGCTGCTAAATATTGCTAGTATTTGACAAGTAAATCAATGGAGAAAGTAATTAAAATTGCGTAATTTAAAACGCTTATTTACTGAAGGAATATTCAAATGCAATATTTAATTCTGGTTAGTAATTAAATAATACTCATATTTCAAAATTATACGTATGAATAAAATTTGTATCATAACTTAAGTTAGCATTAAGTTAAATGTAAGATGGTAAGTGTAACTTCTGATAACTGGCCTATAATTAGAATAGGTTATCCCATTAAAGACCATAAATAAAGTAAATGTATTAGAAATAAATTTAATATTTTGCGTATTGCATATGATGGGATTAATCATTTAAAAAAAAAAAATAGTTAGTCAATAATTTTGAATAAAAGCTTCTACAAGGTTACCAAAATTTAATAAACAATGTATTGGTAATGAAATGTATTTTTAGTTAATCAATCCATACGATTGCATACAGGAGAAGTAGTAACCTCTAGTCCATAACCAAAAGAGTATACAGATTAATGTCAGTTATATTTTATATTTTTGTATTACTATGGGATTATTGAATAAATGTTCATATATTTTTTTTTGTGATAATAATAAATTATAGTCTTGTTAAAATTTGTTGTAGATTCATTTTTTTGTTTTTATATGCTAAATATAAGTGTTTGCACAATATTTGCAAAACCTTTTCTTGAGTCCGAAATCATTCCAAATTCTTAAAAACTTAATATACCAGATAAATAAAGTTAAGCAGATCGGAATATGTCATTATATTTTAGTTTAATGATAATTATTTATGGAGTTGAAAACTTAAGACTAAACATTCACCTTTGTATAAAAAAAAAAATGAATTTATTCCCAAACCATTAACTTTGGTTGCACATTATTCCATTCCCATTTAGTTAAATTGTCTAAGTAATAAATCTTAGTTATATTATTGTGTTGTCATGGATGATGGAAGGACACAAAAAGCACCCTTGTCTTTTTATTATTCTGACTGAGATTCTAAAAAAAAAAAAAAAGGCTGTGTTATTCAAAATTATACGTCATTATTGAATAGAATTATCATCTCTTTAAATAATATAGCAGTTGATATGAGAGATGAAGACACATTGAATTTAAGTAAAAATAAATGTTTCCTATAGCCGACCAGAATGCCAGTCATATGCGACAACACAATACTGCCGAGCATTTCCTTACATGAAACAAAGAACCCTGAGATTAATATTATTATAATTATTCTTTAAATTAATAAGTGATCAATTATTGTTATTATTACAATCGTGGCATAGCTTAAGAGAATTGAATGTACAATTGTATTATATGAAAAGTATTTTAGATCATATTGGAAAATTAATGGATATGTTGCTTTTATTTTGGTTGCCTTAACAACAACCAGAAAAATTAGTGTCACAAGTGCAAATAAACTAATAAATATAAATTTAGAAATAAAATAAATAAATAATAAACTAATTAAAAATAACTGGGTTAGAAATGGCCGCCCAACTATAGGGGCCATCGATGGCTATAGCTGGCCACGAGGAATTTAGTAAACTTTTCTAGAAGTCAATATTAATATTGTTTGCACTTGAATGGATTAGTTATTCATTGATTAAAAATATTTGCCAATAATGAATTGTTTTAGCCATAAGATATTATGTGAATATCTATTATATGATCTAATCTTTTGCCACTGAAAAATAAATAATTAAGTTGTCAGTTTATGATGTTGTGGTCTGTAGGCAATTCCATAAAACACTGTAATGATTTTATCATTTATGATGATCTGTTTGTCTGGTCTTGTGATTGGCACTTATGCTATATTACATAATATATAATGATATTTATATGGACTAAGAAGCATGTAAGAAAAAAAAGGGCATATTTAGTAGTTAATGTTGGAGCTTTAGGGATATTAAATGTCAGAGCATAGTTTTTTGGTGTAGATTGTTTTTGGTAGGAGAGGCATGGAGGCAGGATGTCTTGTCAATAATTTCTTATCGATAAATTTATTAATAGTTCATTGCTAATATTTCAGTACTGTTAAATACTAAAAGAGTTAGAATTTTAATATGAGTGAAAACAAAGATAATCATAGTATTTCTGAGGATTTGGGAGGATCCCAAGAGTTACAATCCCCTGATACACAGACTCCATATTTTAGTGTACAATTAAAAGAGGAAGGGGAAGATTTGGATATAGCTAACCCAGAAGAAGCCACAATAATAAAGGGAAAACATGAAAATGAGCCAGATCAATTAATGAGAAATACATTGGAGGAATTCTTGAAACAATTAGAAAAATCAAATAGTGAATTAAAAAGTCAGATCCAAAACTCAAATAGTAAATTAGAACAATCAAATAGTGAATTAAAAAGTCAGATCCAAAACTCAAATAGTAAATTAGAACAATCAAATAGTGAATTAAAAAGTCAGATCCAAAACTCAAATAGTAAATTAGAACAATCAAATAGTGAATTAAAAAGTCAGATCCAAAACTCAAATAGTAAATTAGAACAATCAAATAGTGAATTAAAAAGTCAGATACAAAATTTAAATATTAAATTAGAGAATCAAATGCAGGAGATCAAAGAGACATCTCAAAATCAAGTACAGGAGATAAAGGACTTAAGGGAAGATTTGAGAAATCATGTAGAAGAATCAAAATTGGCCTCTGAAAAGCTGGAAATAAGAATAAGGAAAGAGATCGAAACAAATTCTGAAAGGGCAGAAAATATGATTGAGGCTATCCAGCAGGACTTTAAAAGTCAATATATTGTATTAAACAATGAAGTACAGGAAATAAGAAATTATCAAAAGGAAACAGTAGTATTTCAAAGAGAAGTTCAGGATAGAGTTGAATCTATTAAGGGAGAATTAGACAGTGCTAGAAGTGAAGTTAGTAATTTGAAAGAGGAAGTTAAAAATATAACTCTAGCACCTGACAATGTAGTGAAAGGATGTCAGAGCCAGATTACCAGATTAATAGCTAAACTAGAAACTCAAGAGTTGACCCAATGTGAGATTAATCAAAATCTAGAAAGTGAGCTAAGTCAAGTTATGGGAAGAGTAGAAAATTTTAATGATATAATAAAGAGTAATGCACAGCTATTACATAATAATCTCCAAGATGAAATAGGGGAATTAATGACTCAGTGTGAGAGTAAAGTCTATCAAAGGTTAGAAGATAAATTCGGGATAGATAAAGATGAAACTATTAACCAATTGGAACAACAGATTAAACACTTAAATGTAGGCCTAAAAGATAGTTCAAAGAGAATAGACTGTGAATGGCAGAACTATAAGTTAGAATTAGAGAGTCGAATGCAAGCTATAGACTATAATAGGGATAATTTTACAAAAAGTAAAAAAGTTGTTCAAAGTAAAGGTTTATCTGAAACTCAAGTAAAGGAAACAAATAATGGTCATAATAACCAAGTAATATCTGAGTTACATACGGTAATTAATCCAGTAGAATCAATATACGATCCATTAAATGAGGCTAGAAGTAAAGTCATGCTAGAGCCAGAAAGTAATAGCTCCATGGCCTTAAAATTCTTAAAAATAAAATTTTTTAGAGGTGAATATCTGGAGAATCCACACGAGTATCTCCAGAATCTGGAGGAGTTATTCACCTTATGTCATTTATCTGAGATAGAAAAGATTGCTATTGCCGCTAACCATTTGTGTGCAGCATCTAAAGACTGGTGGCAATCATTATTTATTAAACCAGAAACATATGG
Source organism: Epiperipatus broadwayi (assembly GCA_028023455.1). Taxonomy (NCBI): domain Eukaryota; kingdom Metazoa; phylum Onychophora; class Udeonychophora; order Euonychophora; family Peripatidae; genus Epiperipatus; species Epiperipatus broadwayi. Next base: position 443,339 of record JAQFVV010000271.1, read on the forward strand.
AGATTTCAAATATCTTATGTTAGCCAGTTTTTGGGGGGAAGACCGCCAAGATAACCTGAGATATCAGATATCTCAGGAAAGATATCATGTAAATAAGGGTAGTTATACTCAGTTTTTCAGGAGTCAGGCCGTCAAATTGAAAACCTTGACAGCTTATCCCTTATCTGAGACACAAATTGTGCGAATAATTCGCCATAATCTGCCGAGGCATATAGAACAGATCTTGATTGCTGCTGACAGACATACCATAGAAGAGGTAGTAGAAATTTTAGATTCGTTAGAGACCAGCGATAGGAATATTGATAATAGAATTAGGGTAAATAGAGACACCCATCCGATGGTGAGTAATATCAATTTCGCAGATAGGTCACATATGGGAAGGAGGAAGTTAGTTAGAGAAAAAGGATATTATAGGACGAATCCCTATGGTAGACAGAATAGCCACCTCAGTAGGCCAACAGTTAAGAGTAGAATTCTGAATGAGAATCAGCCTTCTACTAGTGGTATCCCAACAATACCAAAGAAAAATATAAAAGGTAGTAAAAGTAGCGGGGCATTAAATTAAAAAGGACCTCGCAGGAATGTTCCTCACTTCGGGGCCCTATTTTTAAACATATGGGGAACAGCATAATGTAGAACATGACCAAGCACTGGCCAGAATTAACCTTAAAAAGATGGGTGATAAACGCACTCGTTATTCCAAAACCAGTCCACATCCTTTTAAAGTCCATGATTTTGTTTTAATTAGAACTCCCCATGTGAGTAATCTCCGGAAACATATGTTTAGAAAATTCATGTATCTTTATGAAGGCCCCTATGAAATTGTGAAACAAGTGGGTGAGAATGCCTTTTTAGTCTCAACCCCTGATGGAACAAGAGGTACCTATAATGCCCGAAGCTTACTACCATATCCCAAGCAAAATTAAATCCTTTAAACTGTATTTATTGACATAAGAAAGAAGTAGGATATAAACTTAGTAATACCATAAGAAGTGTTAAAAAATGCATATATTATTTTATTTTTTATTTATTATAACGGTGGGAGAATTGTAACCTAGTGTTATTGACACTTGGTTTACTTGGCATTATTTCTGCAGGAAAACAATGCTATTCTTTAAAGAAATAAAAAGATAAAATAACAATAGTAATAATTGATTAATAAAGTATGCTATTCACTCACTTTGGCATGTTTTGGGTGAATAACTAATAGATTTAATAACTCAATGTCATTTTTAAAGAGAGAACATGAATAATTTAATTGAGATATTAATAATTAGAGCAAATTAATATGGTATAAAAGCTAAACAGTAATTGATTTTGGATGGGTAGAGGGGAGAGTGGATGAGTGTCTTATCATAAAGCACAATAACTTCTGGTAATTTCTTTTTGTAAAAAAAAAAAATAAAAAAAAAAATATAATGTTTAAAGAATTATACATCACTGATTGTTAATTTAATGTATTTATTATTTTTTTTATATTGTCAAATTACTTTGTAATCCAGGTAAATAATACTAAAACTATATGATTGTAATAGGTTTTTCCTTTCTTTTGTTTATGTTATAATCAAATGATTATTTTTCTGGAAGAGGTCGCTAAAGTAAAAAAAAAACAAACAACAAAACGAAACAACCAATTTCATAATCAAGATCTTTTTTTTTTGGAAAAATATAGTCTGCTTTTAGTTTTCAAGGAAGGAACAGTGCTGAAATTTGGTAACTCAATTTTTTCATTTTATTTTGCAGAAATAAATGTAATCAAAGTAAAATTTTAATAATATAATGTGTGGCTAAAATTTTTTGATAAGATATCCTGATTTTCTTTGCCATCTACCTATTTAAAGACCTTTTATACTTAAAAATTTATTGTCTCACGCTAAAGTTCAAAAATGACAGAATTAACTAAAAGAGTCACGAAAAATTCTATTATATCTAAATTAAGGAAGAAAAATGATTTCCAAGTGAGAAATAATTATTTATTAACTTTATGTCATTTATTGATATTTTCTTGGTATAGAAAGAAAAAAAAATAATTGAAAGAAATATTTTGAAACCAAGGAAAATCAACTAGAAACATTTTCGCGCTCTTTCTCAATATTGTCTGCCTTTACAAGTAATGTAGTTACATACGTTAAAATATGTTTTATTCACCAAGAATTGTCTGGAAATAATAATAATGATAAATAAGATTAAATTATGCACCTGTATATTTTTAAAAAAAAAAAAATAAAAAAAAAATATAAACTTTCTCAGAGTAAATATAGGAAAAGTTATATAGGGGCATTCTTACGGAGAAGTTACCGTTAAAAAAAAATTTATAATTCCTAAAGTATGAACAAAACCAAATATCTTAGTGACTTAATGATAAAAATAAATGATATATTATATTATACATCAGTTGGAATTATTAAAACTTCATGTACACGTAAATTGACTGCAGTTATTATCATAATAATCTCTCGGAAAATTGCGCATTTTCATCCATAAGTAAGCTAGCTAATAAGTATACGTATCGTCAATAAAAAAAAATATTGTGTATGTTTATCGTCTATCGTCAACTGTTCGTTATGTTAGAATATGTATATTTTATTTTCTTGGATCCCAAAATTGTAGTAGTTTAATTCAAGTAAGAATTAATCTTCAATTCTGCTATATGTTTCTTTACCTAATTTATTAAACGCACAAAATAAGAGAAAACTTTTATTTAAAGGAAATAATACCATGCGTTTATTGTTTTTAAACTTGCTTCGTGAAATACGACTGGATAAAGCTCTTCACCTGGACCAATTGCTCAACAGAAAAACATTTTCTAATGAGAGAGTATGCACTTGTTAATTAATGATTGTTTAAAACTAAGTTATAAATGATATGTATTTTTTTATATATCACATAGATTAAAGTCTGTATGGTCAAGTGATATTTAATAGCCTTGTAATAACAAAGGTATGTTTTAATATAATTATTATAGGTTAAGTTGATATTTAACACGAAAAAAAAAAAAAAAAATCTATAAAATATGTTTTAATTAGTACATACAATTGTAGGTAGAAATTTTGTATGTTAGATACGTAAAAGAAAAAAAAATATTTAGATATTTAAGGGGTAAAATAAATATTGAAAATTATCAGAAGTAACTAAAAAAAAAAAAATGCTATAACAAAATATTTCTTGTTAAAGTTGAAACGAATTTATACTGTATTAATTGAGGAATTTATTCCTAATTATTCTTAAATAACACATCCACTTTATTTAGTTTAAGATAGTATGCTACCAACTATTTTTGAATGTTCCTTTATTAAAATTAAAATTATTATACTTTTATTCTATGATGTCCATTGATTTCAGATGTTGATCAAAGTATACCCGGTAACATAAGTTTATTATGATCAGTGTATTTACTTATCCTGCCCAGATATAGCATTGGTATATGCTTAATATTCGCATAGGTAATAATTATAATGTATTTATTTTGTGGGATGAAAAATGATCTCCCCAAAAGCTTTGTTTTCCATGAGAGGAAGATTTTAAATATAATGTTCGGGTATGTTTATAGCCCAAGTGATCGATTCTCATAGATAGGACGATCAAGAATTTATCTAGCATTTAGTATGCTTCATTCGTTTAAATCCCAGGAGAGGATTGTATTTGGTGTGTGTTCGTTGTATGCCCAAGTAAGAGGCAAGAAACCACCAAAATATTTTAATGTAGTAGATTACTCTACAGACCTTCGTGGTTATTCCATATTCCTCATGTGAAAATAAAGATAGCTCCACCATGGAAGGTGTTGATTATTGTGCTTAATTTTGAAAGTTCGGGCAAGATAAAGGTTATATTGGAGGTGTTAGTTCCTCAAGATCCACTTTAGTATAAATAGTGCGTTAGTAACTAGGGTCAATATCTGTATTGTGCTGCTAAATATTGCTAGTATTTGACAAGTAAATCAATGGAGAAAGTAATTAAAATTGCGTAATTTAAAACGCTTATTTACTGAAGGAATATTCAAATGCAATATTTAATTCTGGTTAGTAATTAAATAATACTCATATTTAAAATTATACGTATGAATAAAATTTGTATCATAACTTAAGTTAGCATTAAGTTAAATGTAAGATGGTAAGTGTAACTTCTGATAACTGGCCTATAATTAGAATAGGTTATCCCATTAAAGACCATAAATAAAGTAAATGTATTAGAAATAAATTTAATATTTTGCGTATTGCATATGATGGGATTAATCATTTAAAAAAAAAAAAAAAAAAATAGTTAGTCAATAATTTTGAATAAAAGCTTCTACAAGGTTACCAAAATTTAATAAACAATGTATTGGTAATGAAATGTACTTTTAGTTAATCAATCCATATGATTGCATACAGGAGAAGTAGTAACCTCTAGTCCATAACCAAAAGAGTATACAGATTAATGTCAGTTATATTTTATATTTTTGTATTACTATGGGATTATTGAATAAATGTTCATATATTTTTTTTTGTGATAATAATAAATTATAGTCTTGTTAAAATTTGTTGTAGATTCATTTTTTTGTTTTTATATGCTAAATATAAGTGTTTGCACAATATTTGCAAAACCTTTTCTTGAGTCCGAAATCATTCCAAATTCTTAAAAACTTAATATACCAGATAAATAAAGTTAAGCAGATCGGAATATGTCATTATATTTTAGTTTAATGATAATTATTTATGGAGTTGAAAACTTAAGACTAAACATTCACCTTTGTATAAAAAAAAAAAAAATGAATTTATTCCCAAACCATTAACTTTGGTTGCACATTATTCCATTCCCATTTAGTTAAATTGTCTAAGTAATAAATCTTAGTTATATTATTGTGTTGTCATGGATGATGGAAGGACACAAAAAGCACCCTTGTCTTTTTATTATTCTGACTGAGATTCTAAAAAAAAAAAAAAAAAGGGCTGTGTTATTCAAAATTATACGTCATTATTGAATAGAATTATCATCTCTTTAAATAATATAGCAGTTGATATGAGAGATGAAGACACATTGAATTTAAGTAAAAATAAATGTTTCCTATAGCCGACCAGAATGCCAGTCATATGCGACAACACAATACTGCCGAGCATTTCCTTACATGAAACAAAGAACCCTGAGATTAATATTATTATAATTATTCTTTAAATTAATAAGTGATCAATTATTGTTATTATTACAATCGTGGCATAGCTTAAGAGAATTGAATGTACAATTGTATTATATGAAAAGTATTTTAGATCATATTGGAAAATTAATGGATATGTTGCTTTTATTTTGGTTGCCTTAACAACAACCTGTGTAAAGTAGTGTCCTGGGTTCAAATAAATAAATAAGATAAATAAATAAACTAAACTAATAAAAATAAAGAGTTAGAAATAATATAAATTTCTAATAATATAAAAGAGAAAAACATTGGGTTAGAATATATACGTTGATATGTGATTGCAGAATGAAATATATAGGGGAATCAATGTGTACATTAAAAAACGATATAATGATCATAGGATATTGTATAATTGTATAAAAAAAGGAAATGAAATTTCAATATATATGAATACTCCATCACTTATTTTTGATCATAATAAAATGTGTAATTATGGTTTTAAATTTGATAATAGACATGTGAAAATTATTCAAATTGAACAATATAATGAAAAACGAAAAATTAAAGAAGCAATGATAATATCTAGAAATAGAGAGGGTTTAATGAATAGACAATCAGCTAATATAAAAACAACAGAATTGTGGGAAATTTGAATGAATTGAATGATGGGTAATATAAAAATTTTATATTGTGTAAATTTGTACTAATTAATGGAGAAAAAAGGAGAAGGATTTTTTATTTGTTGATATAATTAATGGTTGATAAAGATTGTCAGTCGAAAGTACTTCCAGTAAACAAATATATTTATTAAAATTTGGATACTGTGTTAAATAGATTTATTTGAATTATATATATATAATTAAATAATAATTGTGTAATCTAAATCATATTTATCATTTTTTTTGTATATAAAACATAAAATCATAATTCATGCACATAAATTAATATGATTTCAAATACAATGAGAAATAGTTTCTAAATGTGCGTGTATATAAACAGTAAACTTTCTCAAGTAAAAAAAAAGACTGTGATCAAACTTAGTATTTTTGCAAAATGTTGGATGCATAAATAGCAAATTATTTTTTACCAAGCAAACCCTATTATCATCTGTCATTAATATTTTATTCTAAATATAATATAGGTATTATGTTTCCACCTTGTGTAAAATATCTATACATTTAATACGCATGCTGTTTTTTTTTTTTTTAATCATGACTGGATTTAAACTTTTTAAATTATTATTTTTTTGCATATTTTTGGAAATAATTATCAGATAGTCATCATACAAATGTTTGGATTGAGACTGACATATTTTTGACAAAATTAATATTAAAATGTGTTACCTATTTTGGAAATTAACTGCATCAAATTATCTGATATGTAAACACTTGGTATCAATGTATTTAATTGGTTCTTTAGATTGTAAGTGCAATAACAATTCCAAAATGAATTATATCATTTATTTTTTGAGAGTTAATAAAAATAGTGAGCACCCAAAACTGATAGAGCAGATTCACGATTTATGATCCTTAATATCCAGAATTTGTCACTCCACTAACTTATCAAACCAAACATAATAACAATTATCAATATTTAAATCATGACTGCCAAATAGTGCTAAGACCACCATCATCATCCCTGTTAATCAATCTACAATTAGTATAATTCTTCCATCAAACAATAACTTTATTGGGTTATAAATTATACCTAAGCACAATTTCTAATTCAGAATTTATATTATCTGACTAAAGAGTAAATTTAGATCTATAAACCTACCTACAGTTAGTTGCTCCCATATTCCACAAAACTCTCTCAGCAGTTAAAGTACAAACTCATAAAGAATAATTATAAAGTTAAAACTTATTTGTGTGGAATAAAATGAAACTACACACACACACACAAAATGAATTTTAACAATAAACAAAAAGAAATTTATTTAATCAAGCACCTTATGACATATACATTTCAAATGTGCACATTAAAAAATCAAATATATATTGTTACTAAAAAATAAATAACATGGCAAATTACATATACAGTTAATTAATAAGAATTATAAAATTGACTTCTTTATGGCATTTGAATCACTAAAATAATAAGTAAAATAAAACTTTATCTTACCAAAACTGATTAGTTAATTAGATTAGCTTAGTCTTTAAGCTATTATTAATTACATTCTTAATATCTTCATGGCAGATAAAGGTAATTATTTTTCTGACAGACAACAAAAATAGGACTTATAAGTTGACCACCATTACTACCCACAGATAAGAAACAGTTAATTTTTCCACAGGTTATATTATATTGGTTTGATTGTATACACTGGGTATTAACACTGCATTCTTCTTAGTTTCATTTTCTTCATAACTTTTGTCATTCTAGAATGCTGGCAACTAACAGTTCTTTGACTATTTTAATTTCTGCAAACAATAAAAAATGACAGCAGCTTGAACAATATGCCAAAACAAGTGTCTTGAACTGGAACTCCAGAGTGACTTAACAGGAAATAAGTGAGCTGCTTTAATAGGAAACAACAAGAGAGAGAGAGAGGTTTTAAAATACTTATTATATCCCCCAAAACAATAGACAATCCATCCAATCAAAATCTTAGTTTGATTAATCCCAAAATCCTTTTTTGTTTTTTCAAATTGTAGCAAGTTAATTCTCCTTCAATATGAAACATATAATAAAAGTTAAATCAAAAAAATAAAAATATTTTGACTAAACATTAAGATATAATTCTATTTCCATTTTTTCTGTTATCTAGGTAATTTTATCCATGACAGAAGAAAAGAGGCTTTTTTGTTATCTTTCAAACAATGCCAATTAATTAAATGATTATTATTTTTTTTAAGTAAAATTTATAATATATCTTATAATCCTCCCTTCTCTCAGAAATGGACTATTCCAGATTCCTCCATATCTGATCGAATCAAGCATTGTTTGCCACAGGCCAATAGGCTGATGTATAGCTAAAACATACAGGCCAATAAGCAATGATGCTTGCTGAATCCGAAGGTTTTCAATAAGGTCAGGGATCTGACTATAAATAGTCAGCCTTTTGTGAGAATCAGGGAAGAACGTCTGTCTAATCTGAAAAGACTGTATGCATTCTCCCAAGGAAGCCCTGCTAACCTGAACAGCAGTCAGCATTCCCACTAATAGCAATCCGCTATTTGTCTATGCAGCTAGGCAAGTCCACAGAAAGATCAGAGGCAAGCTGTCTTGTACAGCCGGAAGAATCATTCTCCCTACCTGTGAGTCAAGCTATCAGGTGTAGCTGGAAGCAGTAGAAGCACAAGACTCGGATTCAAGAATTCCAGTATAACTATTGTTTATTGTATATTTACTGTATAATTTATTGTATATAGTTGTGAATAGTAAATATTATATTAGATGTAATACTTTCTGTAGGTTGGGTCTGTAATCCAGACCAAACATAACAATATCTTTTTATGTTTTATTTCAGTAATTTATAAAACAGCAATATATTTTCTATATGTTACAATGAACAAGAAAAAATAATAAATAAAAAGACAATCACAAGAATAAACCAGGCATTTCAGACATCATTGAAATAATATGAATGACATTGTTTATGAATAACTATATATAAACGTATATAAACTGAAACTATTTTGAAGTGATATTAAAAAAGGGTATAAAGCTATTAAATCTGTAATTAATAAAACTATAATGCTTAAAATTATACGTTTGGCTTCACATAATGGATAATTTTAAAAAAATGTAAAATGTTTAAAAACATATTAAAATATTTAATTAACTAGAAAATTTGCCGAGAGAAAGACAAGATTAAAATAATTTAATAAATGTCGATATTGTATTTTAATTGAAATATAAAAAACCGTTGAAAATGTTTGTAAATATTTAGAAAGCAAATAAAGAAAAATATTTTACCCAATCTTCACTTAAATTAAAAGCCCAAATATATATCTTCAGTTATAAATCATTAGTTTATTACTGTATGCGTATTATTTAAACTAGCGTTTTAACAAGAATTATAAAATATTTTACTCGTTAATGCTATTTTTAGATTTATAGTTTTGTTAAACAATAATTTCTAAATAATTTTTTTTTACATATGTCATACCATCGGCCGGGAAGCGAACCCGCAACACTGTCTGCAAGCTTCTGCTTGCTTGCAAGGCCGCTGCGCTGATCTCTCGGCTAACAACGCTTGACAATTTCTAATTATTTTGTAAGTAGAAAACGATAATTTCAGACAAGGTTACTAATTCTCTTTTAAATCCTTTTAGGAGCAAAAAATAACAATTTCACATATTGTTACTAATCGCCTTTTAAATAAACTCAGCAAACATTTCCTTTTCTTTTTTCTCTATCACATACCATCGTTTATTTCTATCACCATAAATATCATACAAATACACGTAGTATTATTAAGTCTGTAAAAAATAAATCTCTTTTATCGAACACTTTCGACTGCCAATAAGACTTCTAAATTTGTATATAAATATTACAATTCTAGTACCGCTCTCATCATTGAGAGTTGAAATGCTAAAAAAAAAAATCAAGCATACCTATTTTTATACATACGTTACAGTGACATTATCAAAATTTTTCACTAAAAGATCATTTTCTACAAAAGTGGAAACTGGGAAAATATATTAGTAGCTTTTATTATCAAGATTAAAAATAAAATCACATGCCAGATTTTTTTATATCTATAACATATTTTTAGAAAGAAATTAAAATTATTCTTAAGCCTTATAAAAAGTAAACTTTAAATGATATCAAAACCAAAAAAAATGAATTTGACTATAAAAGTTGATTTTAAACTTAAATCGAAACCGACATGATTCTCAATATTGTTTATTTTAATATCAGCAAGAACAAAAAAAAAAAATAATGAGATCGAAATTGGCTATCAATAATACATTTTATAAAAGGATTAATTTTAAAAATGATAAAATTCACAACTGCATATGATATCCAGAAACAAAGAGTGTGACATTCTATGTTTTACTTCCATCAGAAATAATCTAGGAAGCACATACGATATGCAAGTTGCAGAAGCTATACACCTGAAAAATATTACACACTCAGTTAAGGCTGAGCGCTTTCGAGGTTCCGTGCCTCATAATCATAGCCATATTGAAAACTGGGATACTGTTTCTATTATATTTACTATATGCAAATTAGATGCAAATGAGTTAGGTTGTCCATTCTTTAGAAATATCAAAGCAGGTGTCACATCTGTTATTATTGCTGTTGATAAAATATGTCTCTTTTATTTTTCTTTTACAGTCGTTCGTTTCTATACATACAATTTTTGGGTTGGAAGGAACGAAGTCATGGCCAGTCTTTTTTAGATATTCAAGAAATGTAGAAGTGTTGTCGTTGTTCTTTTGTGCCTTTTATATGCGTACATGTGTTGAGCGGCTCTTTTGTTAATTGTTGTCTTCGTCTCCCCATAATATACAGCCTGGAATCCTGGCTGAGGGCAGGTCATGTTATAAACGACTTGAGGTGTTGGGTAAGGTCAATTTAAATGAAAACAAAATTATAGCTGCTATTTACAGCCATAAACTAGCTATACTACAAGAAGTGAAGAATTTCGGACGGTACCATGTTCAAACATGCTATTTTGAAATGAACTCATGATTTTTATATATTTTTTATTTTCATATAATTCAATGTTTGTTTTTGGGCTATATTATTAATTTTAAGAAATAACAGAATTATTATACATGAAATCTTTACACTAGACTTAAATGTTCATAAAATATATGGATAATATTTTTTTCTTAATCATAAAATAACCACTTTGCAAATAGTAATAAAAACAACAATAACAATAATAATAATTCAATTCATTTTTTTTTATGTACAATTTATCCCTCCCCCCCTCCCCCTCCCTCCCCCCCCTCCCCCCCCCCCCCCCCCCCCCCCCCGCCCGGCCCCTTCCCCCCCCCAAAGGGCAAGTCACTGCACTATAGGGTCGACAATAGATTACACATAAATTAATTAAATAGCACACATAAATTTATCAAAAGAAATATATAATGTAGTTTACAAATATGAAAAAAAAAAAATATGTCATTACAGTAATAAATTAAATATTATATTTTTTATAAAGAAGCACAATATAATTTTTATGACTTAAATTAAAAAATTATTATTGCAAAGATTTTTATTATAGGATTCCAATAAATGAAATAATGGAGAAAATTTCAGTGTATCTGAGTAACACATATTAAGATAAAAAAAACAACTTGTAAGTCATAATTCTATATTCTACTACATTAAACAAAATATTTGATATCAGATTTTGACAAATTACTCTTTTATTTACAATTTTATGTAAAACTTGAATCTTTTGTCACTCTCCTAGTATAGAAAAATAATACCGTTTTTATTTCAATTGACAAAATTTCTCTCCCAAGGATTGAAGTTTAGCAACATGCCTTTTTGAGTGTGGATTCCAGACAACTGATTCATATTCAATGATAGAAAAGACAAGAGCTCTGTACAATTTATATTGTAATATATTATTAAACAATCTGCCATATCTAAGAATCATTCCCATAATTTTAAGACGTCTATTAACTATGAATTTCACATGTTCATAAAATGATTCATTATTTGTAAATAGAATACAGATCCTTTTGCAAAGTCTTACATTTAATATTGGGTGTTTCAATATAATAGGAGAGACCTAGATATTCCGACTTATTACAATAAAAACAAGTGAACATTTTGCCATATTAATCAACATTTTATTTTCACTACATCAAGCAATAAAATTATTAATATCATTTGTAGAGAAATTTGATCTTTTAATATAATTAACCATAACATAATAAATATGAGAATTTAAGATAATCTTTAAGATCATCTATGTATATGATGAATAATAAAAGAACAAAAATACTACCTTGAGATACACCTAAATTACAAATGTATATAGTGGGAGTTTGATTATTATACTTAACAAAATCCTTCCTACTTTTAATAAATGAACTGAACCATTTAATAAACTTTATAGTAAAACCTAAACTGTAAAGTTTTTAAAGAAGAATATCATGTTTGACTCTGACAAAAACCTTAAATAGACCTAAATAAAGTACATCCATTTTTTATCTTTTATAGCATGAACAATATTATGCAATATATTTATGAGATTAGTTTCAATAATAATAATAATAATAAATTGAAAGTATGCTAGCCTTTCTCACATGCGCAATTATAACAGAGAAAGCCAATCAGATTTTAAACAGATATCTAATAAATAATCAAGCTTAGACACGAGACAGAGATTTTGATAGAAAAGGTTGATACCAACCTTTTCTAAACTTAACTTTTATATATATAAGCCAGTCTTAAGCATCTTAGCCTGAAAGCTTTAAATATATAAACAAATACAATTATCATTCATTGTGTTATAAATATAATATATTACGGCACGAAATCTCAGATTTACTATACCGCAATTTTCATAGCAGCAACGTTTGTAAACAATATTTATCTAAATCGCATGTTGAAAATTGATAATAAATTGAAAGTATGCTAGCCTTTTCTATCAAAATCTCTGTCTCGTGTCTAAGCTTGATTATTTATTAGATATCTGTTTAAAATCTGATTGGCTTTCTCTGTTATAATTGCGCATGTGAGAAAGACTAGCATACTTTCAATTTATTATCAATTTTCAACATGTGATTTAGATAAATATTGTTTACAAACGTTGCTGCTATGTAGTAAATCTGAGATTTCGTGCCGTAATATATTATATTTATAACACAATGAATGATAATTGTATTTGTTTATATATTTAAAGCTTTCAGGCTAAGATGCTTAAGACTGGCTTATATATATAAAAGTTAAGTTTAGAAAAGGTTGGTATCAACCTTTTCTATCAAAATCTCTGTCTCGTGTCTAAGCTTGATTATTTATTAGATATCTGTTTAAAATCTGATTGGCTTTCTCTGTTATAATTGTGCATGTGAGAAAGACTAGCATACTTTCAATTTATTATCAATTTTCAACATGCGATTTAGATAAATATTGTTTACAAACGTTGCTGCTATGAAAATTGCGGTATAGTAAATCTGAGATTTCTTGCCGTAATGTATTATATTTATAACACAATGAATGATAATTGTGTTTGTTTATATATTTAAAGCTTTCAGACTAAGATGCTTAAGACTGGCTTATATATATAAAAGTTAAGTTTAGAAAAGGTTGGTATCAACCTTTTCTATCAAAATCTCTGTCTCGTGTCTAAGCTTGATTATTTATTAGATATCTGTTTAAAATCTGATTGGCTTTCTTTGTTATAATTGTGCATGTGAGAAAGGCTAGCATACTTTCAATTTATTATCAATTTTCAACATGCGATTTAGATAAATATTGTTTACAATAATAATAATAATAATAATAATGTTATCAATGCAAAATAATTTTACTTACTTAATCTAGACTATTTTTATAACTATATATATATATATTACTTAAATAATAAGTAATATTTACCGAGGCTGTAACCTCGAGAATATGCGTGTAAAATGCGATAGGGACCTCTACAGGTGTTTATGCTTAAGGCTAAAGAGATTTATAAGTAAATTCATACAAAGGAGTCAACACTAAGGCGATCCTAATATCAATAACAAACAACAATCTCAATCTGTTACCAAGGCAACCTGAAATTATCCCAGAGTGGAGATTCCACCTTTATTGTTAAAAGGAAGTTGCCTTAACAACAGATTGAAATTGTTGATTGTTATTGATATTGGGATTGTCTAAATATTGACTGATTTCTATGAATATATATATATTACAATAGATTTTTAATTAACGGACATTTTATTTGTGTATATATATATATTGTTAAATGAAAAGATGCAGTTATAAAATAAATTGCTCTCTTACTAAAATTCAAATTTTAACTAAAATAATTAAATAACAATAAAGTTACTTACGAAGTCAACTCCTTTTTGATGTCATAGCTATATTTTTGACGAACTAATTTTCTTTTAATAATCAATTTTATTCAAAAAAAATTTAGATATAAACTTTACATAGTTATTAAGATTTAAGTACTTAATTAATTTACAAGAAAGTCATAAACTAATACGAATAAAGTTTTTTTTTTTCTGGAAAATTATGAAAAATGGTACAAGCTCAAAAAGGAACGTTCTTCCAAAAAGGAGTTTATTTTATTTAGAGAAAAATGCAATCTCTTCTAACCAAAACCTCCTTTACTTCTTAATATATGAAATGTTGCTGAGATGTAGAAAAAAATAATTACAACTAAAATCTTAGTGTTAAAATTGTTTTAAATTTAAAAATAAACTAAATGAATTATAGCCATTTCAATCATAATAGTCCTTATTGCAAAGTCAATACATCTTCGTGTTATACTTCATATGTCATCATAATAACATCTATAATACATATTACAAAGTGGTAGCTATGTAAATCTATGGTAATCTGTTATCCTTAAATTATTATTAGAAAAAAAATGTAGAGAAAAATAATTTTGTTTATACGGTGTCTATTTCAAATAATTGTAAAACATCATATATAATCAAATAAAAAATACTATATTTTTGCCCAATTAAATTGCTAAAAAAAACATTTTTGCATTAGTAAGTAAACAACAAATATTAGAGCAGTATTTTTAAAACAATATAATTGGTCACATTTAGTAAGGACTATGTTTATTTAGTATTGAATTTATTTTATTTGGGAATACAATTTTTTTGTTGGCCTGTAAATGTGGGTATGCAATGAATTTAAATTTGCTTACTTTCATTTTTTTAAAAGTATTTTTAAAATTATGTTTTGTAATAAATTATACTTAAATTATATTAATAATTTGATTTTAAAATCTTTTTGAATTACACGTAAGTATTTAAATCATTTTATTCACTTCATTATTTCACAAATCCATGAATATATTTGAACGAATTATTTAAAATAGTGTAGTACAATCTATAATTATTTTATCAGAATATTCTTTTAACTTAGCAGATATTAAGATTATCATGAATCTACATTATTTAAATACAAATAAAACATTAACGCAATTCAAAGAAGTTTAACAGAATTATAAAATATTGTGCGAAAATCACTATGTACCTTGAATAAAATTTACACTATTTTTTATTTTTACTTGTTTACTCACTAAATAAATTCATAATATTAAAAGAAAAACTTTTACAAAATATTTAATATATATTAATGCATTTATATTTATACTTATTAGGTTTTTAATACAATTTTTATCACTTCATCCATTGATTTCATTTGAATTATACACATAAACAAATCATAATGAAATAATAAAATTTAAACCACTAAACATCACATGATCACCATTGTTTATGCTTACACAAGCTGTTTACACAAATGCAAAACTCTCCATATATTAGCACCACTTGATGCAAACTAGAGTAACCAATAGGTGCAGGAAGGCTTATGGGCAAAATCCCTATCTAATACCTACTCATCCAATATCTCCAGACTAATTTCTAGCTTGTGGCCTTCATCAGTGAGAAGCTTTGGATCTGAGTGCTTTGCTACTCACTAATAAAAGCCACAAACTAGAAACTAGTCTGAGGATATTGGACAAGTAGGCCCTAGATATGGATTTTATCCAGAAACCTTCCTGCATCCATTGATTAATCTGGCTTGCACTGAGCACTATTGTTGTAGAGTTTTGCTTGTGCGTAATAATAAGATTTAACATAATATTTTTAATTCTTTCGGTTTTTGTTGTTTGTTTTATGCAAGAATATAATAAAAGTGTTATAAATGTGTATTGTGTATTTAAAAAAGCAAATAATAATGGAAACAAAAACCTTTTTCCAATTCGCCCTTCAGATATTAATCCTTCATCAAGATTCTTGTCGACTTCTGCTCTTTCTAACTAAAACAAGAATTTTATTAAAATAAATTACATTTATAAGTTTATTTAAATAATATTAAAACTAAATATGATGACACTATAAGCA
Source organism: Epiperipatus broadwayi (assembly GCA_028023455.1). Lineage (NCBI taxonomy): Eukaryota > Metazoa > Onychophora > Udeonychophora > Euonychophora > Peripatidae > Epiperipatus > Epiperipatus broadwayi. The sequence continues at coordinate 459,443 of JAQFVV010000271.1, forward strand.
ACTATATATGAACGTATTTGACACATCAAAATTCAACTACTGCTTTCTAAGAAAATTTATTTTATCAACAACACAGCTCTAAAAACATGTCACCAAAAAACAAATTAGGTACATTTAGTTATCTCATTTACACTTTCCATAAAAAATTACTTTTTAATGAATGAATAATAATCTCACTTGAATGTGCAGGTTACCAAAGCTTTATAAAATACTTATAAAATGCACCCATGTTGATTGATGAGATACTGAAGATATCTTCATTACCCCATCCATTAAAAATCAAAATTTCTCTTTTAAAAATTATTTCATAAAAATTCATTAATTCATTCATTACATGCTTATATCTTTTTCTAGTCTTTTACAATATCTTAGATTCATTTTAGCACTTATTTTTTTCTTCTTTTTTCATTTCTTCTAGTAACATTTCTAGCCTACCTGCACTTATTTAATTCCTTCAAGAATATCAATAATATATATTTGTTCTCTTTTAATCTATTTATACTTTTCTCAACATATATCACTCTGTTATGTATTGATTTTAAATCACTGTATTTTTCATGTAACCAGATCTCATCCATAAGCAAATATAGATAAAACACATCTGCTAAAAACCTTTTTCAATAAGAAAAGTACATTTTTATATAATTTCATGTTATTTTACAGTAGATATTTTACTCGAGCTTAATTCTATAATTAATTTTGTCCAATAAGTTTCCATTTGACCAATAAATTTTAGTTTATACATAATTATCAATCTTTATTTTATTCTTCTCATGAAAAAAATAAATAAAACATTAGCATTATTTTAGCCTTTTTATATTTCACTTTGGTCCTACTTTTTTATTACCATTAGATAACTCTTATAACATTCCATGAAAATCTAAAATATTATATACTGCATAATCTATTTGAAAAAAAAATTCCATTTATTTTTATTTCTTATTTTCTCAATTTATTGCATAAAGCATATTTTCCAGATATTGGATCATATTGTTGTATATCTTTATTCATGTTGATCTTCTTCGTATCACATTGTAATCTGATTACTGTTAATTTGAACAATATTTATCAGAAATTAACAGTAACCTGAATCTATCATTGATGTTTCAACGAATTAATTACTGTGAAAATAGTCTAGAATTGATTATTTTTTGCTACATACAAATAAAAAGATTTATTGCACATCATATTCATTCCTATTTTTCTGAAGGTTCATGATGATGGTATTTTAGTTGTATTTATATATTGTAAATAATAAGCGAAATATATTTCCATCGTCTAATATTAAGTATTGAATGTCTTTAGAAAAATTTAACTTTATTTAAATTTTCAAATTATACATTCAACTGTTAGTAATAACACACGGATTAATATATACATATACTAACCTGTGTGCTATTACTAACAGATGAATGTAATTGGAAAATTTAAGTAAAGTTGTTTTTTCTTCTTTTGTCCAATATATAAATATTCATTAGTCTCTTCTGTAAGTTTCTTTTTATTTCATGGATATTAATCATGGTGTTAATTTACATTTCTGTGCAGCTTCTTGTTACGTTTAAATTTAATTTTCACTCTAAACAAATTGTAATTACCTTCATAAAGATACAATATAGATGATTAGATATGTTATCATCTTTCTAAAATATTAATATTACTCGTGTATTGTTTCAATAATACATTATTTAGACATTTGGTATATAATTTTGGCAACATTTTTTCTATTTATTCATCTATTCTTTTGAGATATCAATAATAATTTCCTTACTTTTTGGAACTTTTCCCCGTTTTATAGATTTAATTGTATGTCTTATCTCTTCATTTAAAATGCTTGGCAATACTGAAGATATAATAATTTCAATGGTTTATAATTGCAATGGTTTATATTTTTTTCACTTTATATTATATATATTTTAAAAACTTTTATTCTCTTCTGTAGCTTTCCTTGCCTTATCATAAAAATGCATATTTTTAATCTGGAAACGAAAATAAGATCTTTTGTTTTAATTACTTACTTACTATGAAGATTGTGTGATTTTTTTTTGGAAGGGATGTGTGTCATGGATAGCTATCAGTGTTATATTAGTAACCATAGGAATTGACATAACTGACCTATTAAATAGACAATTTATGAAAAGAATGTTTCTAATATAGACAGATAATGAATGGTGTTTAACACTGGGAAATTATTTTATCTTGATGAATTTTCTAATTAATTTGGGTAGTGTTGTTTTTTGAACAAAGAATAATTGATTCTATGGTAAAGCAATGCAAACACTATAATTCCGGATAAATAAATATTATTAATGATAACAAAATGTATGAATCTATGGAAATGATTTAATTCAAATAATTTATACATAAATCATTCAAAAGTTAATTTCTATAAAGATGAATCTTTCGTTTGATTGGCTATTCATTACTATGGTTTTATGGATGCATATAAAATCCCTCTAACAAAGACATAATAAATGTCTGCAACATAATGTTTCTTTTAATATATGGCATGTGAGAATATTCAATACTACTTTTTTATGTATGTACATAAAATCATTCTAAAGAAGGTATAATATGTCTGCACATAATGTTTCTTTTAACATAATGGCATATGAGAATTGAACTATACATAATAATTAAGTTACAATAGAATGAAATTTATAGACAAATATAAGTATTGTGTAATAAAATCAGTATATTTGAGTGTAGTAAATAAGAAAGAATGAGTTAAAACAGGCAAAACTCACTATATGTATTGCCACACACAGCAAGCTAGAGTAATCAATGGATGCCAGAAGGCTTGTGCATAAAATCCCCATCTGGTACCTACTCATCCAATATCTCCAGACTAGTTTCTGGCTTATGGCCTTTGTATGTGGATATTGAATGAGTAGGTGCTAGATGGAGGTTTTATGCACAAGCCTTCTGACATCCATTGATTACTCTAGCTTGCTGCGTGTGGCAATACGTATAGTGAGTTTTGCCTGTTTTAACAATAGTTATAAGCAAGCATAAGGAATAGTGATCATGTGATGTTTATTAGAAAGAATGGGCAAGTAAGATTTATTATAAAATATTAGGAAAAGTGGCAAAGATCGTTTAGAAATATTTGATATAAATAATTGTATTATCATTATAGCCAGAAGAAAGTTGGTTCAAATATCATAGAGTTTCATACCACCTTTATCTATTTTGGAGCAAAAACTGATAATGACTTAATCATGAAGAATTTGACAGGAATGCATAATGAAAAAAATGAAGGAATTTGAGTGACGATAAAAGTGAAATAGCATGATTTTTTTTTTAAGTGTCATAGCACCGGCCAGGACGCGAACCCGCAACCCGGGCAACTGCCTGCAAGTGCAAGGCAGTTGCGCTGACCTCTCGACCACTAATGCAAGACAATGGCATGATTATTATAGTCATTATAATAAAGATTTATTGACAATTACATTGGATAAAACATTTTTATTAAATGTAAGATATTGGTTTAATAAAAGTGTTGGATTTGTGCTCACTCCAAATTATCAGATTGGTTTTTTTAGATAATTACTGATAATCAAAACATTGGGTGACAGTAAAGAAAGATTATGAGAAATAACCCCCTTAAAAAGTATTGTAATATTTATTGCAATATTCTACAGGGCAAAATTCATAGCAGTAAATAAAAATTAGAACACTTTTATTCTTTTTCACTCTCTTACGTGTGCATCAAAATATACTTTCACAACTGTTTTTTTTTTTTAATTTTATGCAGCCTCATTCAAACTGACATATAATCCATTATTTATTTTAATAACTTAGTATACAAGAATCACTTATTAAATTTGAAACGCAAATTAAATATTATTATTTATCTTCTAATGATTTAAAAACAGACTTATTTTGTGATCAAAGTATATTAGTAAAATTCATAAAAATAAATATAAAAACTTACTAAAGAACGAGATGCCTGTTTAATGTATTCAATATCATGATCATATAAAATGTCATGAAAAATTAGAAACCACGGACTTCGTAAAACTTCTTCAATTTTAATTGGCTGAAGAATTAAATATGAAGATTTTCTGTTTGAATAGTAGCACTTCAATTTTGCTTCTATTTTTGGATTCTGTGTATATATATATTTCATTAGTAAGTATATAACCATTTACTATATATATATGACATTGAAACTGTAATGAAATGTATTTGTTTCTATCTATAATGCCAAATAAAAAGTTTATATTTATCATTAATATAAAATAAATATTTCAATATTCACTTATATATAATGAATAATGGTTTATTACATTCAAAATATTTTAATCTTTATAATTACCACTACAAGAAATCAGTATTCATTATATATGCAAATTTGTTTTCTATCTATCTACCTATCTACTATCTATCTATTTCTTTGACTCTCTATCTATCTATCCATCCATCTACCTACCTACCTACCTATCTACCTACCTACCTATCTATCTATCTATCTATCTATCTATCTATCTATCTATCTATCTATCTATCTATCTATCTATCTATCTATCTATCTATCTATCTATCTATCTATCTATCTATCTATCTATCTATCTATCTATCTATCTATCTATCTATCTATCTATCTATCTATCTATCTATCTATCTATCTATCTATCTATCTATCTATCTATCTATCTATCTATCTATCTATCTATCTATCTATCTATCTATCTATCTATCTATCTATCTATCTATCTATCTATCTATCTATCTATCTATCTATCTATCTATCTATCTATCTATCTATCTATCTATCTATCTATCTATCTATCTATCTATCTATCTATCTATCTATCTATCTATCTATCTATCTATCTATCTATCTATCTATCTATCTATCTATCTATCTATCTATCTATCTATCTATCTATCTATCTATCTATCTATCTATCTATCTATCTATCTATCTATCTATCTATCTATCTATCTATCTATCTATCTATCTATCTATCTATCTATCTATCTATCTATCTATCTATCTATCTATCTATCTATCTATCTATCTATCTATCTATCTATCTATCTATCTATCTATCTATCTATCTATCTATCTATCTATCTATCTATCTATCTATCTATCTATCTATCTATCTATCCATTCTAGAATTGCAGAAAAATGGAATTTATTTTGCATTATAGCAGTTAGGCAAGAGTTTCTATGAAATATTTGAGAGAGTTTATATTATTTATGTGAGATTGAACGTAATATGTCACACGGAAAAATGTCTTAAAATCCCATAATACCAAAATCGTTGGTTATTACTTCAATTATTGAATAACAATTTAATGATTGTACTCTGGAAATCTCAGAATGATCCATATCATTGTGTATTTAAATATACAATGAGTAAAACTTATTCTGCAGTTAGCGTTTTTAAAATTATCTACACATCTTAAGTTCTTAACAAACATGTATTCAATCTGTCTTTTTGATAATTAGAGAAAAGTTCCTGTCATGTTAACATTATTTAAATATGCGTAATTAAATAAATCATTTACTCATTATATATATATATACATGTAATGTTCGAACTTAAGACTCATACCTCTGTGAAATAAACATTTTTCAAATACTCTTTAATCCAGCATAAGTCAATAATTAACAACAATAAACACACAAGATTAGAAGGCTACTCTATGCTATCACAAAACTAATACTCAAATATACTACATTTTTGTTTTAATTATCGAATAAAAATTAATGTAAACATGAAATTACCATATCTTTATGTGTAATTAATAGAAATAAAACACTCTCTTTCAGGCTATAAATAATTTTTGTTTGCCTCTTGTTATCTTTTTTATTCTGGTTTAAAATAGATATCTTTTAATGGGCACATAATAGGATCTTTCATTATATTAACTATGGCCTGACTAATTACATCGTACTAAAAGTGTTTAGAATACATCCTCAAGATAACTATTTTTATTTCTATCTTGCCTTGCATAATAATGTGAAAGGCTAAAAGCTTCGGCAGATGCACTTTAAAAATGCTTATGTGACAGCCAATCAGATGTAATAATGACTGCACGTGGAATTCTCAATTCAAAAACACAAGCCAGAAATAAGAGAAAAAGATGAAACCCCACCTTCTTCTCTACTCAAATTTATATATAAATAAGCCAGATTCAAGCATTCCAAACTAAGAGCATGAAGATTAAAACACCTTAATTAACTAAATATTATATATAAATAAACAATGTGAAATCTTTCCATTTACTAGAAGCAATTTTCAAATCTAATAAAATGATAGTAACAAATGTAAATATATTAAATTTATTAAGTGCAAGCAAATGATATAATAATAATGTGAAAGGTTAAAACCTTCAACAGATGCACTTTAAAAATACATCTGATTGGCTGTCACATAAGCATTTTCATCTGTCGAACCTTTCACGTTATTATTATATCATCTGCTTGCGGTTAATAAATTTAATATACTTGCCTTACATAGTAGAATAATAATTTGATTTATATTATAATGATTAATTTTACTTAAACTTTTTAAAATTTTATTTTATTCCCTCATATTTTCTAGATATATATCTCAAAACATGAAGCCATACAAAAGTAATGTTATACAAACAATATATAACATAATTATTAATTGTTTTAATTTAGTTTTACAGAAATAATTTTACATGAAAATTTTAATAAACATTAATGGTAAGGAATTTTTAATTGTTATAATATATTTAAATTAGAAATTCAGAACTTTATCTTTACAATATTTATAAAAGTTCTCCAAAAATATGTCAAGCATATAAATATTATTTATTTATCCAAATAGAAAACTTTGTTGTGCAGTTTCTCTCCAGCGTATAAGTTGGTAACTGAACAAAATAGTTTAGATTTATAGGAAATTTTTATTAAAAATATTCAGAATGCTGATCAGAACAATTTGTGCAATTTTTCTCACTTGTTGATCATAATATAAATTGTTAAGATTTACAATCTCTTATCTTCCCATTAATCAAATGATGTAAATAGATTCAGAGTTAGATGGGTAGGTAGATAAATATTCAGATGGATATATAGATAGATAGATACACAGAGGTAAATAGATAAATGGATATATAGATAGATAATAGTTGGCTCTAAATATTATTAGTGGTTGGATTAGGATAAATAAATAAATTATTTGGGTGAGTGACCGATTCTGAAGCTTAAAGTCTACAGATGGCTACATTTTTTTTCACACTTTCATGGAACTTGAATTTTGGTAATTAAGACGTACTACACCTTTACATATCCATGATAAATGTCTAACCTTGCAATCCTGTTAAATAAATCCTACAATATCATCCCTTGTATAATAATGTGTTATGTGATAAATTTACACATTCATAATTTTAGCCATTTATTGTCCAAATTTTGTTTGGACAACTTCTCAAGTACAGTATTCGTTTACTTCAATGCTGCCAATTGCATTTTTCAATATTTTTATTTCATAGTGCTATCAATTGCCTTTTTTGGATTTCCTAAATGTACACTTTTATAATTTTCATCATTGCATTTTTTTATTTCCTACTATACTATTTTTGATTTAAAGAGAATGAATGCACAGACTTTTAACTTTGATTTCCATTTCCATTTTCTGATTAATTTATACATATTTTTAAAGAGTACAAAATGCTGAACATTTGGTGTTTAGCTGTTACTGAGATCAATGTGTTCGAATATTTTCAAGAGAAAGAAATTCTGGCATCTGAAAAAGTGTGTCCAAAGGAATATACTATAACTCTTACATCCACACATTGGACAAGCAATGGTGTTGTTACATTCAAGTATGTAATAATAAAGTAGGCCTTTATCAGGGAATATAGCAGCAATATTTACAGATAAGCTCTGCAAATTAACATCCATAGAAATGGAAAAAACAGAGCTTGGTTTAGCAGACAAAACTGCAAAGACTGGAAAAACTATATTTTCAGGAAGTTTTTGCCACTGCTATATTAGACCATAAAAAATGTAAAATTACAGGCCTAACAAAATCATTGAAATTGAAAACAGTCTTTTCAAAAAAAAAAGAAAAAAAACAAGCTAAATGAATACTTCTGGAACAGTGGATATTTGGTGCAGGGAGACAGATAGGTATTTTATCATGAGAATTCATGACAGAACAGTGGCAACTCTGATGGAAGCCATTAAATAAAATGTGGAAGTGAAATGGACAATTTATTTAGACTTTTGAAAAGTGTATGAAACTGCTGAATTATGAGATGCTTGTAACAAATCATTTTTGTGTGAACCACAAATATAATTTTGTGAATCCAGAAACTGGGACTCAGAAATTGAAAGACTTTGGGGTTCAGTAAAATGGCATAATAAACAACATCAAGGAACAGCATGCCGGACCCTAGATTATTATTTGGTGAAATTTATGCAGCTGAGACTGCATAAAGATGATGATACATTCATTTGCATAATGGACAAAATGATAAATATCAGTCCACCACATTGATTAAATAAAAATTCTGTAAGTTTCCTTTTTTGTTAATTTTTAATAAAAGTGTGGTAATTTAATTTTTTTTTTTTTTGATTTGGAACAATATACACTTACTTATTAACTTTTTTCGATGAAGTTCCCATGCAGGCATTATATTGCACAATGACGTGTTAAGTAAGTCACCATTTTGAAAAAAATACTTGAAGTCGCCATTTTGGAACAAAATTTTATTCATGTAAAATAAAGTACTAATGTCCTCCTCCAGAGAATTTCTGTAGACAGACAAATGATTGTTTCATCATGACAAATCTTGTAACTTCATGCCAGATATTGTAATAATATTTGATATAATATTTAGATATGCTAATATTTTAGATATAGATATATTAATACTTTAGTATTATTATTATTGCCAATTTTGCTTTAATGATTGGTTTGTAATTTCATGACAGGCTTAAATGTACATTTTTTAAAACTTTTATGTAACATTTTGGAATTGCATAATGCTGTGTCATATTTATTATTTTTTTGTGTAAAATTTACATTTTTACTCTTGTTAAAAATGTACTTTTTCAGATTTAGTCTGGTGTGATTATTATGTATTAGAGCTGCTACATCTTTTCACACATGTATTCAGTCTGATAACTTTGTACATCTTGTGAAAATATCATGTACACATGGTCCTTTTGATGAATTTATCATTTAAGTTTGTAGACATCCCAGTGTGCGTTATTTGGTTAGATCACAAGTTTAGAACATTATAGGCAGATTAATATGGATATAAAAAGGCATAGCAGGTCTTATACATTGCAGGTTATGACTTCGATATAAGCCTTTATTTAATTACTTCTTATCATTTAAATATTGATGCATATTTAAACCAATTGTTTTTTTTATTTATACCACTTTATCTATTTAAAATTGTTCTGCAAATATCTATGATTCTAAAGAGTTTTGTTTAGATATCTAGATTTAGCCACTTCTTTTACAGTTTGCCTTTATATCAATGGTTAATTCTAACCATTGTACAATTCATGGCAATAGTTTAGTCTTTATAATATGTTGCACACAACTTTTAATCTTCAATGTATTTCTTAGAATATTTTTATATTAGTGTTCATTAATAGTTCTCTTAATTTTCACTCATTTAAGATATCATGATTGTATGATTTGAAAGAACTGCAATCTGATGTTTAGACTTCACTACCATTGTAGCTGATCATATTTTTATTGTTCTCAAATACTGTTTTATAAATTAATAGCTTAGTAGTATATATATATGTAATTATGTAGAAGGAAATTAACCTTCAAATCTGCACTGTTCGTTTTTAGTATATAAATTATATGTCTACTCTGCATTTACCCACACTTATGATCAGTAAAAGTTTTAAAAACGCAAATGACTCACTTGGGTTGGCTTACATATGAATAAGCTCTAAGTGCAAATGATTCACTTGTGTGTTCAGAACTATTACTGTTGAGTGAGGGTATAGATTTATACACTAAAATGAACAGTGCAAGTTTGAAGGTTAATTTTCTTCTATGTAATTAAAAATATTGTTTTAATTTTAATCAAAAAGGAATTATATCCTAGATCCTACTGTTTTAGTAATTTCATTTTGTTAAACTTTTATATTTCTTGTCAATTCTTACTATATATTCTCTGGAGAGATTTTCAACCCGATAAACTAGTCCATCAATATTTGTCATGAAATCTCTTCGCACATATGACGTCACTTTAATAAGCTGATTAATTTTAGTTATTGAAATGCAATCTTTTATACAAAGGAGTTTGATAATGTACATCTCCAGGAAACTTTCATCCAAATCAATAATATTTAACAAAATTATGTGTCAGTTGGGAACAAAAATTAAAATAAAAAAGTTCTCAAGCACCTTTTGCCATATTATGCACCTTGTAGTTGTATTATCCATATAATAATAGCTAAAGTTCAAAATGCCTAAATAGTTATATTGCTTATAAGATATTTAAAGCATGTTTAGTAAAATTACATTAAGTGAATAAAAAAAAATCCCACCCTGAGGGGTTTCATATACAGTAGCTTGCTTTCCAGTAAACAATAAGCAAGCCTTTCTTAACTTGCACTTCTAAGTGCTTATATCTAAGTACAATTGTATAAGAAAATTTAAAAACTTATATAAAATCACTAAACAGTTATAATGGAGATTAAAAACCGCTAATTATATTATTGGTTGTATGAGGTAAAAATCAAATCTTTTAATTGGCCAACTCACAAACTGAAGACAAAGCCTATTGTTAAAACATATTCACCTATAATATTAAATTCAACTCAGATACGTTTATAAAAAGTATATTACTAATTTTTCAGGTTATGAAGAGAATGAAAGTTCTTTCAAAAATAAATTGCTATTTATTTATTCTAAAATATTCAATTTCGGCAACATAAAAGCTATAATATAAACAAAAAGGTCGACTTTTACGTTATAGAAAAGTAAATATTTCTTTTTACTAAATCTTAAATATTTTTACTAAAATCTTCAATATTTTTCGAAAATAATTTTGTTTTTTTCGTATTCTCTCTGAAAATAATTTATAATTTCTCAAAATATTCTTTTATAATACTTTAAATCATATTTGAAATGAAAATCTCAGCGTTTTTCTTTATTTTCTTTGATCAGGCGGTTTCTTTGTTCTTTCCAGCCAATCAGAATGTCTTTTTCGGCTGAGAGCATGCTAAGAACCAATCACAACTCATGTTCTTTCTTTGTTTAGGTTTAAATGCATTTTTTTTTAATTTTTTACTTGTAAAATAATTCGAAAGAGGGCACCATCTTACAGAACTTTTAAAAATCTATTCAATACCTGTCAAACGAATATTTTAGCATAAGAACTGGCAGAGTTAGAGTGACGTCAGATGTCGACGAGGAGCCTCGTAAGAGGCGGGAAAAGGGTTAAAATCATACAAACATTCAAGATAGAGAAATACTGAATACAAATATGGATTCATTTAATTTTTGGAAGTTGAGTTATTTGGCTAAATAGTAATCGTTATTCATATCAAACTTTGTAATTATTTTTTCACTGCATCATTAAAACTTATAAAATTATCATTCTTGATGGATATGAGACTGTTCTAAACTAAAAAAATATCAAATGAATTTATTTATTATAAGCAGTGACCTTACAATGATGGTACACCTCCAAAATTTAGCCATAGTGTTTATTAGAGTTCCATTCTTCAACAAAATTGTTAAAAAATATGTTCTTGGATGCATAATTGAATTACACTGACATAAATGTTTGGGATATTCTCAACAACAATAGATTTATAGATGAAACTTTGACACTATTTCAAAGTTATATCGATCACAAGAAGAAACATTTCTAATTATTATTGAATGTTATTCTCTTAACAATGCCTTAAAATCAAGCCCAAATTAAGCCAGAATTGTATAATAAGTATTTGGATTAGAAGCAAAAATAAAATGAGAGCTACATTATTATTTTAAAATATATATGGCTATGAAAATCGAATGCATGTTTTTTTTTGTTTAAATCTAGTTCTATAATTGTAAGATGACTAAAAATATCAGCAAAAATAAATTATCATTTTGCCTTAGCGAGACCGATGACGTCACAAATTCTCTATGACGTAAATGAAATTTAGATTCATTACAACTATTATTAGTAAAATGAAAAGGGCATATTTTTATATATTAATATAAACAAGAACTAATGACAAACCACTAGTAATATAAATAATTAATTGATAACATTAACTATATCAATTAGCATGATCAGTTAAATGTATTGGCTAAGTTTTAATTTGAACTTAAATTTTTATTATATTTGTTATACATTGTGTATATATTTTTATGCAACAAAATCGTATCTTGACAAAAAAGTAGTCAAAATAATACTAATAAAAAACAATTTTGGGTAATGACATTCTGAAGTATAATTTTCTAATATTTTTGATTACAAGATAAACAAGTTTAGATTGCATAAAACATTGTAGTTATAATCCACGAATTTGTTTCTACAGTTTGTTACTACATGATTCTTCTGTACATTACTTAATTATCAAAACTATCAGTGTTATTGCATATGTCATGTTATGTCTAATATTAGCAATTAAAACAACATTCAATTGCTTTCAATTTTCTCTAAGTTCATTGTAATGTAAACTTTAAAACCTCTATAAGTAATAAATTTAAAAGTAAAAAGAAATAAATGTGTTGTTGCATTCTAAGAGTTAACTACTACCATATAAGAAATCCTGACAATGTTTTTAAAAAATTGAATCATCTTTTGAGTCCATCAAATATTTTTAGCATAGCTTTTGTAATATTATGTTTTAGCATAAAGAAAGTTTGCAATAATATGCATTGTGATTATGCATTTTAGGCCTAATTGATATTTCAGAAAATAAACATTGTGTAATGCAGTAAAAAGTATGTTTTCCTTCATCCTTTTTTCAATGTTTATTGTCACTAATAATAGCTTAATTTTTCACCATTTTTCCTATAGACATTTTTTTCAACTTTAATAAACATGTCCTAATAAGTTTAAAACCGTTTCCTTCATTCCTATATATTATTTACTAATGGTAATAATAGGTCAGTCACAATATAAAGACTGGAATCCATTTTGGATAGTGGTATAGAAATAGATTTTTATTATTCTGATTTTACATCTGATCTCTAGAATGACTTCTTTAATTATTATACTAATGCTAAGATCTACATAGAAATTATTCTATTCATGATTGTAAGTAGTTATATATCTTTTGTTTTGTAAGTAGTTAATTGTAGAAGTATTTTGTTTTGGTAAATTAATTTATTATAAGATCTAAAATTTTATTCTCGCCATATTTCACCCAAATATTTTTTTTTGGCAGAATATACATAAATATTTTATAGTTTCTGAATTCTTTTTCTTTAGAGAAATAGTAATAATAATGTCAGATAAAGATGTTGAGTTATTTTATCGTAGTTAACTTATTGCAAATGAAATATAAAAATCAAGATATTTAAACTGCAAGGTTGAGAATCAAAAGAATTAATTTTGAATAATATTTGTTTCCTACTTTATTTTGAAAAACGATTCTATAAAATAATGTTTATAATTACTTATGTATAATATATATTAAACTTCCACTAGTACATATAAACTGCACCTTAACTATAGAAAACTTTCATACATCAATTGTTTACAATGTAACTTACCATAAGTTTTTCATTACGACAAAGTTGATGATATTTACTATAAAATTTTTTGACAAAAGCAGTTTCTTCATCATCTTCTGGTTTATTTGCTACCGGTTCAGTATCCAAATAGTTTTTGTATGTATCATATAAACTTTCTGAACTTGGATCTATTATATATATGTTTTATAAAAAAGTAAGGACAATTAATAAATAATACATCTACATCAAAAATTTGCTCATTCATTAGTTCGATGTAGAGCATCTTAACCAAATAAAACTACAATTGTTTTTTAATATAAAATGAAGCTGCGTATTTTACCAAAGCATGAGAATAAAATTAATATATATATTAAACTGAAATATCATGTATTGAAAAAAAGAAATGCTATTGATTCTTATATTAACAAATATTTTTTTAAAAATAATTCTATAGCCATTATGTACTAAAATGCTAGCCCTCATTAAATAAATAAAATTGCCTTTAATATTAACTTATTTTTTTAATAATTATAAGCCAAAATGCTTTTGTTTATTTATCCTTTATCTGCGGTTTATTAAACAAGGAATTAATTTCATTTTAACGTTCTGAAAATATAAAAGTATAGACACAATTGCTTTTATGTCTGTCATTTAGGAAAACTTTCTGAGCTATTGTATACTTTATATTTATTCGTATGCTTCCATAATATCTTGCTGTACAAATGTCACAATTCTTGGCATAAAACAATTGCGTTTTTACCATCATTTTCAAGTAAATCCTTAAAATGTATTAATTACTCTATTTAAAGTTTAAAAAATTGAAATCCAATATTAAATTTTTTATTTGTAATAGAAATTATTTTTCTATGTAAATTAGGAATATTATTTGATAAATGCATAATTTACTAATACGTTTGGCTTTGTAGTAGTGTGTCTGTGTAGTATATAAATTATACTTGTAGTCAAATATAAAGAAAGTAATGATGTTGATTCCATCTATAAAATTAAGCAATTATGTATAATGTAATTTTGGGGCTCTGATCCGAGTTTGAGGCAACCTTATTTTATAGAAATAATAACTCTCAAAATATTTAATAATTTATTAGCATGTCTGTATTTGTATTAGAGTGTTCGTACTAGCATGTCTTTTGTGCAACAAGTAATGACTTTAACTATATCTATAAAATTAGACTATTATAGTAGCAATGCAATGTAAATTTTAAGCCTTGTTATAAGATGCACAGAAAGGTTACTAGGCATAATATCATGTGACAATATAAACTCTTCAAACCAATAAAGAGAGGTTTCAATTGGTGGGTGCATATTGATAGGAATTGTATGCAGGCAAATAATAAAATCCAGATTCTTGCCTATGTCTTGATACTCATGCTGTGGAGTCAGTACTTTTGTTACATCTTGCATCATATTATTTTCAAGCCTACAGCTAGCAACTGGGATATATGCAAATAAAATATAACTTTGTGAGACAATAAATATAACAAGATAGCATCACTGATGTGCACAAAAATATAAAATAAAGAGAGGGGACTAATTTTATTTTTGATGATAAATAAGAAGTAATAAGCAAATATAAAAAAAAATTTTCAGATATTGAAATTTCATTTTTTTTTTTTATGTTTTTTAATTGTAATCACTAAATTTCTTAGCCTTATTTTGTCTTAGTTTTCTCTTTTCTGCAATATATAGTATTTTTCTCTAACATTATGAAAACTGAAGTTATTATGAAGATTGCTCACAAATCAATTATGTAAAAATTCAATATGGCAATAATTAGGATTCTAGCAACAAGTTTAAAGTAGTTGTAATATATATATATATTAATGTTTACAAGGTTGTATGATATAGATAAATTATTTTTTGGATTAAACCATGTATTATTTTCTATTACATATTAATATTTTGACAAACTAGCATCTGCCATTGTCAAGGTTAATTCTTGAAAGAAAAGTTGTTAGATCTCAAACAGTACCATGACTGAGTGTAAGATGAAAAATGAGATTCAGCTTGCAGTAGTTTAGCATTCTGAATATGAGATTTATCAAAATGTATATTTCTCTAAGCTTTACCACCTATTAATTTAAAGTTAATATTAGAAGACAGAGATAAAATACGAGGTTTCCACAAGGCTGGAATACATTGTGCTTCATCAGTCCTATTTAAACCAGTAGATATATTTAATATTCCAATTGATTCTCTCATGGTACTTAAATCATATTTTCCAAATTAGCAAGTATTATCAAAATCAGGTATATGACCAATTTCTAAAAAATGGAAAGTAAAAACTGATGTATTAATTTTCTGAGTAAAAGCATTTTTATGTTCCCTAACTCTGACATTTATTCACCTATTAGACTGGCCTACATAGCTTCTTGAGCATTTCAAACATGGAATTTCATAAACCCCCTCTATATATATATATGTAATAATATTATAATTTGATATATATGTAATAATATTATAATTCGATGTCCATACTTCTTCAAAGCAATATATGTAATTATATAATTGAAAATTTATAAAGTGTCACTAAGTGGATAAAATTTTTAAAATATATGTGATTACTGTCTTTATAATATTCAATTATATAATCACACACACACATATATATATATATAGAAATGAAATTATTGTATATAGCTAGCTGAAATTCTACCATAAATTATTCCCCATAACTATGTTCTTCTTAGAGCTGTTTTTTTTTTAAATATAGCAATGAGGGTGGAAGTGGGTTGATATTATATATATATGTGTATCTGTGTAACATATAATATTTTAATGTATAAAAAAATAATTATAACTTACCAATTTTTATTAATTCCTTTGAATATTCAACAGCTTTAGAATAATTTGATAGCTAAATTAAAAAAAGCAACACAAAAATTCTTTAAAAAAAATACAAAACAAAGCATATTATATATAATATGTCCAGAGTGAATATTTTCTTGAAAAGCATTAATATCTATCTATCATTTTATCTCTCTACTGTTATATTGGAATATGGTCATTATTCAATGTTTACTCAACTCATAATCTGTAATTCAAATCTATATTTGATAAACTTAGAAAATATTTTATAATTTGTAAGCAGTTTTAAGATATTTTATTTCATATATACAGCCTCTATCCAACTAATGAGTATTACATGTAGTGTTATAATTACAATCAATTTTAGAATATTTTGATAAAGATATATAGACCAGAGCTATCTAAATTGGCTAATAGTTATTAATAACTGAACAAATAACAAAGTTTAATATTAGAGATAAAACAATTTTTTATATTAAATGCTTCTACTGACTATGCACTAAAAAGAAATAAAATAATTGTTTCTTCAATCACAATTGAAGCACATGCGCTTTGCAGATAAATGAATGAATACTAACACTTCAAACACATGATAAAGTCTTTGGAAAAGATAGAATGGCCATCTATCTTTTCGAACCCAAACACTTTTGTATGGGCAAATCTTAAGGGTTTGAAAGTGAAAGCTTGAAGATATTAAATAATCACTTTAAATTACTTTTACATGTAGTGTTACTATTCATTTATTTATAGTTAAAATCTGCAAAGCGCATGTGCAACAGCTTAATGCTGTTTAAATATTACAGTTTATAAACATCGCACTATATAAAATAAATGATTTACTTATATACATTTAATTTCAAATAAGAATGACGTTTCGTAAATTCTAGTAAATTTCACCAGCTTCATTCATTCAAGCATGTAAAAGTAATTTAAAGTGATTATTTAATATTTTCCTGCTTTCACTTTCAAACCCTTAAGATTTGCCCATACAAAAGTGTTTGGGTTCGAAAAGATAGATGGCCATTCTATCTTTTCCAAAGACTTTATCATGTGTTTAAAGTGTTAGTATTCATTTATTTATAGTTAAAATCTGCAAAGCGCATGTGCAACAGCTTAATGCTGTTTAAATATTACAGTTTATAAACATCGCGCTATATAAAATAAATGATTCACAATTGAAGTTTTTAGATTTAACTTGACATAAAAGCATGGGGGGAGGGGAGATGCAGAAATTAATTAAGTCAATCCCGTATTATAAAAAATTGGAATTGACTTAATTAATTTCTCAAGCCCCATGGTTTTATTTCAAGTTAAAATCTAAAAACTCCAAATGTGGTTGAAGAAACAATTATTTTACTTCATTTATTATTTTTAAGTTTTTAATATTGGCATAGTAAATAAAAATGTGAAACTATATTCTACTTTAAATTGACTGGACAATTGTAGTTGATATATATATAATAAAAAGTCAGATGTCACACAACTTATATATAGCTTGCACTTACAAATATGTAAAATTAAGAGCATGCTAATTAGCTCTAAACAAGCTTTTTTTTTTATTTATTTATGATAAATGCTACTACAAGAGAAGGCATTCAAATACTTTTTATCTTGGATTGTCCCCATTCCCAGACCTGTGCTTGAGTTGTTTTTTTGAATCTAATGTCCCAACTTCTCACTGAAAAGACCCATAGGTCGAAACCGGTCTGGGGTTGGGGACAATCCAAGATAAAAATGATTTGAATGCCTTCTCTTGTAGTAGCATTTATCATAAATAAAAAAAAAGCTTGTTTAGAGCTAATTAGCATGCTCTTAATATATATATATATTAATAATGAATAACTATAACAACACGTGAAAATTTTACAAACATGTGATGTGATGTGATGTGATGTATTATGGCTTCTCCTTAAACGAAGTCAAGAATATCTCAGCAATTATGCCCAGATAAACCTGTTAGCCACTTTCTTTTACATTCCCCACTCTAAATTTACCCATAATCTGCTCTATCCCATTTCCACAACATAACTTTTGTCAACTCTATAACCTTTATATCTAAATCCCCCTTATCTTTTCCCAAACCCAGCATAAAAACCAATAATTCACTTTCTGTATAATCACTCTTTTCATATTTATTTTTCCACAACTTCATTATATGTACCCTTTCTGTTTTCAAACATTTACATTCAATTAACAAATGCCTAATATTTTCAATTCCTTCCTTACATAATTTACAAAATAAATCACCCATATTTTTCCATTTACATGTATATTCTTTTGTAGCTAAAGATCCCGTTCGAGCCTTAAACAATAAACTACTTTCCTTACTATTATCATATTTAAACAATAATTGAACTGCCATCTAGCTGCAAAGTTCGATAGCATTTTACAATAAGAGAATGACCACCTCTTATTGTCTTTTAGATTTTTTTATGTATAGCCATCCAGAACTATTACCAGCCAGAGTTCCAATTTAAATCAGTCTTTATATCTTTTAATGTAAATTGATCTTTAATCAACTGATATTAAATGTATAGAGTGGAAATCTTTCATTCACTTCTAGAACTCTATAATCAATTAACACATGTTATATACGTAATGATAAATAATATTTTAATAATGAATAACTATAACAACACGTAAAAATTTTACAAACATATTTAAATAATAATTGTTATAGTTATTCATTATTAAAATATTATTTATCATTACGTATATAACATGTGTTAATTGATTATAGAGTTCTAGAAGTGAATGAAAGATTTCCACTCTATACATTTAATATCAGTTGATTAAAGATCAATTTACATTAAAAGATATAAAGACTGATTTAAATTGGAACTCTGGCTGGTAATAGTCCTGGATGGCTGTACATAAAAAGATCTAAAAGACAATAAGAGGTGGTCATTCTCTTATTGTAAAATGCTATCGAACTTTGCAACTAGAGGGCAGTTCAATTCTTAAATGGAAAAATATGGGTGATTTATTTTGTAAATTATGTAAGGAAGGAATTGAAAATATTAGGCATTTGTTAATTGAATGTAAATGTTTGAAAACAAAAAGGGTACATATAATGAAGTTGTGGAAAAATAAATATGAAAAGAGTGATTATACAGAAAGTGAATTATTGGTTTTTATGCTGGGTTTGGGAAAAGATAAGGGGAATTTAGATATAAAGGTTATAGAGTTGACAAAAATTATGTTGTGGAAATGGGATAGAGCAGATTATGGGTAAATTTAGAGTGGGGAATGTAAAAGAAAGTGGCTAACAGGTTTATCTGGGCATAATTGCTGAGATTTTCTTGACTTCGTTTAAGGAGAAGCCATAATACATCACATCACATCACATCATGTTTGTAAAATTTTCACGTGTTGTTATAGTTATATATATATATATTGAGTTGGTGTAACTGTGGTAAATAGAATGAGTTGACTTGAGAGGTAGAGACTCTATGGAACTTGAATTAAATTTTATAGTAAGTTTTATTTAAGTAAGATAAGAGAGAGATTCTAGATTTTGTCAAAATTTCCCCATTTATACTGGTACAATATTATGATGAATTGTTTAGTAACAATTGTTAGTTCATAAAATGTAATCAAAATATAAGATAATAGTTTCATTACTAAATGATTTCTTGGATGCTATTTATAATGATTATATTGATTAATAGAGCAATTAATACCCCAGATCAATAGAGCATAATGTTAATAATAATAGTTTATTTACAAGTGAGAACAAATCTATAAATAAAATTAAGAATATGATGAATGAATATATTTTTTATGAAATATTTGAATCAAGTGTTTAGACCTGTGGTGATGTGGAACAACAGACATATTCATACCAAAGAGAAAATGTGTTCATAATCAAATTTGAATAGAGATATAAAAGACAGCTTTAACGTATTATGATTTTATTGATTTGATAAACATATGAAAAATCTAAATAAGTTATTTATATATGCTTGAATTGATATAATTTTAATTTGGAGTGATTATAATTATCTTCTCTTAGTTATGTTTATGTTTTTATTATTCATTCTTAAAAGACAAAACTAAAATAAATAATTTTAAATCAACATCATAATATTCCAGAGTAGAATTTAATAATCCATAAGTGTGTTACTTGATAAGTATATATTTCATAAGTATTTCATCTTTAATAAAATATCCAATGATAACAAGCCATAGTAATATGAAGACTTTATTAAACTTTTCATTAACAGGTAGATGGTGGAGTTTTATCAGAAGATTTTGATGATAGTAATCCATTTATCTAGCTACTACACTTGGTGTATTCATGCCATGTTGAATACAGTTAAGTGTTTTTTTTTAAATATCTGTTCAATTTTGTTATCTTAATTCCTTAATACATTGTACAGGCTTAAACGTGCATTTATATATGTAATATATGCGGGATTCGAACTCAGACTTTCACACGACCCACTACTCTCAGTGCCATCTCATATTGCTGACCCACCTGATCACACACATGTTGAAAAGATAAATAATCACGTATTTCATGCTAAACCAGCAATCTTCAGTTGGTCTAGATTACTATCCTCACACATATATATAATCAGTGCTCAGTTTTATATTAAGGTAGCCAATCTTCATACTTTAATGGTTTGAAGCCTGTCCATTAAAGTATGAAGATTGGCTATCTTAATATAAAGCTGAGCACTGATTATATATATGTGTGAGGATAGTAATATAGACCAACTGATGATTGCTGGTTTAGCATGAAATATGTATATTGGTGATTATTTATCTTTTCAACATGTGTGTGATCAGGTGGGTCAGCAATATGAGATGGCACTGAGAGTAGTGGGTCGTGTGAAAGTCTAAGTTTGAATCCTGCTTAATTCCTTAAGGAAATAACTATACTTTATTTCTCATGTTATATGATAATCCTTAAATATAGGGATATGTATAAAACTGAAGATTTCTTCATGATATATCCAACTGATAAGCACAAATAAATCGGATTGGTAATGTCATGAAGTTGTAATGAAGGTAAATAAAATTAAGACGCTATTGTTCCTTCATAAATAATCCCTTGGTTTTATATATTAGCATTATTTCTTGATTTCATTATTTATATTATATAATAATATCACATACCAAATACACACACATATTGTTTGAAGGCAGATAAATATCCTTTGAACATTTTGGGAAGTAAAATAATTTTTGAATGTGAGTTCTGAAAAGTGATTCAGTAATTGCTAAGCCAATGACTTACATTTTGTTTGTCTGAAAAACGGTCATCATCTTTCTTTTAAATAACTAGGAGGTTGACTTTCTCTATGTAAAATTTTATAGATGTATACATTATTACACTTGTGCTGAAATAAGATTTGTTAGGAATTCAATTTTTTCCTGCAGTAAACGAGAAAATATTATTTAGAAAAGAAATTCTGTCAAGCGTTGTTAGCCGAGAGGTCATCGCACCCGCCTTGCAAGCAAGTAGTTGGTTGCAGACGGGTGTGGGTTCGCGTCCCGGCAGATGCTATGACATATGAAAAGAAAAAAAAAATTCTAATATCTTTTATTTTGCTGATAAATCATTAACTACATCATTTTGTTGAACAATGTAATGCCTGTTTCTATTGTTATATTTTGAACTTATAAATATCAAGGGAAAGGCTGATGGTATTAAATACGTTTTGTGTAATATACATAACTATTATAACAGTGTTTATTGTTAGCAATAATTGTATTCTCAAAGTTTATAGAGGTTAGTTGCTTTTGTTGAAAAAATCAATACAAAATTGTTTTTGCTATTGTTTTAAAGACGTTTATGTATGTGAAGGTAAAATCAGAAAGGCTTTGCTCTAGGTATTGAAAGTTATGCAAAGTCAAATTTTCTTCTATTATTAAAATTTTGCATAACATATATATATTGAAAACTCAAAATGATAGTTTCAATTGGTTTACATTTTAGTTATAAATTGGTATACAATAAAACTTTAGACTTCAATATAAAAATATTTGTTTTACTAAACAGGATTTATTACAAATATATTAGTGCAAAATTCTTATTCACTCTTTAGAAGCATGTTATAAGTATTAAATAATGTAGATAAATAAATAGAAAAATAGAAATAGATAGATTAATAGTTATATAGATAATAGATATGTAATTGGATGAATAAATTGATAGAAAGAAAGATTGATTAATAAAAAAATAGAGAGATACACACAAGAATAAATTTGGAAGAAGTATATAGACCTATAAATAAATATAGATAGATAGACAGTGGCGTTACTAGATAGATATTTAGAAAGATTCATAGACACAGACATAATAAGTCAAAAGAGTCATAGATAGATGAGTAGATGGATGGATAATGGATGTATGAATAGATAGATAGATAGATAGATAGATAGATAGATAGATAGATAGATAGATAGATAGATAGATACTCACAAGAAAATAATTTAAAGCTAATGATTGTAGAACGTCTCTACGATTAACTGATTTTTTTGTTTCATTTTTTTCCATTTCTAAACAGTACTCCATCCACAATACTGCTTCCTGGCGTTCATCTTTTTGAATCAGTAGCTCAGCCACTTCTAAAAAATCCGATGCTGGAATAAATTTGATAAAGAATGATTCATAGTACAAATAAATAAATAAATAATAATAATAATAATAATAATAATAATAATAATAATAATAATAATAATAATAATAATAATAATAATAATAATAATAATAATAATAATAATAATAATAATAATAATAATAATAATAATAATAATAATAATAATAATAATAATAACAACAACAACAACAACAACAACAGGTTATTTTTGTTGGTTAGTTTTTATACTTTTTTTCTATTATTTTAGAAAAAATATAAATTTCTATTTTTTTCTTAATTATTAAGTAAGTTTTAACAGCATCTACATGAAGAATCCCCTTACAACTCTTTTTTTATTGTTCATTATGTATTACTGCTGAATAAAATTGCTAGATGTTTAATCCAGTTTCTCCCATCTATAGCATCTCTGCAAACATTTTAATTTTATCCTTCTGTCTGAAAATTTATTCTTTGTAGGACTTTTACAATCACTGGAATTCAATTTAAAACACTTAACTGTCCATTTATTATTATCTTTTCTTGCAGTATGCCATTTATAGCTCCATTACATTAATATTTATTATTTCACTCATATCAATGATACCTGTTTGCTCTTGTACCCATATAGTATGCATTTTAAACTTTGTATAACTTCCATTGTATATGTCCATACATTATTCCATTGTCTTAAGTCTGCATTGCTCTTCTGTTACTTAACAAATGACAAATTCATAAGTAAAAGCTGTTAGAATATGTTTAGTTATTGTCCTTTTTATTAGCATATAAATAAATTTATTTTAATAATAAAATAATTTTATCAAAAGCACCTCATCTAAGTTTGTTTATTTCTTTTTGAACTCATTCCAAACATATACCATTATTACATGCACTTGGTAGCATGCTAATATTATTTCCAAAAGTAAATAATGCAATAATATTTGATACAGATATCACCACAAAAATTTTGAAGTAAATATAATGCAGTATAAAATACCATTATAGTATATAAAAACAATAGTTAAAATACCATTACATACCATTATATAACAGCAAATATTTTATATGTTTATAATATTAATAATAATAATAATAGTAGTAGTAGCAGTAGCAGTAGTAGCAGCAGTAGCAGTAGTAGCAGCAGCAGCAGCAGTAGTAGTAGTAGTAGTAGTAGTCGTAGTCATAGTCAGTCATAGTAGTAGTAGTAGTAGTAGTAGTAGTGGTGGTGGTGGTGGTAGCAGTAGTGGTAATGATAGTGGTAGTGGTAGGGGTAATGGTAGGGGTAGTTGTAGTGTAGCAGTAGCAGCAGCAGTAGTAATAGTAGTAGTAGTAGTAGTAGTAATATAGTAGTAGTACTACTGCTGCTGCTGCTACCACTACCACTATTTCCACCACTACCACAACCACTACCACTACCACTACTACTACTACTACTACTACTACTACACAACTACAACTGCTACTGCTGCTGCTGCTGCTACTACTACTACTACTACTACTCCTACTACTACTACTACTACTACTACTACTACTACTACAACAACAACAACAACAAAGCTATTTTCAGTAAATATTTTACACCTCCACAATGTTATAAAGTATTGAAAAAAATGTATTTAAAAAATGCAAATGAAATATATATATATCTGTCATGTACCAAATCATTATCATAATCATAATAATAATAATATATGTGGAATTGCCATCTGCAAAGAAGCACACCAAGCACATTGTTTTTATAAACAAAGACTATAAGTAAACAATTTAAAACAAACTATTGCAAAAATTCAATGTATAGGACTTTTATATAAGTTTAAAGTGTCTGTTTTTGACAAATCAAAAATTAATTGTCTGTTTGTAACAAATCCAAAAAAATAATTACTCAATTTGATTTAAAAATAATAGTAAGATAAGGCATAGTGACACATGTTTTTCCAACTTGTCCATAGCCATGAAAGACACATATTAAAATAAAACACCATGCTTGAAATAATCAAAGAGATGGGAGAAATAATGAAAAACAAAGCAACTTTGATATCCTGATTTTATTGAATAATTGAAAGTGATTTTAATAATTTGGATTTATTTACAGTAAACAATAATGATTATGTTGTAATTATGCCACAAAAGTCTTGGAAAAGTACAGTTCAAAAAATATTCAGAGTTCTTCAACTTGACCATACCAAAAGATTTATTTTTAACATTTAAAAGGTATTTTTTACAAATCAATCCATTCTGATTAGCATTGTTTATTGTACAAATTTCTGAAAGGATTGCTGTTTGAACTATTTAACAATTTCACCTGCATCACTAACCATCCAACCTCCACATATGTAATAATTGAATTTTAAATAAAAGGCAAAAATATAATTTTAAAGAAAATCAGAAAACACTAAATATCTATGTTCTGATAGCAATTGATTTGATGAGAAATAGTATATTAACTTACATGATTAAAAATATTTATCTAGGATATTAAAAAAATAAATTTTATAAAAGTTATGAAACCATTTGGTGAAGACCTTGTTTTCTACCCATGTATCACAGTAACATACTAGTTCTAATACACAGCAATAACTTTACATTTAAAATAAAACTTAATGAAAACATTAAACCAATGGATAAATCATCACTCATTACTGATCTAGAAAGTATTCTCTTTTTATCAATCAATGGTTAAAGCCTCAGTGTTTTTACTGCAAACAACATGGTCATTTGATTCATAATTGTCCCAAAAATATATTGTAAAGACTGTAAATTTAAATTAACCCCAACTCACCAATTCCCACAGAATAAAAGCAATCCATTATCTGATGTGAATTATAGTAACATCATCATACAGCAAAATATAGAACAGTCAAACATAAATAATATTTTAAATAAGACATTGCAGGATATGATGGATGCTCTCACTCTAACAATTGATTCAATGCTTAATATGAACTCTGAAACAAAATATAACCTTGAGCAATTGACTGAGAAAATAGTGATTCTGAGTACCCCACTCTTAAGAAACTTTAACAAGAAGGTGAAATCTGGGGGGAAATGAAGATACTGAACTCTATATTTCTATGGATGAAGTGGAAATGGTAAATTAGGTAAGTATACTATAGTCCTATTGTTCAAATAATATTAAGAACAAAAACGAGTTGCAGAGGGTACAAACCATACTTACTAATAATGTCCCTATAACAAATCAAATAAAGAAACGTGATTAAAGCAAAGTATCATTAATCACACTATATATAAGTAATTTCGAATTTTTATGTCATATATATTATAATTTTATATAAAAAAGATAACAATAATTTAAATTAGTAATTTAAAAAATTATTTATCAGAAATAAAATGAAATTTAATGCTTACTCCTTCAATATAAAAAGTTTGAATGGACAGAAAAAAATATCTCAATTAAAAAAGTAACGACATCAAACAGTCACATGTTTTAGGCACACATGTTTTATGCATTCTCAAAGCAAAAATATATAATGGCTACCTCCTAATATATTACACAAATAATATTGGCTTCACAACATTTTCCACAGAGACATTTTCACCTTTAGCATCCACAGGAATAAGTAATGAAAACAATCCTTTTTTAAGTTTCAAAATATTTTACATGGAACCCACATATAATAATCATAAACTTTCCTATATGTCATAAACATAATATATGTGTATATTCCATCTTGCACAAAAACAAGTAATACAATTATACAAATTATTAACACCAGGACCCCCCCTCTCTTCTTATCTACTGCTGAATGATTTCAATATGACATAGATAAATTTCTAAAAAGATGGTTTCACACAATCTCTTTTCCTCTAGCCAGTGGAAAATATGGCAGATTTACATTATTGATTGATATAATATTCTATTCACCTTCATTCAATCCCATAATAAATCTCTCATTTATCAATACACCCATGTCAAATCAAGCAGCACTGATAATTATTTTAAACCTCGAATTCATTATACAAAAAAAATATTTAGCACAAGCAAAACAATGATGATTCTTTCTCATCACAAACAACAGAATTTCTATACTTTGAATATATATATATATATTAACAAAATTAAAAATCTAAAAATTGCCTCTTCCCAAACATGGTTAGAATTATATAAACATAATTTCACACAATACATTATATTACAAAACGCTCCTTATATGACTATATGTTTAAGTTGAAAAGACAGCAAACAATTAAAGTAATAAAAACAAAGATATAGCCCTTAAAAAAGCATGTAACTTAACAAAAAAAACAAGTTAAAAAATAGCATTAAAATGTGCATTATGTCTTGCGTTGTTAGCCGAGAGGTATCGCAGCCGCCATGCAAGCAAGTAGTTGGTTGCAGACGGGTGTGGGTTCGCGTCCCGGCAGATGCTATGACATATGAAAAAAAAAAAAAATGTGCATTATATCTTAGTCAAGTACACTTATGGACAAAGGAATATATTAGATGGTATCTCAGTCAACCACCTAAATATAGAGTTTTAACAGCAAGAACATAAAACAACAAAATAATAAGTGGTGGATTCATGCCAAATTGAGAGGAAATTACTTTAAAAAAAAATTACAGACTGATTTTTTTAACCCACTTATTCTTTCTAGGAGAATCAGATGAAAATATAAAATTTGAAAATAAAAAATACACACAAGAAATATATAAAATTGAATTTTTTTTTTTCATATGTCAAATGCATTGACCAGGAAGTGAACCCAGGCCAACTTCTTGAAAGGCATTTATACTAACCACTAGGCAACCAAGATATTCTTACCATCCATGTGTACATGGCACGCCAAGTGTGTTTTTTCATATTTGGAATTTCATACTACCCAATATTTAGTGGATATAGCAAATTTTATTACAAAAGTATACAAAATTCAAAATGCAATATTCCCCTTCCTAAAAAAGCATGAAAACCCCACCACACTTGACAAAATATATGTCCAATCTCACTGAACATACTAGGCATAAAAATATTGGAATTCATCAAAAATACATTAATTCACCAAAAATTCTCTACAGTTAATCAAGCAGCATTCATTTATAAAAGTCATAAAACAATAAAAAAAATAGCAAAAGACATGCAGAAGTAGTAATACAATTAAATATAAAGTCTGATTTTGATAATGTAATAGAACTGCTAATAAGAACATTAATCCCAAAAGCCTATATTTACATAATCACTAATTAGTTACTTAATAGGAAAATTTATAACACTTTAAATGGTAACACACTACACCATTGATACCAAATTGCTTCATATTTTAAAGCAACTCCACTAAGAGTTCCTTCTATTTATAATATACATTAGCCTGCTATTTAAAAAAAATGAAGTCAAAATAAATGGAATATATATATATATACCACAGGTAGAATCTTTCATTCATGCATTGCTTATGTGGAATACATATCTATTTTCTTAAAAAACAAGAAACAGATATCCAAACTTTTAAAAACAATAGCACATTATTTCAACACTTGTCATTTTAATGTTAACCTTAAAAAATCATGTGCCTAAAAAATTTACACATCAAGTATTATTACAGATTATTTCAAGTGAAAGCCAAGCACTTTCTTAGGATTCACTTTTCTTATTAGTAGCATGGCAATGAAAACACAAATTCTAAAAAAATTATACAAAAGTCCCATTGTTTAACATGTTAGTAATAAATAATTAGAATAACATTATAATTTTCTATAAAAGTTGCATTAATAACATTTACACTCTATGCAGAAATTTATTGGGGGGGGGGGGGGACAACTGTTTCCATTAAAAAAAATGCACTTGCCATTATCTTCGAACGGACTCGGTCTCCAAAATATACGTATGTTTTTGTAATCAAATAATATAAACATCTTATCAATTTGTATAAAAATATATTCAATGATAACACATGTAATAAAAATTATATCAATAGAGGGGACTGCATCTCAAAGGTAATTGACAGCTCTATTGAATCATATAATGAATGTAAATATACCACCAAATAGTAACAAATATAAATACTGGGAAATATTTAAATTTATCTATATAAATATACAAACTAAAACAGAAACACTATTGTCTATTAACAATAAACCACTAAGTAAAAAATATAAATATTGGTCATTGGAACCCAAATATTTTGATTTTCTGATAAAGATCAATATTAAAACACCTTCAAACTAAAACATTTTAAAATACAAAAAAATATTACCATAATATAAATAATTTAAAGTTGTAATTATAAATTTATTTAAAGCACATTGATTACGTAAGTAATATTTACTAAGGCAATAAACCTAAAGCATGTGCACTTGAAAATGTGAAGGTAGGGATCTCTACAGGTCTTAACCACAAGTTTATGCTTTGGAAGAAAAGAGGGAAGCCCTTCTTTACTTCAACCTACTTTCTATATAAATAGGTGAAGCTGAAGTGGTTAGATCTGAGAGGATGCGTTAAATAAATTTATAATTACAACTTTAAATTATTGTAATAGATTTCTAACTAAAAGATATTTCCATTGCCTCATTGTAAATCGAAAGATTTCATGAGTTCTAATGTATAATAGGAATTGTGGACTTAATCAGTGAAGTATTAAATAGCTTCACACTCTCATATCTAACTGCTTCAGCCTCACCTATTTATATAGAAAATAGGTTGAAGTAAAGAAGGGTTTCCCTCTTTTCTTTCAAAGTGTAAACTTGTGATTAAAACCTATAGAGTTCCCTACCTTCACATTTTTAAGTGCACATGCTTTAGGTTTATTGCCTTAGTAAATATTACTTACATAATCAATGTGCATTAAATAAATGTATAATTACAACTTTAAATTATCATAACAGACTTCTAACTATAAGATCTTTCCATTGTCTCACTGTAAATCGAAAGATTTCACGAGTACTAATGTATAATAGGAATTGTGGACTTAATCAGTGAAGTATTGAATAGCTTCACACTCTCATATCTAACTGCTTCAGCCTCACTTATTTATATAGAAAGTAGGTTGAAGTAAAGAAGTGTTCCCCTTTTTTCTTCCAAAGCATAAACTTGTGATTAAGACCTGTAGAGGTGCCTACCTTCGCATTTTTAAGGGCACATGCTTTAGGTTTATTGCTTTAGTAAATATTACATCATATAAATATTATATCTTTCATCAAGAATCAGAAATAATACATCATATTTTATTCATTAGTCAAGGCCTTGAGAACATTCACAAAACTGTGTGCAACATCACAGCACATAAAAGTATCACAATCAGACATTTTCTGTAAGTATATGAAAGGGATTTTTCCAGTATTACGGCCAGTACTTTTATTTTATATACCTTCTGATGCATTAGATGTAGCATTAATATAAACAACAATACCCAGAAAACATAAAAATATAATAAATAGATTAATAAAAATTCAAGAAATACAAACATATATTGACATATGGTCCCTAATGTGTGTCATGGTATATAAGCAAAAAAGTGTGCATATTAATATTAATTTGAATTTATATTAATTAAAGTATATAATAGAAATATATGTTATATTTCTTTATATATTTGCAGTTTTCTTAGATAATAATCAACTATTTTTGATTCATCTTTATATATAATTTTATATAATTTATTGTTTTCCATTGTAATGCTTTTTTCATTTTTTTTCATATGTCATTGCATCTGCCGGGATGCGAACCCGCAACAACCATTTGCAACCAACTGCTGCTTGCAAAGCTGCTGTGCTGACCTCTCAGCTAATAATGCTTGACTTTTTTTTTTTCAATTTTTTATTCCACTTTTTTAATATTCTTCATGACTTCATTTTTTCCCCATGCTTAATATTTGTCTTTGTAAATATGTTTTATTTGATCTATAACCTATTATGATTTTCAATAAAGTACCTTTTGAAAAGTAATAATAATGACAATAATAATATATCTGAATTTAAATTTATGGAATATTCAAAAATTCTTTCCCATTTACATAATTTATAGATCTCATATTTAACAAATATAATACTTGCTGCTAGTAGATATGGTATTGGCTTTGCATACTTTGCTTTTCAGAGAACCATCCACTGTTGCATATTTATGGCTGAATTAAAGGGTTTTCAAGTTCTTCAATATTGTTTTTAAAAAGGCTTCCAGTTTATAATTTTTCTAATGGAGTGGAAACTATTCATTTGGACATTCTCATAATTTTCCATCTCTCTCTTAAGAATATATAGTGGCAAGTCAACTCACAATTTAAATCTCAGCTTGTATTTAGCAGTTCACATTAAATACATTAAACAATATAACGAGTACTTAAATAGAAACTAAAAAATATACCATAAATTCATACCCACCCCCGATTCTAATAGTCTTACATTCCAGAAATTATAAATCAAATCGCTTAACTGCCAATTTGGCATTTATGCTAAAATATGTAGGTGATGTTATTCTTGATTTATCAGTTGAAAATTTTAAAGCTGCTTTATCCAAGTAGAACCAAATGCAGGAGGAAAAAACCGAATAAAAACACTTTTTTTTTTACTAGATGCGTTATTTTTCCATGTTCCACTTGTTATTCATATACTCATGAACTATCGCAACATGTTTTTTTTATCCTTTTTAATAACAGCAGGGGTCTCCCTTTTCTTCGATTTGTCAACATCTTATTTTATTATCGATTTTTGGTTTATTAAATAAAATTTGCTTCATTTAATCAAATCATTTTTTTTTTTAACAGAATGTCAAAAAAAAAGTAATAAAAATGAAATGTTAAAACAAAAAGAAATAACATTTATGAATTTTCAAAAGTATATATTTCTTATAAAAATATATCTTTTTGATTTAAACTTTATATCTTATAATTACATCAACATTTGCACTTTATATTACCTAGTTATCAAAACTCGTGACTTAAATTCAACAGATTTAGTTTATTTTTACTGGATTGCAAATATTATTAGATTTCGTCCTTTTAATATATCATATTTATTTAATTGTACTTTTCAATAAAATAATTTCTTCTCTGAGCATCTCAATCTCAATAAAATATTGTAAAAATCAATTAAACTGATTCAGAAGTATACAAAAATATTTTCAATGAGTCCACAGGTATAATAAAAATACTAGACATGTATGTTTAAATATCTTACTCAAAAATAAACAGTCATAAATAAGTTATATAAATAAATCTTTTTCTTCATTAAATGAAATAAAAAATGATTTTGAATTCAATTATAGCTACTGAAACCAAACAACGCTAACGAAATATGTTATGTATTATAAATCTGGGATATGAACTGATAAACTAATATTTTGTTTTCGATATTAGTATAACAAATTCTCCATTCGAAATTTATCCTATGTTCTTGCTTGGAGTATATAAATACACATTATTGGTGACCCAGATAAGAAAACTACAGTGCTTCAGTGTAATTCATTACCTTCTATCTCTGGAAATAAATAAAAAATGTCTTAAGGAGCATTAACTTTTTAAAATACTTCATGATCCATTTTGTTTTTATTTTATTTACTTTTTTATTACACTCTTTGATTACTTTCATAATAATACTATTTATTTTATTCTGATTATCTCTTGATTATATTGTTTATATAAGATAGTGGTCCGAAATTAGGATCATCCCAATCTATGTATTCAGAGTCCAGAAAAATAACCATCATTAGTGGAATAGCTATGGTAAGGGATGTTTATGTTTACTTTTATTTGCCATATATATATATAAGGCATTAAATGATTGATCTGGGTGAACAAAAATAATTGAATACACAAATAATAGTAAACGATTAGACTATCTGGTAATAATTAAATATCCAATCAAGAATTAAATATTTAAATAAATAACTTAGTATATCAGGGTTAATACATCTAGAGAAAAAAAGAATAATAATAAATGAACAAGAGTTGATATATTTGAAACTATATTCGAAATAAAATAACTATATATTCAATAAAGTAAAGAATTTTTAAACAAAATGCATGATCAAATTCTTCAAGAATAAACACCTCCAAAGTACACATTTTTAAAAATTACTGAATCTTTTATGACATGATCTTTATCAAGACAAAATTATTCCTACTATTCTTGATTATCATCACTAGCATTGCTTTTTCATTTCTTCCAGATGGCTGTTGAATGTTTTATCTTTTAATGGAATATTTAAGCTCTAACATATCTCTATTTTTACTCTTTGTAATGTAAATCTAGTAGAAAAATATAATAGTGGTAAAGAATATGAACAAAATAAAATCTATATTAAGACTTCAGTGTAAATAAAATAATAATTACTAAATCATAGATACATAAAAACGATTTATCTCACAATGCTCAATATTATACCTTTTACACCTTTCATAAACACTTTAACAATACTTTTATTTATATCAAACTAATAGTTTTGACTATCCTGCAGTCATCGTCAGAGCTCTTGACAATACTATTTCCAAAACCTAACATTCATGATGATGATTGCAGGACAGTCAAAACTGTTAGTTTGATATAAATAAAAGTATTGATAAAGTGTTGAAGAAAGTGTAAATGGTATATGTTAAAGTAGAAATCAATACATAGGAAAAGAAAGAAATAGAAAATGCTCAATATTACAAACTTATTCAATGAATATTGGAAAAATATGTTTTGCTATTATTTATAATTATTGTTTAATATTTGTGTAAATATTTAGTATTTTATAACATTTGAAAAATACTTGAAAGAGTGTAATTATTCAATAATTATATAATTTGAATTTTTATTTTTTGATTTTATTTAACTCTAAAGAAATAATTAATCTAGAATGACCAAGGAAATAAAATCACTAGATTATCAATGGGCAATTAGTAATTAGTTTTTTTTATTATTGTTTAGAAAATAAGTTAGGCAATTAAAAAATTTTAATTATATAACTGATTTTACACAGTAATCTTTACAACAATATGTTCTTTATGTTTATGATAAGATTAAATTACAAAATATCGTTCAAAAGCATTTACTTAACATTTGCAATGAAAAGACATATAAATAAATACATTTTATATGTTTCAGTCAGTAGCTTTTATACATTGGATATATAATTTTGTATCTGTATCAGTAATATCAAAAAAGTTTATATTACATTAATACTAAAATAATTAACCAGAAATTTTTATTTTAACAAACCTGTTAATTGCTTCATAGCTTTTAATCCTGAAGCAATTTCTCCTTTAGAAAGATTGACTAAGGGTAAATGGTAAGTTGTCTGTAGTCGGTTTAAACCTTGAGCAATCCCTATCATGTCTTCTTCGTCAGGTATTTGGAAATTTCCACCACCTTCTGAATACTTATCTATGGTTTCTATAAAATTATGTGCATATAGTTACAGACAGATAGAGTCAGAGATCGTGATAATTCTATAAACAATAAAAAAGTTTATATTTTTTTTATCTAATACAAATATAACATAAATTTATTTTTTATCAACAGAATGTTTTATCATGAATTGTCAAATGACATAGCTAGAGGAGAGATCAATATATTTAAACACATTACTTGAGGAGAATATTCTACATAAATTATATATACACAAAAAGAATTCTGACTAGTAATATGCAGCCATAGAAAGGTAAAAGTTCTTTACATTGTACATTTTAAGCTTGAACTATGACAAAAGAAGTTTGTATCTTAATCTAAGCAATGCAGAGAAAGTTTATCAGTCTCAGTTCTATAAACTGACATATATATAACTGCAAGCAATAACAAGGTGAATATATCACTTAGGCAAAATATCATATACCATCAATAGTATTCTATCCCATGGACAGATCTAAAAAATAGTTATATCATTAATTCATCTATTTTTCCACTTCATTCTCTTCATTGCTTAGCTTTTCAATTCCATATAACTTTCCCCATTTTTATATCATCCAACAATATCAATCTTTTCTGACCTTTTTTTTTGCTTCCACTCAACATTTTTTCCAAAACATCTTTCATTAAATCATACTTTTTTTCTTAATACATGTTCAATCCAGTTTCTCTTTCTCTTTGCAATTTTTTCAATCAATCTTCTTTTTTCATTTGCACTTGTCAAAATTTCATTTATTTTATTTATTCAACTGCATTTTTCCATTCTTTTCCATGTCCATATTTTATAAGCTTCCAGTCTGTTTTTAATTTTATTACTCTATTGTCCACATTTTATAATCATATAATAGTAGACTCCACACATATCACTTAATTCATATTTTTCTTAATTATCACTTCAAAGGTCTACAAAATATTTTTTTTCTTTTAATAATCGCTTCATTTGTCAATGCTACTCTTTTAACTTTATCGTCAACTCTTTCATTCTTACTTAACTACCTACCAAAATATCTAAATCCCTTCAACTGTTAAACTATGTTATCATGGATTTCAATTTTCAGTTTTTTTCATTCCTTCCTATTCACAAACACTTGGTGTTTTCAAAATTTATTTTCATTCCATATTCCACACATCCTTTCTCCAACTCATTCAACATATTCTGAAGCCACTTTTCATCCTCAGTTACAAGAGCAATATCATATGCAAATCTTACACATTTTATTGTTCTACTTCCAGCATTTGCTCCTCCACCATCTAAATAATTATTTAACATGTTTTCTAAATAAATATTAAAAAGAACAGGTGACATACTGCATCTTTGCCTAACTTCTCTTTCTATATTTACTTCATCAGTCAGTCTAATTCTTATATTTTGTCCTTTATGATATTTGAAATCAATCTTCTCTCTTTCCAAAATACTCCTTTATTTTTAAGATGGTCATAAGTTTATTCCAGATTATTTTATCAAATGCTTTTTCTAAATCCACAAATTATATACCAACTCCATTATCTTTTTCAATATACCTTTCTGCAAGTGTTCTAATAATACCAATAGAATCTCTCATACTTTTCACTCACTGAAAACCAAATTTTTCTCCAATACAATTTTCTCCCCTCCGCATAACTTTTTTGAGTTAAAATTCTCAATGAAACTTTAGAAACATGAGAGTAAAGCTTATTGTTTTGTACTATTCATATTTAACGGCTGTTTTTTTTTCTTTTTAGGAATTGGAATTTTTTTAATCCTTAAAGAAGCTTCAGGCCAAACTCCACTATTATATATCAAATTGCAAAGTCTAACTAATTTCTTCATAGTAAATTTTCCCATTTCTTTCAAAAGTTGTATATATATATATATTACGTCAAATCCAATAGCCTTACTATTCTTCATTTGTGTAATTTACTTTAGTACTTCATCTAGCAACATATCCATTCCATTATCATCTACTTCAATATCTTCTTTATTTTCAAGTTCATAATTAATTTAATTATTATCTTTTCTAAATCTCCATCTTTTAAATATATCATTCTTATTAGTTAATCTCTTTTCATTCTTGTCTGCAATTTCACTTTCTAATCATGTCTTTTCATCCCAAGTGACATTTTTATTTCTATCAAATATCATATCAAATCATTTCACCTGTTGAAGCATTTCTATCTTTACATTCTTGTTCCAACATTTTTCTTCATTAAAGTATAAGGTTTGGCTATCTTAATATGTATCTGAGCACTTATAGCATATATGTGTAGAGATGGTAATCTGGACCAACTGATGATTGCTGGTTTAGCATGAAATATGTATATTGGTGATTATTTATCTTTTCAACATATGTGTTCAAGTGTATCAATGTTATGAGATAG
This sequence comes from Epiperipatus broadwayi, assembly GCA_028023455.1. NCBI lineage: Eukaryota > Metazoa > Onychophora > Udeonychophora > Euonychophora > Peripatidae > Epiperipatus > Epiperipatus broadwayi. Next base: position 496,186 of record JAQFVV010000271.1, read on the forward strand.
TGTGGAGAGTGGTGGGTCATGTGAAAGTCTGTGCTCATATACCCTATATATTAAATTTATTTTTATAATTTGCTAATGTTAAAATTCATGAATCATGTGATATTACATAAAGATGTTTACTTCTTCAATATTTGAATTTAAGTGACTTTTAGATAAAAAAGTTTAAGAAATTAACTGAAAGTACTTTAAAATGTATTAGATTTTTATCAAATATTTTACCAGCATAATAATTTATCATTTTTATTACAATATTTATTCCATAACAGACATTTTATTTTATTTACATATGTTGTAATTACTTGTATTTATATATTTATCATTTAAATATTTGTTACAAAATTATTAAAATAAGAAGGTATTTTTTTACAATATTAAATAAAAATCAATCTGTTTAATAAATTGTCATAGTCCTCCTTTCTCTCAGAAGTGGACTATTCCAGATTCCACCTATATCTGATCAGATTAAGCATTATTTGCTGCTGACCTAGGCTGATATATAGCTACACACCTAGCCAATGATGAGTAAAGGCCAATAAGCAATGATGCTCATTGAATCTTAATGTTTTCAGTAAGGGCAGGGATCTGGCTATTAATAATAAGACTTTTGTGAGAACAGGTGGAGAACGTTTGTCTAACCTTCAAAGGCAGTATGCATTCTCCCAGGGAAGCTCTGCTAACCTGAACAGCAGTGAGCATTCTCGTAATAGCAATATGCTTTTTGTCTATGCAGGTATGCAAGTCCACAGAGGGACTGGATGCTGCTAAGACTACTGTTTACTCAAGGCAAGCTGTCTTGTACAGATGAAAGAGTCATACTCCCTATCCATGAGGTATGCTATCAGATATAGCTAGAAGCGGTAGGACCACAAAATGCAGAGCGCAGAGTTTATGTTAATCTATAATAATCAGTTTTATATATATATTCTCTTATAATATATATATATATTGTAACCAGTTGGGTTACATCACACATACTAATATAGTGTATGTGAATATATATATGTAAAATAAAGGAAAAGTAGAAATAAACATAGAATAAATTTTTGTAGATATTTTTCTATATTTTCTAAAATAAAATAATACTAAGTAAAGGGTTAAATAATAACTCCGATTTAAAATAAAAATTGTATTATGAAATTAATATTTTAAAAAGGTCTGATAAATTTTATTTGTAATTCTGATTTTGAAATTTAAATATAAGCTTGTTTTTTTGATAATTTTGAAAACAATGTCTATTTTTAAAATCTTTTAATTAATACTTGTATAAAATATCTTTTTTAATTAATGCTTGTTTTCATTTCTACTATGTAGTTAAAAATCTTTGTAGATTAAAAATTCTAAAGGATTATCACACCTTTGGTCAAATTCCAAAGATTAATGTAAAAACATGAAAATCACACTTTGATAGAAATTTCCAGCTTGTTTTCAAATGGATTAAAGTTAATTGAAAACAGCCACTGTGTTTTTGTCACCTGACCTACCCAAGGTTATAAAAGACTGATAAAAAAATATCAGTTAGTAGTTTTTTGCTGGTAGTTTGTAAGAGTATGGCCAGAGGAGTCTGGTGGTAGTATTTTAAGCAGTGGCCAACTGGGCCACTGCATAGTTTGGATAATGATTTTGAAGAGAGCAGTATGTTGTTGGCTATAGCAGAGAGTTTGCAGAAAAGCTACCATGATCTAATGTTGCTGAAGGCAGGAGCTGCTACTATTTTCCTTCAGAGGAGTTTTGGTTTTGAAGCTGGGTCACTTCTGAATCAATAGCCAAAAAAAGAGGATAAAATAGCTAGCAGAGTTATATAAAGCTCCTATGAAGATCTAAGGACAGTCCAGTAGCTAGCTGCCTTATAGTTTACTGCAGTTTTGATTCATGAAGCCAGGGTCACTTCAAATGCATCAACTAGCTGCTTAAATATGTTCAAGAAGACAGCTTGACAATTGCTTGGACTACAAAAGAAATCTCATGGTATGCCAACAAATTATCGGAATTATGTACTTTTACCTGATGATGACATTTTCCCGGATTGACAATAAACCAGCTTGCCCAAGAGGAATACCAGCTGAATAAAGAAGTAATTATACTTATGCTACTGTTTATCTATACGCGCAAGGAATCAAGATAAATACGTAGCGTGTATATACAGTAAGTTATTTTATTTTAATAATTCTTAAAATGACTTACAAGATTATAAATTAATAACTTAAAACAAAACACGTAAATAATTTGCTTAAGTCAAATGTCTAAAAGAAAGACGATTTGATGTATATTTTTGAAGAAAGTGTTTTGGTAATTCCTTAAAAAAAATTGATATTAAAAGAAGAATATATAAATGCAAGCATAATTTTGTTTGAATTAAAATCGTAAAAGCAAATCTTTTAAATTGATCTAAAAACAAAAGTTGACTTTATTTAGTTTGATAAAAAAAAAAAAAGAACTTATGAACTGAAATTAAATTTTGAATTATATATTTTGTTTATATGCACTTACATGTGTGAAATGTATATGTTTTCCAAATGAATTGATTATGAAAAAAATATAATATTATTATAACAAATTGGAATAGATAAAAGTCAGTGTGCGTACATACACGCACACTCATATATGTAAAATTTTAATACTTTTTTTATATTAAATGTCAGTTCATTTATTGAATATTAATTGTAAGTTATAAATCACGCGTCTGTGCGTGTTATATGTAAACCATAGTAATAATATGAATTGTGATTTTGTAAATTAAAGTAACAATTTGAATTTTGAATGGTAAATATTGTCAATTAATGTAACAACTTGAATTTTGTAGCAATATTGTAAATTGCAGTATAATGACTTATTATTGTATATTATTCAAAATCAGACCTTAAATATTTTTTTTATTGTTATTAATAAATGTATTTAATTGTTAAAAATTGTATTCCATCATCTCTTGTTCACATACAGTAATAGAGCCCATGTTCTCTGAGCTAGATTTCGGACACGGATAAATGGGGATGTGTTTAGTGCTTTGGGCATCCAGAGATGATCAATCATCATCCTGGTTGGCGCAAAAGAGGATACTCTTTAAAGCCCATGCACTATTATTTTTTATTTTACTTTAGTCTTTATTTAAAATTTAAGTTTATAGTTGGCCAGTACAAGTGGCCCGAGCATTGATGATGATCAGCATGTTTTAAATGTCCCAGCATTATTGTTCTATTTCTGATTATTGTGTATTTTAATGGATGGGCACTAAGCTGGTGCATCCAAGTCATGTTTATATAATTGCCCAAGCTGGCAAAAGGCTCAGTAGTTAGCCTGGTCTACAGAAGACCCTTTTCCAAACCAGTCACAAGGTTGACTGTTGATTTACTGTATTGATTTATTGTACTGATTTGTTTATTCCCATCAATGATGATGGATGGTTGGTTCTCTTAATATTTACTTATTTTTACTTTGACTTAATATAATGCTGGTTGAAATTATAATTATGCTTTTAGCTGCTCTTATGAGTTAGCTTCATTGATCTCTCAATGATCTCTCAGAGATTCTCTAATCTCATACTCTTATAATCTTTAAATATTTATATATAAATAATTTTTCAAATTATTGATTTCCATTTTTTTTATATCACCCACCCCATCCCGTTACAATATATATATATATGTAGATATAATAAAAATTATATTAATTGTATTTCAGGTGTTTGTATTATTTTTCTGTAAGTTGGGTCTGTAATCCAGACCAAACACAACATAAATATCTTACAATAAATATTTAGATTGATTAACATTCACCCCAGCTTAGTCACTCATGACAATTTTTCTTTATAATCAAAGACAATTTAGTAGGAAAGTGGTTTGCTTTCTTATTATACATATTGTTCAATACCAAGTGGAATTGTATATTGTTTATTGCTTAAATATTTATTGTTTAAATTCACACATGTGCTGTTTTCATATAATTAGACACACTCACCCAGAAGCAAAGAATAAAATGAACAAGTAAGTTCACTTGTCCTTCAAGGTTATCTATATATAAGCCAACCTTTGCATATCATAGATTATTCAGGCTTTGAATCTATAATATGCCTAATATTTAAACAATGTTCAAATTGTACCACTGTAATTAAAATATTACCAGAGCGATTATCTCATTTTAATCACCTGCAATTAATGTATAATAATTTAGAATCTAAATACTTTGATAAATATTTTTTTTATTTTTATGCAGACAGTATTTATCGTAATATATTCAGAAGTAAACCAACGTGTGTGAAGGTTTGTTAACTTCTGAATATATTAAAATTAATACTATGTTGCATAAAAATTAAAAAATATGTATCAAAGTACTTCGATTCTAAATTATTATATATTAATTGCAGGTAATTAAAAATGAGTTAAACTATCTCTTCTGTAATATTTGAATTACATTTGTACAATTGGAACATCAATTAAAAATTTAGACCTATATTAGACTCAAACCCTGAATATTGCCGAGTAAGCAAAAGTTGGCTTATATATAGATAAGCATGAAGGATAAGTGGCTTCACTTTTTTTAAAAAAATATTTGTTTATGGGTGACTGGGTAACTACATACGTGAAAGTGGGATTATTTCCGAATATATTACAATAAATACTACACTGTATAAAAATAAAAAAATAAGTATACTTGCTATAATTATATTATTAAAATTTTATATTTAAACTCTATATAAATATTATTTTATATTATTTATAAAATTGTATAGAAAGTTATATATATATATAAGTTTTTCCCAACATTTTACATTTCCAGTTATAACGGAAACACCCAGGCTTATTATATACCAGTGTCTATATATGTAATATATGGGGTATACGAGCACAGACTTTCACATGACCCACCACTCTCCCCACTATCTCATAACACTGATACACTTGAACACATATATGCTGAAAAGATAAATAATCACCAATATACATATTTCATGCTAAACCAGCAATCATCAGTTGGTCCAGATTACCACCTCCACACATATATGCCATAATTGCTCAGATATATATTAAGATAGTCAATTCTCATACTTTAATGGACAAGCTTCAATCTACTCCACACTCCAATTCTTCAACCATCCATCCAATTGAAAATGATGATGGAATACTCAAAAGCCACCCTGAGGCTGAGATTCTTGCCACACCCATGTTGACCTAAGGTCTGCCCATCTCTTGTATATGTATTAAATGGATTATGTCCTGTACATGAGGGGCCAGATTGACCTTAGGTCAACATGGGTGTGGCAAGAATTTCAGCCTCAGGGTGGCCTTTGAGCATTACATCATCAGATTTTCAATTGGATGACGGTTGAAGAGTTGGAGTGTGGAGTAGATTGAAGCCTGTCCATTAAAGTATGGGAATTGGCTATCTTAATATATATTTGAGCACTTATAGGATATATGTGTGGAGATGGTAATCTGGACCAACTGATGATTGCTGGTTTAGCATGAAATACGTATATTGGTGATTATTTATCTTTTTAAGTGTATCAATGTTATGAGATAGTGTGGAGAGTAGTGGGTCATGTGAAAGTCTTTGCTCATATTTCCAGTTATAATAATTTAACAACAACAAATTCTTTTCATCTCATCTGTACATGCTATACTGCAGTGCACATATAAGATGATTCTTTGCATTTGAAACCATAGTTGCATTGATAGTTAGAAAATTTATAAAAAGTTGTAAATAAAAATAAAATTAAATATTTAAGGCAGCAAACTTAAATGATTATATTGTGTTTGCATTATTATCTAAAAAAAATGTTTTAGGCTGTTATATAAATAAATTATGCATATATACATGTGTAGGGTAATGAAAATAATTATATATTTTAAAAAAAATAGTAATAGTTATTCTGCCTTTATAGTGACATATATAAATCAGGACAAGCAACTTTTTTAAAAACTTTGTTTAACAACGAAACTTTGGAAGCAGGCTTAGTTATCCATTGCAAAATATAATATTGTCAAGCATTGGTGGTCGAGAGGTCAGCAACAGCTGCTTTACAAGCAGTTGTCCTGGGTTAGAGGGTTTGCTTCCCGGCTGATGCTATGACACATGAGAGAAGAAAAAATATTGGATTTTTAACGTTATTATAATTAGCAATGTATTAAGCCTTAGCTTTTATTGTTATTTGATTCCTTACATACAATGATAATTTTCTGCGAAAATATTTTTTGCCATGATTAAAGAAACATAATTAAGTTAAGAATTAAATTTAGATGTTTTTATGATGACAAATATGTTGCCTCAATAGGATGAATAAAAGCCTTACTTTACATGCAATATAATACTTAATTTAATGCTCATCAATCTCAATTATTCTATCATTAATATTATTTATCAATCTATTTAAAGATGGAGGAGACCAATTTGTCAAAATAATCTTTTAATTTTGAATACAAATTAGAAACGTAAGGCAAAAAATACTTATTAATTTTAATCTCATCAAGCTTTAATATAATATTTTTAATAAATATTAGGTATTTGAACTCAGACTTTCAAACAACCTTCAACTATCCACATTATCTTGTACTACTGATACACATGACCACACACATGTAGAAAATATAAACAATCACCAATATACGTATTTCGTGCTGAACCAGCACTCATCAATTGATCCAGATTATCATCCCCCACACACATATATAATCAGTGCTCAGTATATATTAAGATAGCAAATCTTTATACTTTAATGGACAGGCTTCAATCCACTCCACCCTCATAATTTTAAATATCTATATAACAAAATCTCATTACAATTCACTCTAATTAAATTTTTAATAATTCATAATATTCCACTTCTGTAATGTCAAATTTACATAAATTTTAATTACACAATTAAAAAAAAACATTTAAATCTTGATCATCTATATTTAAAGGAATGCGTGATAATGAGCATATAAATACTTTCACATTTAAATATTTTACAATCATTTTGTAACAAATTTATTACTATTTCTGGATAGACATATGTGTAAATATTTTAAATACAGGTTATTTATTTATTCAGTCATCCACTATAAACCTGAAATCTCATTCAAACACTTGATCATATTTTTAAATAAAGTTTTTGGACCATATACAAATATGTTATCAACATATCTTTCATATAAAACATAAAAAACCTTGTTCAGGATTGTCTGTATAATATAGTAAGTTCTTAATGTATGCCACAGAATAACTATGAATAAATTCATTCTCTCTCTCAAGACAATTTACAAACATTTGAAATAGACTGTTTAATGATAGTAAAAGAAAAATTAAAAATGTGTGTTACCTTATAAATTTTGATAGTATTAAAAATCAAAGATTTAATAGTGTACAACTGAGAATGCTACGGAATATTGGTCATTAAATAAGTTTTTATATAAAAAAAATAGTGATTTACTATGATTTTGTTAAACTGCATGTGTTATATTATTTATAGTTTGGAAACGGTGTATATATATTGTACCATCTTCAATTAGACCTTTAATAGATATAATTTCTTTAGTGTCGTTATTTTATAGGCCACTGATTGTTTAAAGTTATCCTAAATTTAAAATTATTCTAGACAACTAAAATACAAAGCAATTTTGATTTGTTTTTACTTTGATCTTTGTTATTTTGATTTTTAAGCGGTTCGGAATTTTGTTTTACTTTTTATCTTTTAAAAATAATACACTTTGGAAGTTATTTATAAATTTAAAAACACATATTTTGATAGGAGATAATAGTGTTGTGACTTACATATTTGAAAAGACAATAGGTTTAAGTTCATAACAAATGACATACACGCGTGAATAAATATATACAGTATACATATTTGAGTTATTGTTTAATACATAATTATTGTATAAGATTTTAAAATTATGAATATTTAAAAAGATATTTGTGGCTCAAACATATATCATTTATAACATTTAAAAAAAAAATGTGTTTTATTTTTTTTAAAAAGAAGAAATTTAAAAGTCATTGTTATCAGTTTGATTTAAAATTTCAAAAAAGACATTTTGTTTAAAATGCCGATTTGTTAAAATGTAGTCAATTTAAGGCAAATTCGAATTACATCATTGGTTACTGTATCTGATCGTGACATAGTTATTGTACCAGCCAATAAAAACGTTTAAATAGCCTTATTTTAACTTCAACATTCTTATTTTGTTCTTCTTATATATATATTGATCACTTCAGTTGATGCTATGTTTTTTCAGTAATTTTATTTAAATGATGTGATATATTTATTTTTAAAATGTTTCAGTCATAATCTTTTGAGAGATTTTAAAATATCAACTAAAAAAATGCATTTACTATCTGAGAGTGTTTTGGAAAATTTATTAACATGCTTATTTAAAAATCATATAAATCTACGTCTGTATGTGAGTGCTAAGGAAATATTAACTTACCAAGGATTTAAGATAATAATAATTTATTATAAATTTTTTAAAATGCTGAAAAGTTTGACTTGCTCTGTATGCAGATATATTATGCATCTACATATATATATATATGAGTGCTAACAAACAAGTGAATAATTTACCAAGAATTTACAAGAAAATAAGAATAATTTGCAAAATGAAATAGTCATAAGTTTTAAAGAATACTGGAAAAGTTTATAATTGTTTTGTGACATGGTATGTAATGTTTTTATATATTTGCTGCTAACTAAGAAAATAAAAAAAGTTTGTTAAAGATTATACTTTGAAGTGGGATAATTAAAAATCTGAATAACCACTTTATCATTTACTTTAAACGAAAAATAAATAATTGTTGCTTGATGTCACCTACAGTGTGAAATCTTGCCAGGAATTATTGATAATCAATTTGCTAAATAAACTTTGATTAATCTGAAATAAACAAACACTTTTGGCAAGTAATATATTTTAAAGTATCACATTTTCTGTATGGATTTGTGAACTAAAATAAAAATAATTTGATGATTTAGCGAAATCTTCAGATAAATATTAAACATTGTTTATGCAAGTTGTATATTTGGTTTATGTAATTATTTTAATTTAATATTACTATTATTTTAAAAAAAGTTATCTAACATATACATGTGTATGGGTAAATATATAAATGAATAATCTATCAAAAGAAAATTTAATAATTCTAAATTTTATGATCAAATAATTATAATAAATTTTATTTAATAATTTTTTTGTTTTTGCTGATAAATATTAGGAGCCAAACAATAATTAGTTAACATTGTCTTTTATACAATTTTTGTATATTGCCTATTGAAGATAATAGATAAGTGAATATTTTTTCTGATTTGAAAAGGATGTTTAATGTCTTGCATCATTTTGATAGTTTAAATTAATATAATGTTCTATAATACACTAACGTATTTATTAATTGTCTATTATTAACTTTGTAAATAAATTTTTTATTGCTTCTTAAATTTGAATTAAGAAACATTCAATTTAATAGATATATGATGTAGTAATCATAATTTATAGTCTCGTTATAAACATAAACACATAAAATCTAATTAACAAAGTAATATAAATTTTATTGTGATAATAGAATTTGGTAATGATTAAAAGAGAGTTTAATATTTTATGAACATCAATTAGTATAAGAGTTAATTTATCATTATAATAAAATTTTATAGAATCATTAAGATTAATAACTTTATACATTTTTGAATATAAGTTTTCTACTAATAATAAAATACAGTATTTTTAAAGAGAATACCAATGTAAATATTTTAAATAATTTCTTTCTCATGTTTCATAGCATCAGTCGGGAAGCGAACCCGCTAACCTGGAACAACTGCTTATAAAGCAGCCGTCGCTGACCTCTCGACCACCAATACTTGACATTTTAAATAAATTTTAAACATTATTCCAATATAGATTTTAGATTATTTTATTAATAAAGCTTGCATAACCTTTGCTCATTTTATTCCATTATAAATTTAGTTTACTTAATTATACTATATCAATTTTAGTTAGCCAATTTATATTATTATATATTTGATATTGTATAATTTATGATATCGCACATTTTAACTTTACAACTCCTAGGCCATGTAAGTGTTAACATTCCATTTGATCAATATTCTGTAATAAATTTTATTATTCATATGTATTGCATTTTATTGTAATAACTAGGTCAATTAGCTTGCCTAGAATTTGGGATATTAATGAGAAGAATTCTCATTTTATACTAGGTCGTATTTTGGCATTCAGACCTAGGGCATATAAATAGTGTCTCTTTTTTTCTTTTGTAATTATTTTGTATTCATTACATATTTAATATCACAGCTCATATGATGTAACAAGGCTATCTTTTATTGCTTTCATTTTTATTTCATTATATATATTGTAACAGATCAGATATGACAAGGCTATGATTTACTGATCCTATTTAATTGCTCTCCACAAATTGCATTGCTATTCGTAACACAATATGGGTGCATGCTAATCTCTGTTATAGACCACTGGTTAGGGCAGCATACACAACAGATCAAAATATGCAGTGGTAACGTATAACTCTATCATAGCCTGAATGAAATATATAGCCCAATTGTTGATCACTCTATGTAACAATAAAATTAAGCCTTGAAGTTGAACATCAATTATAACTGAATAAAATATAAGTAAAATAAAATGATCCTAATTTTGTAATTTCCATAAAGAATAGTATCATTCTTAACAGTATGAATATAATATATTAAATTAACAAATGCTAATCGATAAATAATCATCAAGTATCACATGATTACCATAACTTATGCTTGCTCATAACTGTTATTTAACAGGCAAAACTCTTCATACAGTACTGGGGATATTGGATGAGTAAGCACTAGATAGAGATTTTATGCCCAAGCTTACTTGCATCCATTGATTACTCTGGCTTGCACTGAGTGGCACTACTGTATGGTGAGTTTTGCCTGTTGAATAATCATCAAGTATTCAATATAGTCCTTCATCCAATCTTATATCTAACTGTTAACTATACTAAAATAAAACAATGATGATACTCTTTATTATAACATCATGAGATGCTTATTTTGTGGGATTAAGTTTGTGATTATGAATTGTTTTATTTCACTTCCTGTAAGTAACATTTTTTATATTATATAGTTTGGATTTCCACAAGAGACTGTCATGTTAATCAACAGATGTATCAAAAGTATTTTAATATATATTTTATTACAGCCAGATACATTAAATCAATATTGTCTATGGAGAAGAAATGATGATAATGTTTAAGCTTCTGCTTATTTTTCTCCTCAAATAATAGCTTATGTTATTCATAGAAGATTTATGAAGAAACCTTAAATCAAATGTTTGTATATTTATATTTGGTAAAATTGTATAAAAAGAATAAAATTATATTAGAATGTGTTTCTCTTATCTCATTAGTTTCTAAACCATTTATTATTTTTATAATAAAAGACACAGAGAGACAACAATTGCAATTGTGGATGGTATTGTACTCAAAATGTCCTTTAAATTCCCAACTTGTCAGTTTATCTTCCAAATCTGTTTTCTAATCTTTTGCAAAGCTTTATGAAAATTATTATAAAAATAATTTTAGCATCAAATGGACATTTTTTATAGAGAGAAGTCAGACAAATAATATGACTTTTTTTTACTTTATTAATTTTAATTGTACATAGATTTTATCTTTTAACAACTTTAATAAAGTTTGGGAATATTATCAATCACTCAATAGTATTCTCCACAATGGATAGATCCAGATGCATAATCATTACAAATTCATCCTATTTTTTGCATTTCCCAGCTCTTCAATTTTATGTATCTCTTTCCATCTCCTATATCATCCAGAAAAAACAATCTATTCTGTCATTTATTCTTGTTTCCTTTCACCATGTTCTCCAAAATATTTTTTATTAATCTATACTTTTTTCTTAATATATGTCTAATCCAGTTTCTCTTTCTATATCTAATTTTCTCAATCAATCTTCAAAATCTCCTCATTTTCCATTTTATTCATTCAATTGTACTTTCTATTCTTCTCCATGACCATATGTTAGACACTTCCAATCTGTTGTAATTTCTTACTCATTTTTCATGTTTTGTGACTATATAGTTACAGTAGTGCATTCCATACATAGCATTTTTTTTAATTCTCTCTTCAACAGTTTACAAATAAATTTATTTCTTTTAGTAATTGCCTTTTTGCCAATGCTTTCTTCTTTTAACTTCATTTTCACTTCTTCCATCCTCACTAAACCAAATGCCCAAATATCTAAATTTGTTTATCTGTTATAATATAAAACTGTGGATTTCAAATTGCAGTCATTTTGTATTCCTCCCTATTCCCATGCATTTGCTCTTCTCAACAGTAATCTTCATTCCATATTCCATACATTATTCTTCCAATTTATTCAACATCTTCTGAAGACTCTTTTCATCCTCAGCTATAGGAGCCATATCATCTGCAAGTCTTATACATTTTATTATTCTACCTCCAACATTTGCTCAACCTTCTAAAGATTTGTGTATGTATGTATATTTTTGTATGTATATGAAGTAATGGTTATATGTTTATATCATTCAATATTAAAGCTCTGATGAAGACTGCAAGACAGTTGAAACTGTCAGGAAAATAAAAGAATTATATTTTAAAAAATTTTGCATTATAGTGTATATGAAGGGAGTTACTGTAAGCAATATATAAGATTTATTTCACAAATCTTTTAAATAAGTATTAAAAAGCACAAATGATATACTACATATTTGTCTATCTCTTTCTATATTTACTTCATCAGTATTATTATTCTCTAGTCTAATTGTTATATATATATATATTCCAAATCAATCTTCTCTTTTTCAAAAACACTTCATTTTTTTCATGATGATCATAAGTTAATTCCAGATTACTCTATCAAATGTTTTTTTTTTTCATATCCACAAAATATGTACCAAATCATTTATCTTTTTAATATATTTCTCTGCATTTGATCTAACAACAACAATAGTAGCTCTTATACTTTCCCTCTCTAAAAACCATATTGTTTTCTAATATGATATTTTAATTTCGTATAAATTCTTTGAGTTATAACCCTCAATAAAATTTTAAACATATAAGATAGCAAACTTATTGCCATGTACTCTTCACATTTAACAAATTTCTGTTTTTTCCTAATTGGAATAGTTCTAAAAAATCCCCATGTTATACACTGCTATATTATATAACAAACTGCAAAGTTCATCTATTTGTTTTATAGTAATTTCTCCCATTTCTTTTAGACATCTGATAGCTTTATCATTTGTCATTTGTTCAATCGACTTTATTATTTCTTCTGTCAATATTTTCATAACTTTGTTGTCTACTTCAATCTCTTTTTAACTTTCAAGTTCAATGTTAATTAAAATATTTTCTTTTCTAAATTAACATTGAAGATATTATTTTTAATATATCATCACTATTGGTTATTTTCTTTCCATTTTATCAGTGATTCTACTTGGTAACCATTTCATTTTTACCCAAGTGAAATTTCTAATTTTATCAAATACTAGATATTATAAATATATTTGTTGAAGAATTTATATATTTTTTTTTTAATTTATTGTTTTGACCATTTTTTTTTCTAAATTTGTTTATCTTTTTATTTCATTTTTAATTTTTTTTATATTCTTCCATCTTCTCCTTTACTTACACTTTCTCAACATACCTTCCATTTATTTAAGGTCAGTTAGTTTGTTTTAACCAAATAGTTTCTATTTTAATTTTTACTGCTTTTAATAATGTTTCTTTAAACCTACACCAATGTTTATCAGAATTATTCATATATTTCTCATCTTTATCAATTTTATTATTGTATTTTTACATATTAAACCAAATCTACCATTTTCCATTTTTCTCAATTTATCTAAGTCCTATCTTACATATCTTTTCCTTCTCTTTATTCTTTTAAAACTCAACTTTATAAGTAAAGAAAATATAACATTACTTTTTTCAATGAAAGTTGTATTTTTATAAAATCTATAAAGTCAAAATATTATATATCTACAAAAATATAAGCCTTTAATACAATATGCTGCACATTTGCTATAAAAAATTGAAACTGGAATATTTTTACAAAATTATTTTACTTATTGAAGATCTGAAATAATACTTCTTTAAAATGAATTTTCATGAGGAATAATTCATTGGTAAAAGGAGAATTGACTAAAATTCTATATTTTAGTTGCTTTTGAACAATTGATTTATTGATTGAAAGATTAAATATTTGTATTAATGAACTTTAATATTAGTAAACAAATATAAATAATGTTTTTTATTTAAAGTACTTTTTTCTATGATAAAGCAAGATATAATACAACAAAAGGCATATTTTTTTATATTATCTTGTTAATGCACAAGAATGTTACTTTCTTCAGAATAACTTAATGAGATTTTTCTAGATTAAAAATTATTTCTTACTGTTTCTTAAAGTATCAATTAGTGTAAATAGTAAATGTATTTTGTAGATTTTTGAAGAAAAATAAAACAAACTAATTTGAATTTTTTTATATATCAAAGATAAAACATTAAAACATAAAATTATTCAAACATACACCTGGGTCTCATTTTACGCGATAGATAGGTTCCTCAGAAAACACACGCAAACAAAATCGCACAAAAATAGACGTAACTTACCTTGAAAAAGGGGGGATATGGACTGTGATTTTTCAAAAATCATGTAAAAGCAAAGCACCAATGTAAAATTACTTTAAAATTTGCGCAAAAAAAAAAAAAAAAGGAAATAAAATATGACTAATAAAAAATTTCAAATTTGAAAAAAAATGATACAAGACAAACTTTTTTTAGCTATAATATTTAATTTTATTCAAAACAATATATTTTTATGCATAATTTACAGTCATTTACATTTTTTATACACGTTTTAATTATTATTGCTATTTGCCAGTAAACAGGTTCATTTGCAAACTGGTAAAAAATCAGATTCTTCACAAGAGGAAATACAACTAGTGCCAACATCACTCTTATCTTGTGTTAATGGTTTTCTGGTGACAACGTAATTAGTAATTAATCTAACAACTAAAAATTAAATTCTTATTTTTGTCTTTAATTTTTTACTTTTCAATTTTAATTGTGCCCACTGCTATTACTCACCTTTTAAAAATAAACTTGCGGACACTAAATGATTAATAATTGATTACGTTCTTTTTTAAAAAGCAAAAACAGAATGTGATTTAAAATGCAAAATTAACATGCACAATGTTTGAACAAATTTACATTATAATCTTGTAAAATTTAATGTGTGTATACATAAAATGTGGAAATCATGATTTTAATTTCATTATTGCAATAAATCTTACTATTATAAATCACTGAAAATATTGAAATTGCTAAGATGAAAATCGAATTCCAATAATGTGCTATTACTTTCAATATACACAAAATGTATTATTTAAAGTAATAGCACATTATCGGAGTTCACCTTCCGGTGAAACGTGAATCACCTAACTTCAAAATCGTGTTAAATAAGTCTGCGTAAAAAGAGACCCAAGTGTATTTATTTCTTAAACAATCTTGATATGACATTATATCAGGCTCTGTTCTTACTTATTGCACTAAATATATTCAACAACTATCATGATAGTAGTGTTTCTTTCCTTATTACAGTATTTCCAATATCCTTTATTTAATAAAACAATTTAAATGTTCAAACATATGGATCATTTAAATGTGCAATTATTGCCAAATTATGCATTGCAGTGTTCTTTAAATAATAGTAATATCCTATGCCAATGAATGTCGATTATTTATGAGGCACCTAATAAGGGGAAAACAAAACATATGTCATAGTAAAATTGATAGTTGTTTTTCATTTAGTAATATGCAACTTTTTCCAAATTATATTTTAAATGGAGTATGAAGTTTATCTCTACTAATAGTTTCCTATTTGACATCAGTATTATATATATAAATATAACTGTTAAAAATCATTTTAATATGCATATATTATGGTTAGTAATCTCTCATCATGCTACTTAAAATAACATGAAGTTATTAAGAGTTTGATTATAAAATCTTAAACTCATTTAATTGCTATTTTTTAAGAGTAAACAGATGCTTTATCTAAATGATATTTTATTGTTATTAATATTTGATAATAAAATGTTAAGATAATAAAAATTGTAGATCTGATGATTATTAACAAAGGCCAGTTATATATATATAAAAGAGTCAACACTAACAATGAAATAAATAATTTACTCTGTATTGTAATTTTCTTTATTTTATGAAAAGTATTTATTGAATTTATTGTATTAAATTAAATTAAAAAACATCCTGTAATATTTACTGTAAATTATCTTCATTACTATCACTTAAAAACTGATCATTGCATGACTTTCCAAGCCAAAAAAATAGATGTATATTTCATATGCTGTCAGAAGAATTGTTATTAAGGGAAACAGTTGCCTTTTTTTTACTCTGATAGCAACCAGAAAAAGACAATCATTTTTTTTTTTTGCTTTCACTTCATTGAAAATAACAAGATTTATTAAGTTGCTGTTTAATAAAGAAATGAGAGACTAAGAAGAAGAATACATTTGTGATCTGGGATCCAATCCCACTCTTGCTCTCAGTTTTGTCATTCCATCAAAGCACTTCAAAAGAAGGATAATGAAAGTCTAAAACAATGATTATGCCAACAAGTAAGCTGCCATTTCCCTACTTATTAAAGGATAGAATATCTCCAAGTCACATTGCATCATCTGGGAATTTGTCATTCTTCCAAGCACTGAACAATATTGAAGAACTTGAGGAAAAGAAAGAGTTGAAAAGACAATCTATTAAAGACTTTTATATTTTTTTCTAAAAAATAAAACAAAATAGATGTATAAAATATTTTTTATGCTTTCTGAAATATATAATTAGTTAATATATAATTTTCTTTCTATACAACATTGCTAAAAGAAATGAATCCTTAAATTCAAATTTATTTATTAATATTACAATTAATATTTTTTTTGTCATGAACATATAGAATTTCAAATAGGCCAATTAATTTGTATTCATACATTAATATTATGATAAAGATTAGTGAAAATATCTATGTTTATATTGTGTTAATACTATTTTTTAGTAAACGGTAACCAAGATTGGTTGAATTGATTTAGATATTTTTTATTTTGAGACATAAGTAAGGTTAAGAAATGTAATCTAAATAATGCAGCATTAATAACTCAGATATTATTTTATAAACATTTTAGATTGCAGGGTGAATATTTTCTTCATTTTATTTTTAGCATAAGAATATGCAGATTATTTATATTAGATAAGAGATGTAAATAACTCTTGACATTGAAATATATGTGTTTATTTTGGAGAATATTTTTTGAAAATCACAGCTGAAAAGTTATTATATTAAACCAAATTATTATTAGAGACTAAAGTATTTATTTAATGAGTATTATGATTTTATGAATAGAGAAATAATAATTTAATCAATCACCTGGAAATAGACATTTATAAGAATTAATTAATTTTTAAAATATCAGTAAAATAATAACATTTTATTTCTAATTATTTATTAATTTATTGTATTTTGAGTATTCATTGTAGCCTCTGAAACAACTAGATATAAACATATTGATATCTTGTCATTTTTAAAAAAAGAAAATATTTATTATTGAAATATATGCTTTGTGTGTGAAGTGTAATTAATATTTTGATAAATAAATTGCTTATTTTATTTTATAAATCGGACATAGTATTTTATTTGAATATAATATTATATTTGCTAAATTACCATATTAGGTCACTTAAATATTATTTATTCATATTTATTCAATATTTCCTGAGATAACATCAAACCTCCACTCTTTTACACTTTTAGCAAAATATATTTATTAATTTGATAACAGTTTCCTACTTTTCCCAGCAGTCTTTGTCAGATCTACAAATTTAAACTGCTGGGTACAGTCAAAACTGTTATCAAATTAATAAATATATTTTACTAAAAGTGTAAAAGAGTGGAGGTTTGATGTTATATACTGTATAAAAAACGCAAAATTAAAAAAGAAGAAGAGGAGGAAGAGTCTAGAGGATTATATTTCCTGAGATATGACAAATGTAAATATTAGAGATTTATATATTTATTTATTTAGAGAGCAGTAAAATATTCTTTTGTCTCTAGAATAAATTTACTAGAAATATTACCATCATGATATGATAATGTTTATAATATTCATGCTCTTAATGTTGACTGATATTTAGACATTTTGTTTATAGGAATAGTTTTTTGTAACTGACTGATTCAAATGGAAGAGTGATGAGATGTCATCCATCATTATCTAAATACACATCATGATACATTATCATTGAGAATAAATGACTAAATATATATATATAGTTATATAAGTTGGCATATGTGTAGGGTTATGTCCACTCCATATTGCTCATATTCATTAATGCTGATACCATTATTATAATTTGACACTTAATTTATAAAGCATTCTTTCAATACCGATTTTTTTATATAATATATTAATAAATATGCTTAGCTTAAGTTATATATGTAAATTAAATTAAAACAGTCAACCTTCGACAACTTAAAATTATCATGCTGATCCATCAATAAACATAAAGTAGTAAAGAGTTGCCCACCTCTTGCTTCTTTAAATTAGTTGATTTGTGAGCACAATTATTTTTAACTGTCAAAAATGATCTGTTTCCATTGTTTATATATATTAAATTTATATTTGGAGGGGAAATAACTTTCTATCCATGCATTACGTAATATATATGTACATCACTCTACTCTATGTAAGAACAACTTTCAAAAGAATAACATACATTAATAATTACAAATATATTAAATTATTTTTTTACATGGAATCTTTCTTATAAAAGTAATATTGTACATGCTTAGATGATATGAACTTGAACTTTAATATTATGTGTTTATAAACATAGCTATATTAATTTTACCATATATTGTGGCATAGTTATTAACAATATAATTGCATAAGATTGATTATAAAGATAAAGTATCAATGGACATGCAATGTGAAATATTTTTTTATTAATATAGCTATATATAATGGATTACAACATAGTTCATTAATGGTTAATAACATCAGATATATATATATTGAAGTTCTTTGAGAAAGAAAAATACAGTGCATTTTGGTACTTACTTAGAAAAGAAGATTCTTTCATGGAACTTTCAATTTTAGGCCATTCAAATGTTAATCTTTTAATTAAATGAAAAACATTGATAGGATTTCCTAAATAATCTTCAGCATTTTCCAAATTAACTTTACCTCCATTTAACAATCGATTTGAGTAACTAAAATATAAAAAACAAATATATACACATTTTCGAATATAGTACTGGGAAAAGGTGATTATACACATTTTCACGCTCTCATATACAACCAATACCACGTAAACATATATACTAACAAACACAAACTTAAATTGCATACGCATCCATGCATATATATATATATATATTCTAAGGGCATCTTACAATCTTATTAAGCTCACTTGTTTATGTGCAATATCAAAACATAAACTTAAAAATATAATTGTAAGTTTATAAATAGTAATTATAGTTATCCTTTTACACTAAAATACCCATATGCACATGTATATAAATTAAATGTTATATTATAAAATTTTAATAACAAAAGTAGACTTATATTGCAATCATTCATACATATGTATAAAATATTTATTAAGTTAACTAACATCACTAATCAAGATGCAAAACATAGAGATAACTTTAGATCAAGTCATCTCTTAGCAACTAAACATGAAAGAAATAAAATTAGAACTCAATTATGCAATTATTAATTATGATGCATTCAAAAATAATCAAATACAAAATTGTAAAATAAAATAGTAATTTAACACATGATAATTACCAGAAGTTGATTTCACTAAGAAAAATAAACTAATTTCCAAATCAATTCTCTCTGTTACAAATGAATTAAACACAATAAAATGTCTTTTGATCTTTAATCATATCGATAATAATAATTTATAAATTAAAGATTTAAAACTTTAAAAATAATATTTACTATACTTAATCGTATAACCTTGAAATAATTTTAAACTAGCCAAAATATATAAATATTATAGGATTACTTGTTTTTGTAAATCCAGTTTTACTTTGTTATAACTAAAATACAGATTTATTATATACCTGCATCAATATATGTAATATATAGGGCATATGGGCACAGATTTTCACACAATCCACCACTCTCCACTCCATCTCATAACACTGATACACTTGAACACATATAAGTTATAGTAGAACTCATAGATATTATTGTGATTTGTTATAAATACAGATTTATATAGTGCTTTTTAAAAATAAATATTTGTTTATTATAAACTGTCTAGTAAATTAACCATCTATGTATTAAATATTTAAGCTCGACATTAAGACTACCAACTGTGGTTACAAGTCCATGTTATTATTACCTCTGTTAGTCAATTTTATTAAGTTACAATATATATATATATGGTTTAATTTAGATAATTTATAGTTAGTTGGTGAACAATTGTCACTGCAACTTATACTCTAAATTATTTTTTTTTACTTTCCTATTGTAACCTTGATGTTTACACTGAGAATTATATAGTCTTGCGTTGTTAGCCGAGAGGTATCGCAGCCGCCATGCAAGCAAGTAGTTGGTTACAGACGGTTGTGAGTTCGCGTCCCGGCCGATGCTATAACATAGGGAAAAAAAAGGTGTTTTATATATTTTATTTCTCTTCCAATAAATCAATTTAAAAAGTAAATGTAAATAATTTGATAAGTTAAATTTACCTATAGAATTGTTGTATATGTCTAAATAATAAATGCTTAATTTATTTTAAAATATCACTTAAGTTCATTATGTAATTTTGTATGGTTTAAATTCATAGATTTACCATTTCTATTAGTTTATATTTTAAACTAAGTTTAAAATACTATTATACACAACATGTAGTTTTAGAATAAATGAAGTAAGCAAGTTGCATTATAACAAAACATTTTTAATTATTAGCTAATATTTCCATAAGATTTTATAAGACAAATAATGAATTATAGTTTATTCAATCATTTCTAATAAATATTTTAAATTTTAACAGTGTGTGCATGTGTGTATAACAGTTCTTAGCCTTAATAAAGTTTAAAAGAAACTGAGTATAATTGAAGATCATTGTTTAAAATGCCTAATAGTTAATAATATTCAAACTACAATATTTTTGTTTAAATATATATATTTTAAAATATATGTTATTTTTGAGAACTTCTTTAAAAAATTATATTACAGTTGTAATATTTAATTAATCATTAAATTATAAATGATATTTTATATTATAATATTAATTTTATTATGTCTATAAAATTCAGACAGTTTATAACAAAAGCTTTATTATTAAAATATTTACCTAGATGATTAATTAAGGTCACATTAATTATTGATAACATCCAAATCTGTTGATCATCAAATTCATTAAGGTCACGATTTGTTGTGCAAATATAACTTACATGTTTATTCATTCATTGATTATTCTTCATTTAACTTTTTCTTCATTCCATTTCATCAATTGTCTAATTAACAATTTTTTTAATTTATTCAGTTGCTTGTAATTTAAAACAATGAATGGCTAAATAATTACATGCAGTGGGCTTCCTGCCAATGGCCCAAATCATCTGACTGCAATGTCAATATTAAGTATACACAATTTTTAAATTTAAACAACTTACTTTAATGAAGGAAGGAACCATCAAGCTGTCACATTAGTTTGCTGGTGTCAGAAAAATATCAATAGGTGAACATTACATTATTAAAAGCTTTTTATCAATTCAAAATTTATTGTTTTGATTATGCTTGAATTTTAAATAAACTTTATTGATGAAATTCTTACTATCAGAACTATGTTTAAATTTATAAATAATTTGTTATATTTTAAATCTGCAACTAGTTATAAGCTTTGTTTTGACATCCTCTGTTATGATAATATTATATCATAGCAGCTTTATTCTTTGTCATGCTAAATTTTTGGTTATGATTCAGCATCTCTACAAAAGATAATGAAAGTTGTTCTAAACTTTGGTAAATATGGTTACATCTGAAATATATTTGCCTTATTATTATTATTATTATTATTATTATTATTATTATTATTATTATTATTATTATTATTATTATTATTATTATTATTATTATTATTATTATTATTATTATTATTATTATTATTATTATTATTATTATTATTATTATTATTATTATTATTATTATTATTATTATTATTATTATTATTATTATTATTATTATTATTATTATTATTAATAATAATAATAATAATCATTTTGACAATGATATACTTTCATAATTTCAGGAAATATTAAGAAAATCCCAAGAATTATATTTTATTTTTTAAGAATGTGTAAAATTAGCTATTTATTTTACATTTATTTTCAAGTAAAATATTTTTTACTTAAATACTCTCAACTATATTTGAATATTTTCATTTGCTGTAATATAAAATGAATGATGTGCTTTCAATTTCATATTGTATTGTGTAATTTTATTTGCTGAATATAAAAGAAATAATGTGCTTATAATGTATTAATATTTCTTCATAATGTATTAATACTTCTTATATTGTCTTGGATTATGTCATTTGCTTTAATATAAAAGAAACAATTTGCTCTTAACTTTGTATTGTATTGGATTATATTAATACTCTATTTATGCTTCGAATTTTGAAGGATTATTTCTCAACTTCATAATGCTTTGTCTTGTATTAATACTCTACTTGGATTTTAAAGAATTAATTATCTAATTGTGATCTTTAAATATTAAAAATATTTTATTAAAATATTCTGGATTTTACTAAACATGTTATCTGATTTGAAACAAACTAAAGTATATTATTTTATTATTAATATAAAATGTTTTATCAGAATTTCACATTGTGTTTATAATATTACTATTGTATAATAAATAGTATGTGTTTGCAATTATTTTTATATGTTATTTTGAAGTATGCTTTTGAAGTACAATTTGTCATAGATGATTTAAATATTGTATTAGGCAAATATTTATGATGATGGAATTTTTTTCAAGTCCTTTTAGGTTAGTGATATAATACTAATGCTAGTTTTGAGCTTGTAGATAAGTATTGACTTTTATTTATCCCATCATTTTTGCTGATCCTATTTGGGAGATTTGTGTGTTTTGACCTCCTTCTTTGTTTGTTTTTGCTCTTATTAGAGTAAGTTTTGAAATGGCATGTTAATATTCTTTGCATTAATATTGGTTGTGGAAGCACTACTTTCACAAAGCATGGTTGTTAAACATTAGTTATTTAAAATTTAAATAGTTATGTTTGTATCAGCATATACATCTTACCCAATCTTATGCTGTTCTGTTGTTGGCAACATTATATATTAAGTGCATTAAGTTGTCCTGGGTTAGCGAGATCACTTCCCAGATGATGCTATGACACATGAAAAAAAAAGTTTTCTTATGATAATGACATATTTAGAATGATAGTAGAATTTTAAATAAAGAGAAAACTTTATTTACTCATGAGTTCTAGATATTTATCTTAGAAATTAAATTTATCATATGTCAAAATCCCATGTTTGTTTACATGAAAATAATCTTTTGATTTCCATTGTTACAATAATTTTAAATTCATTGCAATATATAATTTAATATGCACACATTATTCATTGATATGGAGTATTAAATAAGAGAAAATACATAAAGTAAAATAGATGCAAAATATTATAATAATCTTATTCTTTAAAGATGTATTTTCTATTGCATTATGCAAATATAGTATTAATTTATGTTATTAATTATATGTTTTTTTCTGGCATAGTTTGATTCTCTAGTACTGTCATGGCCTTTGAAACTCAAAATCCAGGAATTATTGCCTAGCTTTTAGTTTTGTCATTTCAGTGCTCAAATTTTTTAATTAATACTAAATTATATTCAATTTATTATTATTGTCATCATCATCAGTAGTAGTAATATTTATTATTATTATTATTATTGATGTTATTTATATATTTAATAGTTATTTCAATTTAATATGTGTATGACATTATATATATATACGATTCAAAGGTTTTCTATCAGGCATCATGCCCTGCTTCTGTCTTAATCTGTTTTGGAATTACTCATTCATTGGCCTCATCATGTTTTATTGTCAATTTTTATAATATCTAATATACACAACAGTTTATAAACGAATGAGGACAGTAAAAATAATATTTTTATTTTTTTAAAATGCTTGATCAAGCATATGCACAACAAAAATAAATTGTTGCTTCTTTCAAATAATAAATGATCAGCTGAAGGCTCTTCTAAAAAAATCAATATCTTTACCTAAGCCATGAAGTGAGAATATAACTAAAAGCATTGAAGAATTCAAGGATGCTATTTGACAAACTAATAACAAAAAAACATTAGAAAGCCATAACCCTACAAAAACATAAAAGATTATATGTACTATGGCAATCTTTATGAACAAAATAAATAATGAAAATGTTTATCTTTGACAAAAGTCATGCAACTGAATTGTAATCATTTGATATTTTGCTTATAGCAGCACTGCATCAAAAGGCATAAAGAAATAATGATTAAGATTTATAAATACATCAGATTGTAAAAATAATATATCTAAAAATATATTACTACTTCTTTGAAAGTACAATTAAATGTAATGTCAATATGTATTTGTCATCCCACATAGTCATGCAATTTTACACTTTTTAAAAATAACACATCAAAAGGGTTTATTCTTTAATTGTTAACATTAAAATGTATGGTCCAATATCACTAATGTTTATATTTTATGTAGTGCTTACTTTTATATTAAATATAATCTTAAAAGTTTATTCTGTTATGTGGGTAACTATCAATTATATACAACCTTATAGGTAACATTGTTATGTGTGTAATTTATTTTTCCCAAATATAGAATAATGTTCAAATATATCAATTGCAACATTATTTGATAAAATGTTTTTAATAATGAATGATTTTGAAGGGTATTTGTTGTGATTAACAATAGATTCTAAAGTTTAGTCTAAAATATCAGTGCACAAAACTTTGCTTTATAAATGTCTTTCAACATCATTTGCTTTTTAAAAAATAATGTTTCATTCAAAATAAGATTAAGTTTTACATTTTCTCTTGTCCTATTTTGAATTAGTAATTTAGAGGTACTTAACAACATGATCTTCAATATATATAAGGCTATCTAATCAATTTTTATAAATTGTAATGTAAAATTTGTTAACAAAATTGAGATACTAACAACAAAAGCAAATATAGTGCAAAAGAATTATGCAAATTCTTTCTGAAAAATGGCTTCACAACAACATAATTGTTTTCCTTTATTGTGAGATTTCACATATATTTTTAAAGTTGTTTTTATTTGTTTATACCATGATAAAAGACTAAGATATAAGACAGAATATTTTTGCTTTAGTTTATGATATTAAATTATGTCATGAAACATGCTTCAATAACAACAAAATAACATATCCCCTCAATCACAATCTTTAGATATAAAATATGTTTAAAATATATCTATAAATAGGTTTACTAATCTAAAAAAATGTTAAAGGTAAATCTAACAGTTTTGGCATTATGGAGAAAAGCAATAGAATAATATGGACATTAGCATTGCAATAATATGTAATCATACAAATATTTCCATGTATTTATATGATTGAAGGTTTAATTTCAAACTCTACAATGTTTAACAAATGTTATTTTTAATTTACTAATAAATGTTTAAACATTTAAACAGAAATGGCTTCCATTAATTTAAAAATATTTTTATTCTAACTATGCACTTTTGATTGTTATTTTTATAAAAATATAGGATTATAAATTATATATATTGATGTTTATTTAATAATAAGGGTTTTGAGTCTTCCATTACTGGTTTTTCAATGAAATAGACAGTTGAATAGTTGGAAGAGTGAGAATATTAAAACATGTCAATTAAAGCTTGAGGTATTGCTATCTTAATATAAGCCAAGCATTGATTGTATATATGAGTGGGAGATTATGATCTGGTCCAACTTATAAGTGCTGGTACTGCACAAAATGTGTATATTGGGGATAATGTATCTTTTTTGAATGTATGTGATCATATGTATCAGTTTCTTGGAATGGAGTGGAGGATAAATTGACTGAAAATGTGCCTGAGTTCATATCACTCTACTTACATATATAAAACATTCAGTATAAGAAAGTTACATACTGTCTTAGAATTAATTGATGCTTTTATGTTTATTGTTAAAAATTGCTCAGAAAATCTTAAATATTTTATTATCATTATTATATTAATTATAAATTTATTTAACGCACATTGATTACGTAAGTAATATTTACTAAGGCAATAAACCTAAAGCGTGTGCAGTTGCAAGTGCGAAGGTTAGGAACCTCTACAGGTCTTAACCACAAGCTTACACATTGAAAGAGAAGAGGGAAACCCTTCTTTATTTCAATCTACTTTCTATATAAATAGGTGAAGATGAAGCAGTTAGATCTGAGAGCATGAAATGTGCATTTAAATAAATTTATAATTACAACTTTAAATTATTGTAATAGATTTCTAACTATAAGATCTTTCCATTGACTCATTGTAAATCGAAAGATTTCGTGAGTACTAATATATAATAGAAATTGTGGACTTAATCAGTAAATTATTGAATAGCTTCATGCTCTCAGATCTAACTGCTTCAGCTTCACCTATTTATATAGAAAGTAGGTTGAAGTAAAGAAGGGTTTCCCTCTTTTCTTCCAATGCATAAGCTTGTGATTAAGACCTGTAAAGGTCCCTACCTTCGCATTTTCAACTGCACACGCTTTAGGTTTATTGCCTTAGTAAATATATTAATTATATTAAAGGTTAAATCAATGCTTATTTGTGACATTGTATTAATTAGTGAGCGCTAAGTAAGATGAAAAAAAATTTAGTGAATTACTTCAAGAACTTTTGATTTTATTTTAATGCTGTGATTATCTCAATAATATTGTACTTTTATCAAGTATAATGGATAATGTCTTAAAATAATCTTATAATTTGAATTTTAATTAAGATATAAAATACCAATTCTTTATAATATCTAAAGACACGATATGAAAAAAAATTTAAAATTAAATACCATCCCTTGAAAATATGTAATGTGTTTGATGTTAGCCGAGAGGTCATTGCAGCAGCCTTGCAAGAAAGTAGTCTGTCGCAGATGGTTGTGGGTTCGCCTCCCGGAAGATGCTATGACATATGAAAAAAACTACAAAATGATAATTACCAGTATTTCAGAATTCATAAACCTATTTACTTTATATATTAAACGCAATTAATAAAATTTATTGCAAATAAACATGCTAGAAACTAACTTTTTTTCATAATAAAACAATTAATTCTGAGTAATTTATGTTGTTCAGCAAATATTTAATCGTAATTTAACTTTTTTATTAAGTCGTTTGGAAATAAAATTATTAAAAGATGAATTTATAATAATTTAATATTTTAATTAAAACTTTTTATATATTTATTGCATACAAACACCTGCTTCAACTAGGTGCAAAAGGAAATAAACAATTTGAAATAATTATCCAATTATTAAATTGTTGAATATTTTTGTATGAAAAATAAAATGACTATTATGTGTGTGATTAGAGAGGGGTGTCGGTAGCAAGTACTAAAAACAAAAACAAATATTTTAAAAATTAAATACTTTCAAGATATTTGTTGGAATTATCATTTTCTAGAAATTATATTACAATTCACAACATTTTAACAACTAGTAACAAAATTTGTTAATGATGGCGTCTTAAAGTATATAAAATTCCACTTCAATTTTGATAATTTTATAAACTAATTTATACTCTACACCTGTGTATGGTTAAGTTCTGTAAGTAAGTATTCCAGGTGCTACAAATCTTTTTTATCTTGCATTAATCTTAGAATTGTGATTGTTTTTTAAGATAGTTATTTATTTTCCTTTTTTTTTAAACAGATAAACCTTATATTGAATTTCTAATTCAATTATTAAAATACTTTAAATTATTTTTTAACAAATCATAGTTAAAATTTATTCTTCTAAATTATCGCCCCCCCCCCTCAAAAATCATACAAACATTTATATATTTTAATCAGTTCATAAATTATTCATTTTTTAATCATAAAAAAACAAGACAAAGTACAAAAATAATATTTTATCTTTTAGTTAAAATTCATTTAGCTAATAAAGTTTATGCTAAACATTTATTTAAGCATTATTTATTCAATGTGGAAATTTTTTAGAACGTTAATTTATTCTATTTGTCTAATACTTTTAATATTTTTTGTCTTTCGATTTGCTTGTTTTCATTGTTTTTATTTTGCTCACATTTGCTTTCATCTGAAACAATTTACGACAGCTATTAAAACAGACAAAACTCTTAATACAGTAGTGCCACTCAGTGCAAGCCAGTGGCACTACTGTATGGAGAGTTTTGCCTGTTTTTAATAACAGTTATGAGCAAGCATAAGTAATGGTAATCATGTGATGTTTGGTGGTTTGTGACAGCTGTTAAAGCTTATCGTTACAATGATCTCCATCTTTCAATATTAATTGTTCTAAAGTATTACTCAAGCAATCTTTACACCTAAGTATATATTAAAAAATATACATTAAATTCATATATATATATTAAAATAAGATTTTCAAGTGCTAAGATGTAAAGATATATCCTAGCTCTCCCATCTATGATTAATATCATTAATGTACCAATATGTTGACTGGTTCACACCCACTATCAACTGGTTAATGAATTTTATAAAGATGGTAATAGAGGTGCTGTAATAATTGGTGTTTTACGAGAAGTAAAATTCCACAAATAGAAACCAAGTACAGATAATTTTTAAAATATAAATGATGGAGATATAACAAAAAAATCAGAAGATATTCAGGTTAATGGTATTTAAAAAAATATTATGTGTAGAATGTAGTTTACAAATAGCATCACTTATGAAATCTGACTGTCTAAGAGTGTCAATGGCTTCTATAATCTTTTTGGGAAAGGACTTACTGATTGACAAATCTATAGTATAACCGACATCCATAATGTGTAGAGACAGTATGCATGATGATTAGTGCTGCTTAACTGTATTAGCATGTTTGTTTCACCTAACACTCAGAATATAATTCTCATACTGATATAAAAGGGTCCATAATATTCATAACTGCATGAGCCTCAAATGGGAGAGTTCTGAGGCTTGGGAAAATATTACCAATTTTTTGCTTAGTAGTATATGTTGTTTTTATATTATAGCAATTTAAATTATATCCAATACTATCAATTTTCTTTTATGTAGGAATTTCAGGTTCTAATAACTGTACCTTTTTTTGCATTTCTATAATAACAGTTTTGAGTCTGAATTAATGGTTTGTTTGTTATTATATCATTATAATCATTAATTAAAATAAAGATTGATTATGATAAGTTAGAAGAAGTTAACAGTTACAAATACCTTGGTCAGATGATTAATACAGATGGAAATATAATGGATGAAATTAATCATAGAATTAAACTTGGTTGGAGTGCTTTTGGTAGAAATAACTTGATACTAAAAGGAAATATGCCTATGTGTTTGAAAAGGAAGGTTTTTAATAAATGTGTTTGCCTGTTCTTACTTATGGATCTGAGACTTGGACACTCAATAGAAGAGCAATACAGAGACTGCAGACCACTCAAAGAAGTATGGAGAGATGCATGTTGGGAATAACAAGAAGGGATCGAAAACGCAATGTATGGATAAGAGAACAAACAGGTGTTACTGACCTCATTGAAAAAATTAAAAGACTGAAGTGGAATTGGGCTGGACATATTGTTAGAAGAGATGATAACAGATGGACAATTGAAATTTTAAACTGGATTCCAAGAGATTGTAAAAGAACGAAAAAGAGACCACATGTGAGATGGGTGGATGAAATAAAAAAGTGTGCAGGTGTGATGTGGAGAAGAGAAGCTAAAGATAGGAAAAGATGGATTGAACTTGGAGAGACCTTCATCCTGCAGTGGATTGATAATGGTTGATGATGATGATGATGAATCATTAATTAATAAGATATTACTTATAACATTTACTTTCATTTCTAGACATTGTTTATCTGAAAGGTTAATTGTTCTAGTCAAAACAGTTATGCTACAGAAAAGTTATAAACTGAATAATAATAGGTTAAAAGTTATATTTGTCAATGTGTGTAACTTTTCTGAACCTGGAAAAAGCTTTTTGTAATGAGTACATCAAAGAAGGGAAACATCCCATCAGTCTCTGCTTTCATTTTAAATATTATATGAGAATGAAAATTGTTTATAAGTGAGAATAAATCATAATTTTACTCTACCACTCCAATAACAAATGTGTCATCCATGCATCTAAGATAAACATAAATGACACATTTTATCTGGCAATATGCTAGAGATAAATTACATGATCTCATCTATTAAAAAAATATCCTCATATTAATTTTACAACGGAAACAAAGAATTATGGGTAGCTTCCCTTCCATGATGTCACCAAAAAACAGAATATTTTTTTATCATTTTCTGTTATCAGAAAATCTTATGCTGAAATAGATACTTACAATTTTATTCCCATCATCACCTAATTCAGATCCATTCTGTAGTAATACTCTTTTCACTAGAGAAATAACTTTTCAGTTAAATAATATATGGAAAAGGTAAAAATCTTTTAAGTATCATCTTACTACCTAATGACTATAATAACAGAATTACAAACAAAGCTTTAAATCAGGTCCAAAATGTACATACTAAGAAAATAAGAAAAGAAAAAAACTCACAATTATTATATTTTGCTTTTTTTAATCTATAAGAAACTTCTGCTATATTATAAAATCAGCATCAACTACTTACCAAAAATGATAAGATTTTGTCTCTTGAAGCGATGGTATTTGTAAAATTTCAGGTGGAATTTGTGGAGTTTCTTATATATATATATATAATCAATTATCACAACATTTTAAGAGAGATGAATATGCTAATGTAGTCAATAAATATCCATAATCATCATTACCCTCACATATTTTAAACAGATTATAAAATAGCATTCACAAAAAAACAGGATCTTATTCAGATGTGCCACTTTCCACCAATACATGATCAGAAAAACCATTGAGATCTTTAGATGCTAAATTATACCAATTAATGTGATAATGCCATCAAAAAATCACATGATCAGCATTTCATATGCTTACACATGCTGTTAATAAGAGTATTGAACATTTCATACAGTAATGCCACCAAGTGTAAGAATTTGAAATCAATGAATGTAGGATGATTTGTGCATAAAATGCCTATCTGAGTGCCTACTCATCCAACATCCTCATACCAGTTCCTAGCTTGTGGCTTTTATAAATGAGGCACTGTGGATTTAAGAGCACTGTATCTAGTTCTTAGGATCTAATGCAACCCTCCAGCATACAGTTTTTATGTATTTTATTAACTATAATGTTAGGAGCCATCCATTGTTTACAAACACTTGCACTTGTGGATCTACTGTATGGAGAGTTTGTTACTTCTATTAACTGCATTTGTAAACATTTGCAATGGTGATTTATGATATGTTGATGGTTTTACAGCTATCTTGCCTATAAAATAATGATGACTGTGGTTTTGTAAAACCAAAGAGGCCAAAATGTATAAATATTGTACTGAGTTTCATATCTTTATGAGTATACAAACAAATGAGCTTGGGTTGGAAACATTATGGTATACTTATCTTAGGCTCCTAGCATTAGGATTAATAAAATAGTTAAAACGTGGCTGTTGGGAGGATTGCATTACATCTTATGATTTAGATGTACTCTCAAATCCAAGGGCTTTTCACTGATGAAAGCCACAAGCTAGAAACTAGTCTGGGGATGTTGGATAAGTAGGCACCAGATAGGGATTTTGTGCACAAACTTTCCTGCATCCATGGCTTACAAAGGCTTACACTTGGTGGTATTAAACTATGGAGAGTTTAGTATTCTTAAGATGATAATACATATAAATTACCTTTCATATGGAGGCATTCTTTAGTCCCATTAATTTGAATAAATTTAATTTTGCCCTTATCTTTATAATTTTAAAAATTTTCTGTATATCCTAGTTTTATTGGGGGTGGGGATCTTCAATCCTGTTATATATCAAAGCTTACACCATGCTGCAATTATTTTTAGAACATTTGTTATCCAAATCTTGGGTATTGTAACCCAAACCTGGACAAATTAAAGTGTTGGTCATATTCATGCAAATTCATTTCAAGTGAGTTTTAGCAGTGATGTCATTATGGTAAACTATTGATTGTTCACTGATGGTTTATGAGGTTATTCTACTTTTTACTCTATTGTTCACCAGTAACTTTTCTCATAGGTTGAATTAGAAATAAAAGTGGAGCTGAAGATGCTTGTAAAAACAGCTTTGTAGATTTAATTCAAATAAACAACTTTGGTTAAAATATATGAGGTCTATCTTTTTTTGTAATTAGACCTATGTTAAAATCTATTAGTAAACAATAGAGTAAAAAAGTGGTTTAGGTTTAGGCACTGTCCATGTTGTTGATAGTTTCCTAGCATTGCATAGGAAATGTATTTTACAGAGTTATGAGGTTACACTTTAATTTGTTTATTTTCAAATCCATGAAAAATCCAAATCTAACATATACAATATTCTAGAGAAGATGAAGTATTATTCACATAATGTTTAATGAAGATGTTCTTTTCTTAATCCTGGACATTATATAAATAGTCTTTGCATGTAAACTGACATAATAACTTAAGCTAGAAATAAAAAAACAACTACTCTTATTTCTAATTAAGCTTAGGTCAAATATGTTAGTGAACAATAAAAAAGGGGGTTCGTTTTAGAAACTATCAATGGTCATTGATAATTTTTTCTGGCAATATCACATTTAAAAAAAAATTGAAGTTAATTTACACTGATATTGGAACTCACTTTAAAATGTTTGCATTATAAATCCAATTTCCATGACAACAATTTGAGATTGTTGATTGTTATTAATATTGTGATTGTCTATGTGTTGACTAGTTTTAATGATATATATATAAAAGAAAACTTTCATGGACCACAGTGCCTCTGTGTTTTATAATATTTCTTACTCAATTGATATTTATTTTTACTACAATAAATGATGCATGGATATGCCTGGATAACATTTCATTTATATATATATTGTACCATATCTGTCACAAGAAAGTACCATCAGGTTTCTTTTAGTCCAGAAAATGTATTTAGTTGACCAGACTTAACTAAGAGTGATTATATAACTATTCCTTAATATAAGATCAAACTACTGTTACTACATTAGGGAGAGAAAGAGATTCTTATCTAATTAAACAATTGATAGATAGACAATAGTAAGCTAACATCATCCAACTGTAACATGTAATAATAATGTTTATTAATGACTAAAATAAAGTACACAAAAGAAAACAATTGACATGAATAAATAAACTTCATTTATAGATGGTTTGGATGGAGTACAATTTAATTCAATTGACTTGACAGGTAATTTATTATCCTTTCTCCTTCTAACTTACTCTTACTATGTACAATACTGAAATAATTATTAAATAATGTTTCTCCTATGACATATGTGTGTATTACCTTTAACAGAAAATTTTATATTATCATTAAAATCTTTGTCAATTTTATTAATTATCAACTCATATGTATATATTTTTTACTAAGGTTCATGTATGTGGATAAATACGTACCATGAGAAAAGGGGAACTAAAATAGAAAGGGCATTACTGATTAAAATTACTATATGTTAATTATATAAAAGACTTGGAAAGCTCATTCTATGCTTTCAATGAAATCATAATAAGGACCACAATTTGAATGGTTATGAATACAGGTTAAAAGAGAAAATATGTGATAAGTCTGGCTATATATATCAACAATTATATAACAGGCATAGGAACTGTTCGAACTTGACCCATATGATCATAGCCAAAACTGCAATTCAACCAGTATATCCTCTGTTAAATAAGAATATATGAAACTGAGCTTTGTTGAAACATTGCTTACTGATGGCTACATCAAATTCACCAATATAAAGTAATAAATACAATATTAGGTAAAATGTCCTGCATATAAATAAATCTTATGCAGTATTTATAAATGAATCTATATTATGCACACTACACACACATAGAATGCTATCTTTGATGAACTATTATACAAAAAGTGTATGATACTTTTAACATAAATAAGGTTTATGTTCACACATATATTAACTGTTTAACCATCTTAAACATTATTCAATAATAAGTTTAATTTATATTTAATATTAATAAATCAAGTCTTATTTTATTTACTACGAACATTTAAATTTCTCACAATCACAACAAGGAGAGGGGAAATGTATTAATCTGTGAATCTAAATTTAATCATTCTAAATTAAAGAATTTTATTTTGTTGGCTACAAAAACCTTAAAAAAATGGAATATGTACTCAATTAATTTTATCCTTATGTTGTAGTGTAATGAACAATTAATTATTGAACTCACTTTCTAATATAGTACATACTCATTTTATCATTTTATGTTTAGAATATATGAATCTTAGGATCTCAGGTCATTCACCTAATAATTAATTAGACATTTTATTTTTATATTTTATAACTATGTTTTATTTGCTCAATAATTTTTATTTTATAAAGCACAAACAGTATTTGAAATTAAATTGAGAGATGGCAAACCTCTCGCACTCGTCACTATCCAACAGCCAATCAGATGTTCTCAATAGCAATCAAATCATAAATACAAGCCAGATAATTTAACAAGAAGGTGGTCCACCTTCTTCTTTACTTGTCTTTCTATATATCTAAGTCAGTCTGAAGTATCTCAATTTGAAAGTGTGAAGCTCTAAATATCTTCACATTTAACTCACTGAGTTTAAATTACAAATATTATTTACATACGTTACTGCAAGTTATAACATCTAAAAACTACTATGTAGTAAATCATAGGATTTCATGCTGTATGTTTGTAATTTAAACTCAGTGAGTTAAATGTGAAGATATTTAGAGCTTCATGCTTTTAAATCAGGATACTTCAGACTGGCTTGGATATATAGAAAGACAAGTAAAGAAGAAGGTGGACTGCCTCCTTCTTGTTAAATTCTCTGTCTTGTATTTACAATTTGATCACTATTGAGAACATCTGATTGGCTGTTGGATAGTGATGAGCATGAGAGGTTTACACTCTCTCAATTTATTTGCTCAAGTGTATTAAGTATCAAATCAGTTAATTATTTCTTGAAGTTATAGATAACTTAACCGATCAAGTTTTCATGTATGACCATGCAAAAACTGGCATACCTTCATTTAGATGTATTGTTTATTTCTGAGCAAAGCTTTTTATTCAGAGCCTAGAATCACAATGATTTATTGTTATATGTTAGTATTTCCTTTGCTAGGTTTTATTTGCTGGTGTGTATTAATTATTGAAGTGGTAGATTATTTCGTACAATATATTGAGGATATACTTAGTGTGTTTTCCTTGTATAAATGTGCAAAAAGCTGGCATATCTTTTTTTAGATGTATTATTTATTACAGAATGACTTTTTTATTTACAGCCTAGCATTGTAATGATTTATTTTATATGTTAATAATATTAGTGAAATATTTTTTGACCTGATGTATAATATTGGTAATGTTAAAAATCTGAAAAATGCCATGAACTGAGGATCATTCACGATCATATCTCCATATAAACGTATTTAAATTAAAATAAACTATGAAATATATATGTATTATTTTTCACATATTATTTAAAACATTATAAATTTTTGAATGACTTTTATATTTCTGAAAGTAATTGTGCTATTTTAGTGTTAAATTTTAGTGCTATTGCCTTTTAAGAATATATTCTATTTTTTAGATATATATAATAAATGCTTATTTTAAAATTTAATTCTAGTTTCAATAAAATGGTTAAATAGAAAGAAACTATGAAATATATAATTCTGCTTTTGTGTATTGCTTAAAACATAATTTTTGACATCAAAATATGTTGAAATTTCAACCACCCACTGCTTTTTATTTCTTACAAAGTAATTACACTAATTAAATATGGTTTTGTAAAACTGCATGGCCATTGAGTACTAATGAAAATTGCTCTTGTAAATTATGCTTTTATGAAATATCATAAATATTTATTTTAAAAGTTAATTTAAGTTTTAATCAAATCATTAAATTGAAACAAACTATGAAACAAAATTTATAGATTCCTTGTATGTGTATTGCTAAAAACTGCTTTTTATTTTTGAAAGTAATTACCATAACTAAATTAAAATGTTATGAAATTGAAAGAAAAAATATTTTTACTACCTTCTCAATAGAATTATTTAAAATAAATCAAAGTCTTAAGAATAACTGTTTACTGTGATACTTGAAATTATCTAATATTTTTAATAATTTCCTGCCTTCCATTCAATATCTAAGAAACTAATTGACATATTGAAAAGATAATTATTATGAATGGATTAGGATGATAAAACTTAGTTATATATCAATTTTCAACAATTCTATTGAATTTAAATATATTAAATCTTGATTATAAAATTTCATTCTAACTTGAAAAAGATCAATAGTTACCAAACTTTCAATAAAAGCATTTAACAAAATAATGAAATTTTCTCTTATGTTAAAATAATATAGAAACCAATGCTTATTTTGCATGAAAATGATGCAGTGAAACATATAAGCTACCAACAAAGTCAAAGTGATTTGGGTGTTTAATATTTTTACATTAGTGTTTATCATAGATTTTTCATGAACTACATGCATAATAAGAGATCGTAATATGGCATTCAGCACTTATGGATAGTTGCTTTATAAAGAATTTGAGATAAATTATGTACTTATAATAATCAAATTATATTAAAATATTTCTGATGTAATCACCTTTTTACAGCACATTAAAAGAAGTTAGAAATGAGTTGCTTACTCATATAAGATTGGGTAATTAAAAACTTCTGAGGTAACAAAACAAACATGGATATATGATTGTTTTTCATTAAATGCATTCATAATACAAAAGGATTATCTGAGTTTTAACTGGAGTATGGTTGTTATATTGAAAAAAAATTGTAATAAAAGATATATATATATATACACACACAAAATTAAAATGCAGACAAAATTACTTGTATGTAAAACTACGTTTATATTTCAATGGAGAGGACTGGTTTTCATCAGAAAGAAATAACGCAGTATAATGCAGCCTGTCCATTAAAGTATATAGATTGGCTATCTTAATATATATCTGAGCACTTATTGCATATATGTGTAGAGATGATAAACTGGACCAACTGATGATTGCTGGTTTAGCATGAAATACATATACTGGTGATTATTTATCTTTCCAACATGTGTTCAAGTGTATCAATGTTATGAGATAGAGTGGAGAGTGGTGGGTTGTGTGAAAGTCTGTGTTCATATACCCTGTATATTACATATACTGATATAGGTATATAATAAGCCTGTATTTAACTTATAATGGCAGTGTATATTAATTACATATACAACATATTTGACAAAAAAAAACATATTGGTTAAAATATTTTACATCAAAAATTTAACCAAATTTTAATATTAGCACAGAATAATTTTTGTATATGCACACACCCATTTACTTATTCAGTCATATATATATTGTTCTTTTGAATCTTCCAATAAATTATATGTTTTCAATCCTATCCCAACTATCCATAAGTTCATAAGTCAGACCAACCTCTCAGACCATGGATATATTAGAAAAATACAGTTTGTGGAGCAATCTATGTATCACATATTACAATTCAACTTTCTATATACATTATTTCTAGAGAAATCCAAACTTAACTTTTTATTATTAAATAACAATTCCACCATAAATACTGAAACATATGATTAAAGACACATGAAAAACATAAATGAACCCCAATGTAACATGTGCAATCAAAGGCTCAGTATATTATATTTAAATATCCAAATAACAACAGGAGTTATAAAACGATCAATAAATATGAATTGCCATTATGCTTTGTATTTGTAGATTATGAAAAGGCATTTGACTCCATAAGCATTTTATGAGACCCAGGATATTTTCATATTTTGAAGAATATTTATCCAAATTTACAACAATGATTAAATTAATATGATTAACATTGTAAAGATGTATGACAGTATGATTCTATCTATCCAAAACTTTTAATTGTAGTTTACAAAACATATTTTATGCTTATAATGGGAAGAGAATCAATAAAAAGTAAAGGGAAATAGATTCTTTAAGTCATTTAAATTTTGCAGATTATGTTTCTGATTTTCTAAACAATATTTCACAGCTTCATGAAAGGTTTTTCAAGAAATATCATATAACCATAAGAAACTAGAAGTAAGTGTTAAAATGACTAAAAAAATGTTCAATAAACATTTTCAGTAAAACAAAATAAAGATAGATAATTATTTATTAGAAGAAATCTTACTCCTAGAGAAATATTAGAGAAGTAATTTCTGACCAGGTTTCGTAATCCATGCATGCTGGAAATAAACATTGTTTTTCATATGTCAAATGCATTGACTGGGAAGTGAATCCAGGCCAGCTGCTTGGAAGGCAGCTATGCTAACCACTAGGCTACCAATGCTTGACAATATTTTTCATACACTTTTTTCACTTTTTTTATAAAAACCTTAATATCCAATTATTGCTTAATATTAGATAGTTAATTGGGTAAGGAATTTTACCTGAAAAATAGTCTTAAACTTGATTAGATCTTTAAAAAAACCTAGACAGAATTAGAAGTGGCGTCATAGTCACAATCTAATATACAGTACATTTACACTACAATAATAGATTGTTTATTTAGTAACGAGACAATATAAAAGAGATATTTATAATGTTTTTATATATGATTATTTAAAGTAGCCAATCTGTAACTATGTTGCTTTTTATTTTTTTTTACAATGGTCATTTTTATTTTATTGCTGAATATAATCTACAAAAGAAATACAAAATAAACTTTCAAATTTAATTGACAAGCTTCTGCATTAGCCAATATTTTTGATAAAAAATGATAAAAAGGATCCATTTCCAGCAAAAATTATAGTTTAGAATCTAATAATTTTATATATATACTTCAAGAAAAAATCATTCCTATGAAAACTGATCACTGTCTGTGATTTTTGTTTAAATTATTTATAAATTTATTTTAAATTATAAATTGACCAGTAAATTAAAACCTTAAAGTTTTACTCGAAAAAGACAAGTTACATTGCGGTATATTAATATTTTTAAAAAATTTGCAGTTTTGCTAGGACTAAATGTTATTGATATTATTTTATATAAAACTAAAATATTGTACTTTTTTTTGTTACTAGCAATCGTATTGTTTTAAAAATGAGAGCGAAAAAAAAAAAAAAATTTGAGATCATTTACTCCTTAGAAAGAGAAGAGATAAAATAAACGTCAACAAACACAGAATTTTAAGAATCATAATAGCATATAAATTTTTAAAGTGCTATTTTTTTTTAAAAAAAAAGGAAAAAAAAATTTATTGTCAAGCGTTGGTGGTCTAGCGGTTAACATAGCTGCTTTCCAAGCAGCTGGCCCGGGTTCGCTTCCCGGTCAACGCATTTGACATATGAAAAAAAAAATTTGGTTTTATTTAGTCTAAAGTTAAAGTACATTAAATTTTGCATATTTAACTCTATGACTAACTTATTTTAAATATTGTAGAATTTATTTCAGTTATTTTATTTATATTATCTGATTTTATATATGTATGTGTATGCGCGCGCGAGTATGAGATTACGTATGCATATTAATATTAAAAATGATAAAATGACATTCCTTAATTTTATATAGAAAATAAATATTTACCTTTTTATTAAATTTAAACGGTTTTCTTCGGCCTTTAAATATTCATCTACTAAAGTAGGCAGTTGTTTAGCGGTTTGAATAACATCAGACAAATCACTGATGGCAGAATAAACTTCACTTTTTATTAAATGTACATATAAAATATTTGTCACAAAAAGTATCAATATTAGTTTCATGAAAATTATTGATATAGATTTCATATTATAAAGCAGATATTCTACAAAATCTACAATTGTTTCATATTTTTCTCCTAGGGGGCTCTACTATATTATATAATTAAAAATATTTGTACAAAAGATGGGATATATTATATAATTAAAAATATCAATCTTTTTTCTTCTTTTTTTTTTTTGGTTTTTAGCCGGCAAATCTTACTTTTAAATAAAATATTTTTTTTAATACATATAATGTACTCTTTTTTTTTACTGCATCTAATACTTTAGGTTGACTAGTATAAAATAAAGTGACAAAATTAAGCAATAAAACAAAGGCATTGATTCTCATCCCTTTCAATGCATTAGCATTTCAAAGTTTACCAAATCTGCAACGTAAATGGAAATGAGTGACACCATTATAGAGCTTTTTAAAAATTATTAATAATTATTGCTTTGAATATTTGACTGAAACTAAATGAACATATATATTTAGATGCACATAATTAGATAAATTAATTTTGTATATATATATTTTGCTTAGACAATTATCATTGATATTGTTAATTCTCACATTGATGCTAGAGGTGTAAATAACGTATCCGATAATGACAATAGCTGAGTAGAAGCTCTGATAATTGACCAAATTGTATGTAGTGATTCTGATCAGAGGAATAATGACAAAAATATCATTGCCGGATAATTTACAAAATTCTAGCAAATATCCAGCACCACCTCCATAGCCTGTTATAAAACTATTTTTCCTCAAATTCCACCTATAAGACAGACAATACTAATAATAATACAGTATAATTCGTAACTGTAACTTGCTCCTGTGTTTCTATATATGGCTGACCTTAAAGGCAAAACAGGGGAAAGATCACTACAAAAGGATGAAGCTACTACTCCAGAAACTATAGTTTATTCTGTTCCTGTTCAACGAATCTGAACACAGACATCTGTTTCTATAATCCAATTTGTCAGTCAGCTGTTGCATTTCTGTCAACAAAATCCTTTGATAGACAAAAACTGGACATACTGTAAATCCTAGTAAATCTATTTACCAAATCCATCTTGACCAGAAACCATCCAAAACTGCTAGAAATAGAGAAAGTGGAAGAAAAATTAAAAACCTAATAAAGATTTATC
Organism: Epiperipatus broadwayi; assembly: GCA_028023455.1. Classification (NCBI taxonomy): domain Eukaryota; kingdom Metazoa; phylum Onychophora; class Udeonychophora; order Euonychophora; family Peripatidae; genus Epiperipatus; species Epiperipatus broadwayi. Next base: position 537,404 of record JAQFVV010000271.1, read on the forward strand.
CAATTCTCAAAAACTTTAGTCACAAGACAAGAGGCATCAGGAAACAGGCACAAAAGAGGAAGAGAATATCATTTCAGACCATCAACACAATATAAAGCCCAAAATTGGAAATTGTCATAGGCATTAAAATATTGAAATGACAGCCTAAAATAATATGGCATCCTTTGGATTTAGAAATTGAAAAGAAAAAAAAACTGAATAATAGAAAATATAAATATGGCATTGACAATGCTGCTGATGCCACATTAATTTTTACAAATTGGTACAAATATAATTTTCCTGATTACAATGATGTGGTTATAGTCAGAAAGCTATAGGATGTCTTTGAATTAAGATATGCATAAATGTCTGATGAATCAATTTCAAGTAATCTAGAAACTGAAAGCAAGTATATTAAAGAAAAAGAAAAACAGCATAGTATTAATGGAAAACAACAAAATTACAAAGCAGATGGAAAGAATATTGTGACAGCAAAAGTTAATAATATCAAGATACAGAAAAGCAGAGCAGAAAAATTGTCCAGACTGTGAAGATAATGAAACTTTGTCTGGCTATTTTAAGGGTGACTTTTCATAGAAATGAAAAACACTATTATTATCGATGTCTAATTATCTGTTTTATTTGATTTAGATTTTATTAAACTTAATTGTAACTAATTATACCTCTCTCCAAAAATTATCCATGTAAAACAAAATATTAAGAGAAGATAAATTGATGAGCCATGGAGAGATCCTCTATCATAGCTGTGGACTAACTTCAAGGAGATGGAAATTATATCCATGGCAAAACAGAACAAGGGCTATAGAGGTCTGTTTCATGGTCTGAAAATGGATTTAGCATTGCATCATTGTTCAATATTACTACTTGTATATGTCTTCAGTCCAACAAAGTGGAAAATAATATTCATTATATTGCATTAAATAACATTTTTGTATATATATATATTTCTTTTTACTGTAAAATAAATGCTGCCAAACTGAATAAACTTTTCATTAAAAAATATCTGTACAAATTGTTATAAAACTTATTTCTATCATTAAAAATAATTCAAGTTATTGTTGTAGTGTCAATGATCAATCTTTTGAATTTTGATCTGATTACATATCATGTTAAACTCAATATGTATATAAATAGTAAAATTTGTGCAATGTTCTACTTTACAAACATAAACATACATAAATCATCATACAGTTATCTGAAAAATGGAAAAGATCACAAGAAAACTATAAAAATTAGTTATATATAAATAATTTTAATCCAAAATAGCTACAATATATTTTTGTGATGTTTCAACTACAACCAGTATCCCATACCACTTCTGTAAAAAGCATTATTTTGTATTATTGTTCCAAATTTGATTTTCTTCCATTTATATCCGTTGTCTATTTATATGACTTGATTACTTATATTTTTAGTAAAAGAATCAGACTTTTTTTATAATAAATGAAATAATCATTTTTGCTTGAATAAAAGTAAAAGTGCTCAATTAACAATTCAACCTACAGACAGACCACCACCTAGAAAGTTTGATTGGATTATAACAATTAGTAACCTTATTAACAAGCACCAAGGATGTAATAATATACCTAATATGAATTAGATTAATTACTGGAATGCATACTACCTAATTCATTCTGAAATTAACATGCCCATAAGTAAGCTCAACATTTCTAATAAAAAAATAATACATTGTTTTAGAAGATGGAGTCTTGAAGTAAAATTTCTTGACTTCATACTTAAAAATAAATCTGGCCTCCTTTTGAACAAGTTTATTTCTATCATACAATAGTGGTTATTCTAGTATTGATCCTATATGCAATCTATGATTGCCTGAGAACGAATCAATAGAACACATTGCACACAGAAGCGTTAAACTCAGAAAGATTAGGGAACTGATCTATTTAAGTTCAAAAGTTAACTATGAAGCAATATCATCAATAAACAACAGCATTGCAAGCAAAAATTATGCCCGGATAAGACTATCTATTTTCAAGACTTACATAATTTGGACATGATGCAAGCTAATTTTTGAATTTCCAAAACCTAATGCGAAAGAAATATATATAAGAAAGGTAATTAAAATTAAACAAATAGATAAGGCCATTGGTCCTCAAAACATCTTTAATGAGACTTGGAAATTATTAGACATTCATGAACTATGTTCAGCGTAATTTAACTCGCTCTCTTTACTCTTCTTATTTGTTTTTAAATACAGAACTCTTTACAAACAAAATTTTCATCTTAAACAATTCATCATTATCATATTTTATTAATATGACAATATGAAAGTACATTGTAAATAAACAAATTGTAATATCTATATAAAATAAATTTATTTGAATAAAAAAAAATTAATAAAAGCTAACTTAAAAAAAAAAAGTAAAATTGCTTTCATTTCTACCAAACTTAACTGAGATAACTTGATTGCTTCTTTCTTTTAGTAAAACATTTGTTGTAGTATATACATTTGCTTTTTATTATTGTAGGTATTAGTTATAATAAATAGATAGTATAATATTTGTCAATTAAGTAAAAGAAAATTAGGGACAATTTGCAAAAGGCAAATAAAATTTATTTTTTAGACTGCAAGCAGTATACTATTTAAACTTAAAAAAGATGGGTATAAAACTTTTATTATGCAAACTGAATTCAAACTACTATTTTTTTGTAAAATAAAGACATAAGTAGGGGATATGGACACCTTTTCTATTTAAAAAGTTATATGAAATTAAGGTATTTGAATATTTTCTTTGGTATCACATACTGGTTGTAATCATTGCAGGTTGAAATCAAAAATATTCAACATCGATAGGTTAGTTTGACAAACTTGCCAAGAAAAGAAAATCTATGCAAGCATAATCTAGTAAAATATTCACACAATAAATTATATAAACATAGACTCATATAATATTAAAATGATTGGAAATGACCTCATTGACGATACAATTCTAGAATAGAATATTTATGATTCAACTTTGTATGTTTATAACTACGTACGTAAAATTTATGTGTATATTTATTTGTCGAATTTAACAGTAAATTATTAATAGTTTATATATAAATATTCACTAACTGAATATTGTAGAAAAATGTAATAATGATTTTAGATTAATATTTTTTTCCATATTTTGTTAATGAAAATAAAAAGAAAATTCGACTTCATAATACATATTTTATTATCATATGAACTCATTAAATAGATTGTGGTAAGCTTAAAATTAGTATCCATCATGTTTAGAGTAGTTTTCCGTTTAAGTATAGGAGGGGAAAAAAAGGCATTCTAGAAACAGTTAATGTAAATTAATGGTAGCGATAATTGGTAAATAACAAAGTACGTTTTTATTAGTTTATATAGAATAAGTGTACATTTTTAAATATGAATATTTCTTTCAAAAAACTTAAACAATATATATATATTATCCAAATAAATAAATAAATGTCTCTATAATTTAAGGCATATCTTTATAGTTCTCTACTAACTTTTGTTTTTATTGTTATTTCTGAAATTTAAAAATATGGAAAATAATAATGATGTATTGTAAATAATTATAAATATCACACATAATCATATCTATTTATTTTGCATATTAATATGCAATACAGATGGCCTAAGATACGAACGCGGTTCAGATAAAATTTCAGAATATAACTAGGTTAGACATTTTTCTTTTATTTAGCCTATTATAATAAAACAAATTAGAGGAAATATATTTCTGCATAAATTAGTACCTAGAAATAATTAAGAACAAAATAGGACTAAGACGTCAAGCGTTGTTAGCCGAGAGGTAATCGCAGCAGCCTTGCAAGCAAGTAGTTGGTTGCAGACGGTTGTGAGTTCGCGTCGCGGTCGATGCTATGACATATAAAAAAAAAAATAGGACTAAGACTGTAAATATCAATACTAATCAAGCTTTCCCCATATTCCGTTTAAAATAACTATTGGAATTTTTTTTGTTTGTTTGTATTCAGTAATTCAGAAGACTTCTTTCTCTTTTCTTGATTCTATCGTAAAGTTATATAAATGTTTTGCACATATACACAGAAAAGGTAAACTTTATATACCTAAAATAATATTTTGTTTCGTACTTAGCATGCTTTCGACGAACAATTTAATATATAACTTTGTTTATATGTATATTTTTATACAAATATTTACATAGACAGGTTAAACATATGTTTAAATGTTAAAAATATATACTTTTTTTTGAAAAAAATAATAATTTAATGCAAATCAGTTAGAATCGTTATAGAATCATAAAATGTCAATATTATTTATGATAATTTTTAAAAGCTGAAATTCCATGGCTGAATTAATTTTACTTAAATATGGAAACGCTTTACGTTTTTTTCCTTTTTATATTTATTTTACCGGTTACTCACGGAGAACTTTTCACCGCTATTGCAACAATTAAAACATTAATTGAAACGCTAAAATATTTTTTTACTTTATTTCCAGATTACGTAGAAGCCGAAAACCGAAGATTTTCTTATATAAAAGAGTAAGTTAAGTTATAAATATATAAAAATAACGATTATGATTAAGTTTTATAAATCAAAAATTCTTCCTGAAAGATTTTTAAAGTAATGCAAATTAGAAAATAAATTAAGGAATATATTTTTAACCTCACTGCTTTACTTTAATATGAATGCATACTGAATATATTCTTACATACACGTACACACATATATATAAATACATACGCGCATCTACCTGCAGTAATAGTGATATTTCTATGTATCAAAACCATTGTAAGTTGTACAGTAAAAACATACATTGATATATCACCAGTCAAACAACTATAAGAGAATAAGAAATCCCCCACCAATGGTAAAAAGAGAAGTATATTATAATTCTATATTTTATTTTATTGTCAGTTCATCTACATTATTTAACAGCAAATAATAATTACTTATCTTTACAATTAAATAATTTTGGATGTTTTTATCTTGATCATCTGTCAACTGGTTTTCTAAGTTAATCTACCAACTGGTTAGTCTACACAAAACCATTATTCTTATACAGCCTCAACAAATTTTTAAAGTTCAATGATTAAATTCAAACTCCATAACAATGTCCTGCTAGGTTGATTTGTTAAACGCTATACTAAGAAATAATTTGTTTATTTATTAGAAAATATTCAATTAAATTGGAAATATACAGATTCTACTCTATCTGACACTTTTGGAGGTTGCAGAAAGTATATTTTTCTTGCAATACCGTCTTTAAAACAGGAATAAAATTTAAAATCAGCATAGATCTACATAACAAACATTTTTAAAAGTCATTTTGTTGTTGTTTGTCATGCTTATATGGTAAAAACTAAAAAATTAGAGATTAAAAAAATTTCTATTTTTAAGCTTTGGCAATAATATTGTTGTTGAATTAGATAAATCTAATTAATGCAACTAAACATCTATTTGCTTTTTCTTTAGGACATCATATTAAAAAAAAAATTCTAGTTCTAACATATTATTTTCATATTATTAAAAAGAACTGCCTGTTTTCTGTCATATATATACATATTTAACCCAAATTAATTTTTAGATTCTGAATTCAAAAATTTTAAAGGATTGTTTCACCTTTGCTTCTAAAGGCGATTTATTTATAATCGCAAGAATATAATAAAACATTATTTCAGCATTAAAAAACGAGTTTATTTATCCTACTATAAATTTAAATATGTTCTCACCAAATATAGTATCCATTATAAAAAAAACATCAAATACAAGCATAAGCTGTACTATTGGTATCATCATACATTTGTACACCCGGGTCTCGTTTTATGCGGATTTTTAATGCAATTTTGAAGTTATGCAATTCATGTTTCTTTTAATATTTTTGTATGTGGTTTTCTTTTATGTGATAAAAATTATTAGATCAGAAGTTGAGCTCCAATAAAGCACTATTACTTTAAATATTATATATTTCACGCACTCACACATCATATTTAAAGTAATAGCGCATTATCGGAGTTCAACTTCCATGTAATAATTTCAATATTTTAACCACTTTATAATAGTACTGTAATAGATTTTATGCAATAAAGAAGTTCATAATTCACTTAAAATTAGGATTTCCCCATTTTATATACACACATTAGATTTTACAAGATTATAATGTAAATCTGTTCAAGTGCTATAGATACCTCTACTATGCATGTTGTTGTTTTTGCATTTTAAATCACATTTTATTTTTTATTTTTAAAAAAAGTGTATGTAATCAATCAACCATTTAGTATCCACAAATTTATTTTCAAAAGATGAGTAACAGTGATCGGCACAATTAAAAATTAAAATCTGATTTTTAATTGTAATTAATAATTTAAAAATTACATAACATGATCTGAAATTATATGTGACACAATGAAATTTGATTTTTAAACAATTGAAAATTAAAAAATTAAAGATAAAAATAAGAATTTATTTTTTAATTGTTCATTTGGATTAAATTTTGCCCAACAGTGGTGAATAGGTGTCTTTTTATTACCATAAGTCTAAGTTCTTATTTTTATTTTAAACTTTTAGTTTGCCCCAATGGAGAGGAAAAAACACACAAGAAAATGAATTTCTTTGGAAACAAAAATTTCAATTTTAGATCACTGGGTGAAATGGGAATGATCAACAGCAATTGGAAAACATTTTAGTTTGGGTGAGTGTGCTATAAGAACAATTAAAAAAATGCAGTTGGTGCTAATTGTATTTCCTCTTGTGATGAATCTAATGTCTTACCAGTTCACAAACGAACTTGCATATCGTCAAATAGTGATAATAATTAAAATACTGCACATGTATGAAAAAATGTAAAATACTGTAAATTATGCATAAAAATATATTGTTTTGAAAAAAATTAAATACTGTAGTTAATAAAAAAAAGTAAAAAAGGTTTGTCTTGTATCAATTTTTTTCAAATTTGAAATTTTTTATTAATCATATTTTATTTCCTTTTTTTTTTATGTGAATTTTAACGTAATTTTATGTTGTTGCTTCTATGCGATTTTTAAAAATTTACAGCACTTATCCCCCATTTTTCAAAGTAAGTTAAGTCTATTTTTGTGTGATTTCTTTTGTGCATGTTTTCTGAGGAACCTATTTACCACATAAAATGAGACCCAGGTGTAATGTGTATTAAGAACTTCATTATTTTTGATAGCTATTTTAATAAGCCACTAAGTTAAAAATAAATATTGCTCAGTGATTTTCAGCCAGTATCACATACATTAGTAATTTACTATTGATGAGAATTTATATTAACTTTTTTTTTAAAAAAAAAATTATATATTGTTTTTTATATATTTTTAAAAATTATATTTTGTTGATGTAAAAGCAGTACGTTTCTAGTTTAACAAACTTTATTTAGGAATTAATTACTTTCTTAACTCTAGTGCTGCCATCTAATGTAAGCATAAATAATTAATTGATTTTAGTTGGTATTCTGAGAATGGTTTTTCCTTATGAATTTTATTAATAAAAAGCTGTATATCTGAATCTAGTGCAGCTGGGTCCGGACCCGATAAAAATCATAAGTAAGAATGTCATGTGGAGAATTGAATAGAAGAGTTTAGATCACATGTAGTAAACACTACCAATTAGCAGCAAATGATTATAATATGTAGCATAATTAAAGTAGCGTTTACTAAAGTTTTATCATCTGTATTTTGAGAGTTTATTTATATTATATAACTCATTGGAAGCTTCGATTACTTTCTATTCCAATAATATATATATATAAATTAAATTGCGTATTCTGACTAGTATTATAATGTTATATTAATTTCTATTTTATATATAAAATAATTTGGCTATTACTAATTTACTTATAAATGTCTTTTATATAATTCCTATGTGAAGTATTTATTTAATAAAGATATTCTAGGAGCATGAGATCAATTCTGGTCACAACTTCAATCCGCTTAATATCAAAGTAAGCACAACATCAAAAAAGAAAACTCAAAGAAGGGTGGTTTATTGTAAACAATACCAACACCATAAATAAAAAGGATTCACATGTTACTTTATCACACATTATGTATAAATTTATCAATTTGCATGACTATCTATTGTTATGAATATGGCTCGCACCTGTGAAAACAGAGCTAAACTGTAAATTATTTATAGTATTATTAATCTCTCCTATATTGTGAACTACTCCTTTTTATTGAATTATATAATAATAAGAAAAGAGATAAAGTTCATTGACTTATATAATATTATAAATTTATTAAAATTGGAATTTTTATATCGGTACATTCTTTTATTAATATATTTAAGCAATTTTTGGTGATTCTTTTAAAAAATTTAGAATAGTTTTCTGTAATGTAATTTAAGTCGAATATCTAAAGCTTAATTTTTTTCCCACTCTCAAATTCGTAAAGTATTTTAAATAATATTTGTAAGAATGTGAAATCTATAATTGTTATAACAATAAAGTTAAAGATCAGTACTAAATTGAGAAAATGAATGGTTACTTGAATTAATTTATGATATCTTTATGGATTCAAAATGGTTTATATATTTCTTAATAATTTCGACTATGAAAACAAATTTTGGTTTCATTGAATATCCATTTTTAAAATGTAATTTATTCTTTTCTATTTAAATTCTGCTATACATTCATTTGGATGTTTCCATATTAAACCACTGAACATCACATGATCACCATTTCTTATGCTTGCTCATAACTTTTATTAAAACAGCCAAAACTCTACATACAATATTGTCATTCAGTGCAAGCCTGAATAATCAATGGATGCCAGAAGGCTTGTGCATAAAATCCCCATCTAGTGCCTACTCATCCAATATCCCCAGACTAGTTTTTGGCTAGTCTGGGGATATCGGATGAGTAGACACTAGATAGGGATTCAAGCCTTCTGGCATCCATTGATTACTCTGGCTTGCACTGAGTGGTACTACTGTATGAAGAGTTTTGCCTGTTTTAATGTTTCCATATTCATTTCCACCATAGATTTTTCTCAGAAAATCATAACATATAAATTTATTTTATCTACAAATTTCATAAATTGATTATTTCATCTTTTATTTTTATTTTTATCTCAAAATTTAATCTAAAATAGCATTTTCACCTTTTATTTTTTTTTCATTATAGCATTAAGTTTTCTGTGGTAATTTCACAATCCCATTTAGTTTTAAGAATGCATATTTACATCTACATTAAAATCTTTTGCGTTATCATTAAAAAGAGAATTTTTATGAAGCAACACTTGGGCTACCTGGATTTATCATTAAATTGAAATATTTTTTGTGTACCACTTATAACATTTCTCTTCTATTATATTTATGATTAAATGAATATGCATTTATGCTTTCAATTGTTGGGTTTTTATACCAAAATATATGTCAAAACTTAAAATGACTTGTTATTTTTCTTCTAAATTCCTAATATTGGATGGGGTTTTAATTTATATTAAAAAGCTGTTTTTGAGCATTTCATTCAATATTTCTTTCTGAAAAATAACCTGTACAGGTGGGTAGTTAAAAAGTCATTATTGAATGACAACTTATATTCGTAATCAGAATATTTATAATTGGCTCTATCTTGAATTGCAAATTGGCTAGTTATTACTATATGTTAAATATTAATAAACAACTCTTTAAATAATAAAAATATTTATGTTTGATTAATAAAATGATTATATATATATATATGTAATATCGATAGTAATACTTCAATACTGCTGTTATTAAGCAAATGAATCACTTTTTATCCAAAGCTCAACATAAAACTTTTGTAGAGAAAAGATTAACCTCTATATATAAATTGAGGTAAAGAAAAAAGATAGTCGATCTTTTCTTTAAAAAAATTATATTGTGCTTTGCATTGAGAGTATTTCATATACTTAATAGACTAGTGTTGGGATGTCAATCTCGATATATTATATAATATTAACTGCTGGGAAGTTTTTAAAATGTTCTAGCTATATTATTTCAGCCACACATCCTTTAAATAAAGAGTGCTCACTTTTTTTTTCAATGGAGTACTAAGATCGAGTTTTCTCTATTTAAAGGGGATGTGTTGGAAATAATATAACTATAAGGCATTTCAAATAATTTATACAGATTTCAGCTAGCAGTATTCATTATATACATATATGTATAAGTGTAATAATGTTCAAGGATAAATGAGTTTGTAAGTAATTATTAAAACTCAGTCAACACATAGACAATCACAATATCAATATTAATCAACAATTTGAAACTGCTTTAAACACTGCTACAGTAAATAATACATTATCCTAACCTAATAGATGACAATAGTATAATAATGAACATTTTTTCTTATTAGTCTTTTATGTATTTTAAGAAGATTGTTCTTTTGTACTAGCTTAAATATAAAAATCACTAATCTCCTTACAATACATAGAGGACCAATAATAAAATGTATTTACTTTTATTATAGTATCATCATCTATTAGGATGCGACAGTGTATTATTTATTATAGCAGTATTTAAAGTAGTTTTATTTAATGTTATATATAATTTAAAATAATCAATTTAAAATAAAACTTAAAGACAAAACTAACTATAAATAAAAAGAATTGTTTAAATATATCAGTCCGGCTTTCAAAAATCAAAGTCTATTAATTTCTTATTGGCAAATATTGGACAAATGATTACTTGAATAAGATTTGTTGATCTGGACCAATTAAATAGTAATGGTAAGCATGCATGTTTATTGTAGGGATAGTTTGTATTATTCAAACATTTTTGCTATTTGTACGTTTCAAAATTTTGTGGTATGGAGAAAGTTTCAATTACATCTAATAAGATAGTATGAAGGAAAAAAGGAATGAAATTGTCTTACTCCATGTGTCATATTTAATTAAAAACAGATTTTAAATCTTAAATTGAGGTTTAATGCATGTATATGGGCTAGAAGCAATATCTAGTTTAATAGATATTAATAACCATTAATTAATTTGTTTCTGAAGAATGTTTGCATTTATAAATAAAACTGAAATAATATATTGATTAGACTGAAAAAATGATAATGTCTTGTGTCAAAGATTGTGATATGGATTAGCTCATAAGTGATGGTTTAACATAAAGTTTATATCTTGGAGATATTTGTCTTTTTCAGATATTACTATTTATACGTTTTAAAAATTTGTGATGGTATAAAGTGTGCTGTTACAGCAAGCACACTTGTTGAGTATAATATTTAGATTTTAACTGTGACTTGTAATAATAACCTTATAATAAGTTACAACATTTTATTGCAGGTCTATTTCTTCTCCAATGTTTTGAAAGATTTATGTCTTGACAAGTGTAAATGTTATGTTTAGCAACACTGACTTTAGCTTACCAATAAATAGAAAAGCTAGTGGCTACCTGAAGATGAGATGGCCAGATAAATGAAGTAAATGTGACCTTTACAAAAAGAGAACTGAATGAAATAATAAACATATAGAAAAAATATGGACCCACAACTACAGATTCTCATGCTAGTTCTTGAAAAATAAAATATTTTTATGCAATGCATATGAATCACCACCCCATTGAGTGCATAAGTAGCCTGGAAAAATATTTTGGTTAAATGTCATGATAGATGAAGTTAAACAAGCCATTGCCTATAGACATTTGCAAGGACTGTCCACAGATGGGTAGGATTCATTATTCTTCCATTGTAGGAATTCTATGCTGTTCAAACAAGCATTATTAAATTGTTATTGGAATAAGAATTACCAGGTGTGTGTGGAAAACAAACACAAAAATTGAATCTCTAACAGCTGACCCATTATCAGAGGTACAAATCATCCATATATTAAGGCATAACTTTCCAACCCAATGAAGAGAATGTTTATTGATTCAAATAGAGATACTATTAAACAGGTTATTGAGCTGTTAAATGTCTTTGACAGTAGTAAACCAGCTATGGTCGAAAAGGAAAGGGAATTTAAACCTCCACTAAAAAACAACATAGAAAGAAAAATGATCCTCATATTAATGTCATTCAATATAAAGAACACAATGTAAAGCTACCAGTATGGTATGAACAGAGAAAAGAAAACTGTCATGGAAAAAGATGAAAAATATATACTAGTAGGCTTATCCATACATTCAGAACTTATATAAGCTGAAATGGTAGTAAGTTTTGTATCAACAAGGATAAATATTTTCAAAAATAATTGTGTTTCACAGTCACCAAACATGGGATGCAGTTATGATATTGGTAAAAATCAAAATAATAATAAAAAAAACAAAAAAAGATGCAAAATCATTGTAAAGATTGGGGTTATGACAAGATGTATGCTTTTTTTATATCAGTAGTGATGATGGATAGAATATTTGAGCACAGGAGTGATGATGCAATGCATTCATGATGCCCCATGAAGTACTATATGTCACCAGTTCATAGAAACTAGATCTAAGTCTCAAACTAAGAACAATTTAATATTGTATTTGTCCTGTGATTATTTTCCATGAACAAACTATATCATGGATCATAGATATATCATAAATTTTCTTTGAGCAAGGTTTCAGAATTTCAAAAATTTGGGTTTCTTTTATATCTTTTTGGGTGTAACTTAAAGTAAAATGGCTCTTCTGATATTTATTTTGCATTGTGTAATTATGGTCTGTCCTTGAATTTTCTTTTTACCATGATTGTGGAGTTAGTTTCATAATATTCAGTTGCTGAAAGCCATCCAGATTTATAATAAATAAATAAAAAAAAACAGTCATTACTAAAAGCATTAATATCAAGAGAGCACAAAGAGCATAACTCATATATCTTTAAAAATGATAGTGAAGGAAAGCAGTTTTGCAGAAGAAAATAATTGTTATGGATAAATAAAATTGGTCAAGACAAATACATGCTCCCAATGTAATTTGATTCAATTTTATTCATCATGTTGAACAGAGGTACTGTTCAGCAAGTATCTGGCTACAAATCTATCTGATGGCAGATGATGTAATAGTCACCAAATAATAGTATTTATGAACAATATAAGCTTGGAAATAATTGGGTTAAATTTATTCCCATAATTGTGAATATGAATATACCAATGTGTACTCTCAAACAAATATTTGGGTGTCTATATTGATTTAAAAATGCCAGCTTTTTACTAAAAAAATCAAAAATAATATGTGAAAAAAGAAATTAATCAGATTCGAAACTAACTAAAATTATTAATGTTATTAATGAAATAAGAAAGATCTCCAGTTATTTAAATTGCATGCATATAATGTGTTATGTTTGAAAACAAATTGGGATTCAAAAGAAATATTTTTTTTTCTGTATTTTTATCTGCTTTCTTCTTTTTATGTTTTATGATTCATCATTATGGTTTATCAATAAGCATGCCATTGAGATGGAGAAGATAAAGTTTGGTTAGATCGCTGACGTGAGTAATATAATTTCTATAAATACTTATCATTAATAAGCGCAGATGTTAATCCATAAAAGGATTTGTAACAGTTAATTTAGATAAAGGCATTCCACTAAAAGAGAGAGCAGTGTTGAGTGATATTTACCATGGAAGTCATCATTGGAGAGCATATTGTTCACTACAATCTGCCTTGGTGAAGACTGTCTCACAAATAAAAATATAAAATTAGAACAGTATTGTTTATACTTATATTATTATTATTAAGATACACAATAACCATATATGTGTATATTTTAAATTTTATCACAATAGCTCTCTAAGTTTCATTTGTTCATCTCTCAACTATAAAGTGATTCCACAGTATATATGTTGTTATTAACCAGCGCAATTTGAAAAACAGCCCTAGAATGGAAGTGAAAATCGTTTTGAAGACATGGGTTCAATTGCTTCATGAATAAGAAATATCATTGATATTCCACCAGAATTATATCTCTCTATCAACCATACAGTAATTTATTCATTTATCAACCCAGTGAATAAATATGCTGGACTATTTTTTGGAATTGTGTATAAAGACTAGTAGATTAACTGATGCATTCCAAACCAAGTCCAGATATATAGAACTAATTAATGAACTGACATTGAATTACTTCATTGACAAAGAAGATAAATAAATAACTTCATTGATAATAAAATTAAATAAATAATCTCAAAGATTATACAATTTTCATCATAAACAGAATATTCATGGTATTTTTCATGTAGCCTATATATGCTTCTGTGCTTCTTATACTCATGAATAAAGAACTTAAGATAGACTGAAAGTAAGACATTTCCATGATTTTTTGTTGTTTGTATACATAATCAAATGTGATAAATTGTATTAATAATTAAAATCGGTTTAATTGTTCAGTCATTAGAAGTTAATACTAATGTAATTACTCTGAAAATATTATATGTTTGCTTGATCAGAATATAATTTATCTCTTACCTAGTTTTCTCAATGAATAAATTGATTTCATGTATTTTTATAATTATTTCTCATTATATATTCAATAGTGTTATTTATACATTGATTAGGCATGTAAATTAGTGCAATAGTATTAATTTAATTTAATAATGGAAGGTGATATGAATTATTAAAGATCTTTATGTAGGAATATAAATTCCCATGCTTTATTAATGATTGAACTCTTCATTTTGGGAATAGAGAGTATTGTTTCAGGGGGTTTGCAGATATATTGTGTGATTGTTATGTGGAATAATACTATTGTTGAATTTTATGATTCCTTTATTCACTTCTCATTTATGCATTTCACTACCTTGGGAAAGATTTTAATTAGTAGTGCAAATTAGTAGTGCAATGTCATGAATAATTTTATAAACTCCAAACTATGGATTGCTGCTGAGGAAATGACCAATAAATGGACATATATTCAAATCTGTTTTTGTGTGCATGGTGCTGTCATAGGTAGTGGATAGAGTGACCAGCCAAATCAATAAATGTTCTCATAATCTCAATGGTAATACTAAATTGTGAGCAAGTGGTAGTGGCATATCCATATTATAGGCAGGAAATATTACTGTTATGGAGTGAATATTATCAGCAATAAGTTTTTAAATTGGCAAAATTCTCCAAAATGTTTAACATAAATTATGGCTGGGATAATTAAGTTTTGCAACTAACTTTACACTGCAATGTATAGCATCCCATTACATATTATGTCACAATATGTTGCATCTAAATTATATATATATATATATATATATATATATATATAATTTAGATGCATATATATATATATATATATATATATATATTCAGAGTAAACACCATTTTAAAATTGTTATGGGAGACTTTAATGCTAGAATTGGTAAAAAAATGAAAGATGAAAGTGCTGTGGGTAATTTTGGTTATGGTAATAGAAATGAGAGAGGACATAGACTTGTGGAGTTGCAGAAAAAGAAAAACTTTATATTAGGAATTCTTTTTTTGAAAAAAATGTTAAAAGGAAATGGACATGGAAGCATCCAAATGAAGGTACAGCAGAATTGGATTATATTTTGACTAACAGGAAATACATATTTCAAGATTGTAATGTTCTTAATAAATTTAACACAGGAAGTGATCATCGATTAGTAAGGTGTAAGATACGTGTTAATGTAAAACTAGAGAGACAAAAATTATTAAGAAAAACAATATTTACAGTTGATATTCCTAATCTTCAGAAACATTCTAATGAATTTAAATTAGAACTTACAAATCGGTTTCAAGTATTTGTAGATTTTGAACATGATTCAGATTAGAATGAAATTAATATGAAAATAACTGATACACTTTTGAAAACTGCAACAAAGATAGCTGATAGAAAGAAACAGCAATTGACCAATAAAATTTCTACTGAGACTAGAGAATTTATGAAGAAAAGAAGGAATATGAAGATATACAAAAATTATGCATTAAAAAGAATTGAATATCTCGAATTTTGTAAAATGGTGCGGAAAAGAGTTGAAAATAATATAAGAAAGTATAACTGTGAACTAGCAAGGAAAGCTGTAAAAGAAAATAAAAGTCTTAAGAATGTAAAACAACATTTTGGTATTGGTAGGAAATTTATATCTGCAATAAGAAAAAAAGATGGAATTATTACTAAAAGGAGAGATGACATCATGAAATTGGTAGAAGATTTTTATCAAGAATTATATAGTAATAAAGAACAAGTACCTCCTATATCTATTACATCTTCCAAATTGCCCAGAATTTTAAATGAAGAAGTGAGACATGCAATTAAATGTATGAAGAAAGGAAAGGCTCCAGGTAATGATGGAATTATAATTGATATATTAAAAGAAGCAGGTGAAGAAATAGAAATTTTTTTAGCAAAGTTATATACCAAATGTCTAAATGATAAAGATGTACCAGATGATTGGAAGAATGCAGTAATAATATTAATATTTAAAAAAGGTGATAAAGAAGATATTAGAAATTACAGACCTATCAGCCTTTTATCAGATTTATATAAAATTTTTACCAAGATAATTACTACTCGTCTACAGAGAACATTGGATTTCCACCAACCAAGAGAACAAGCCGGATTTAAAAGTGGTTTTAGTACAGTAGATCATATCCAGGTATTGAGAGAAGTTATAGAAAGGACAAATGAATATGAGTCATCATTATGCTTAGGATTTGTAAATTATGAAAAGGCATTTGATTCTATAAACATTTCTTCAGTGATTAAAGCATTAGATCATCAAGGTATAGATCCAGGATATTGTCAAATTTTAAAGAATATTTATAAAAATGCAACAGCAACAATTAGATTACATAATGACACTGGAAAAGTCAACATTGAGAAAGGTGTAAGACAAGGTGACTCCATATCTCCAAAACTTTTTACAGCAGTGCTGCATTAAGTATTTTGTGGATTAAAATGGGAAACTAAAGGAGTGAAAGTAAATGGTGATTATTTAAGTCATTTAGATTTCGCAGATGATGTAGTTGTTTTTTTCAAATAATGCTTCAGATCTGCAGGAAATGTTGCAGGAATTATCAGATGAAAGTAGGAATGTAGGACTAAAGATAAATGTTAAAAAGACTAAAGTAATGTTTAATCGATTTGCTCAAAATATGAAAATAAAGATTGATTATGATGAATTAGAAGAAGTTAACAGTTACAAATACCTTGGTCAGATTATTAATACAGATGGAAACATAATGGAGGAAATTAATCATAGAATTAAACTTGGTTGGAGTGCTTTTGGTAGAAACAACTTGATACTAAAAGGAAATATGCCTATGTGTTTGAAAAGGAAGGTTTTTAACAAATGTGTTTTACCAGTTCTTACTTATGGATCTGAGACTTGGACACTTAATAGAAGAGCAATTCAGAGACTTCAGACCACTCAAAGAAGTATGGGGAGATGTATGTTGGGAGTAACAAGAAGAGATCGTAAACGCAATGTATGGGTAAGAGAACAAACAGGTGTTACTGACCTCATTGAAAAAATTAAAAGATTGAAGTGGAGTTGGGCTGGACATATTGTTAGAAGAGATGATAATAGATGGACAACTGAAATTTTAAACTGGATTCCAAGAGATTGTAAAAGACCCAGAAAAAGACCACATGTGAGATGGATGGATGAAATAAGAAAGTGTGCAGGGGTGATGTGGAGAAGAGAAGCTAAAGATCGGAGATGGATTAAACTTGGAGAGACCTTCATCCTGCAGTGGATTGATAATGGTTGATAATGATGATGATGATGATGATGATATATATATATAATCATTAAAATTAGTCAACACTTAGCAATTCCAATATAAATAACAATCAACAATCTCAACTTGTTGTCAAGGCAACTTTCTTTTAACAATAAAAGTGGAATCCCAGCTTTATTTATGGTCCAATATATTTATATAGACACTAAAGATAGCATCTTTACCACAGAGATTGAAATTATTGATACAAAGAAGTTTAACTAAGCCTCCTTAAACAGATAAATAAAACCTGTTCAGAATGGAGAGATAATAGTCAATTATAACATAACAATTTGCAATTATAATTTTATTGCAATTATAATTTTCAAGTTACACCAAAAGTATTACTTAAATAATACTTGTAACAATGCTTAAGGATAAATGGGTTTATAAGTAATTACTAAAATTAGTCAACACTTAGACAATCCCAATATCAATGGCAATCTATACCCGTTGTCAAAGTAACCCTCTTTCAACAATAAATTTGTAATCCCACCTTTATTTATACTCCAATATATTTATATAGACACTAAAGATTGCAGCTAGGTCATAGAAATTGTAATTATATATATATATATTGATATGAAGATTTTCACAGATTGCATATGTAAAAGACATTTTGTGGGTTCATCTGTGTTAAAAATTTAAATTTTAATATACTGAGGTTTTGACTTGATTACAAAAGATGGTTGTAGAGGTGCTACAATCACTGATTTGAAAAAACGTTAAAGTTCCAACAATAGCAAAAATGTTAAATTAAGAATGTTTTTTTTTTAAAAAAATTTCAAATATAAGGATGTTTGCATCACTTATTGATACAATCTGGCCTTTTAAGTATCTCAATGGCTTCTCTGATTTTGCACTGGCAGAGATTATCATATCTAGATTATGATCCTGGTACTAGAAAAATAAATTTTATGACCTGAATCTATAGTATGGAGTGAGAGTGCTGATAAACCCGCAATATATATATACACCCAGGTCTCTTTTTACGCAGACTTATTTAACATGATTTTGAAGTTATGCAATTCATGTTTCACCGGAAGTCGATTTCCGATAATGTGCTATTACTTTAAATAATAAATTTCACGCACTTATATTATATTGAAAGTAATAACACATTATTGGAATTCGAATTTCATCTTAGTAATTTCAATATTTTCAGTGCTTTATAATAGTAAGATTTTATGCAATAATGAAATTAAAATCATGATTTCCACATTTTATGTATACACAGATTGAATTTTATAAGATTATAATGTAAATTTGTTCAAACATTGTGCGTGTTAATTTTGCATTTTAAATCACATTCTGTTTTTGCTTTTTAAAAAAAAACGTAATCAATTATTATTTTCTTATTAATGACACTAATCATTAACATGCTCTTAAATTCCAATGAGAGCTAAATGGTTGTATGTCTGGATATCGCGAGCTTCGTAAACAATTAATAAAATCATCATCTCAAAGATTAATTACTAATTACGTTGTCACCAGAAAATCATAGTAATTAAAATGTGTATAAAAAATGTAAATTACTGTACTGTAAATTATGCATAAAAATATATTATTTTGAATAAAATTAAATATTATAGTTAAAAAAAGTTTGTCTTTTATCAATTTTTTTCAAATTTGAAATTTTTTATTAGTCATATTTTATTTCCTTATTTTTTTCTGCTGAATTTTAAAGTAATTTTACATTGGTGCTTTGCTTTTATGCAAATTTTGAAAAATCACAGACCGCATCCCCCCTATGTCTATTTTTGCGCGATTTCGTTTGCGCGTGTCTTCTGAGGAACCTATCTATCGTGTAAAATGAGACCCAGGTGTATATATATATATAATCCCACTGTTTAATGCTAAACTGAAATAAATATCCAATTATTAAATCACTTCACATGATTAAGAAATTCAGCACTGCTCTCAATGTAATAAATATATAAATACATTAGAGTGCATATTTTAAAATATCCAGTCTCAAAATGATACCACATTGAAACTGCATTGCATCAGATCTTAAATATTGAAATGTAAACCAATTACACATAGAGCTCTTTATTTCATATTTAAGATCATATGGCATACAGTTTTAAAGTGGTATCATATTGAGACTGGCTATTTTGAAATATAGACTCTAATATATTTAATTCATGGAGGATGGTGCTGAATTTCTTAACTGTGTAAGGTGATTTAATATTAGGACATATATATTGTGATGGGGATGAAATTTGAACCCATCACAAGGTTGGGATCATTGAAATTAATGCAATATTTTGACAAAATAAAGATTTAAAAAAAAGAAAAGGAGATACATAAATGATATATATATATCTGTGGATGTAATATGCATATATATGTAAGATCTGAATATATTTTCATAATAGTTATTTTAATAAGAGTGAGAGTTATTTTTGATATTTAAAATTTAAAAATACAAAAAGTTTTGTTATTTGTTACTTCAAAATTTGCATCATCTTTTATATAGTAATTATTTTAAAATTTTTGTTGTTGGTTATCTTGAAGATTAGTTAAGAATTTCATTATCATTTCAGCCTGTAATTATTGAAGAGTTATATCTTCATTTTATTTTTATTTGAAGCAAAAATATTTTTGTTTTATCAGACTTGGTAAACTTAAATTATGAAAACTTTTGTTAGGTGAAAATTAATTGTATATTTCAGTTTTTGGCAATATGGTTGCCTTTTTAGTGGGCCACATTATACAATTGACTACATGAGCATGATTCAGCATTTTCTTTTATGTTGAAAGTTATAAAAGGAAAGAAATATTTATATAAGGTCATAACCTTAGTACATGCACCTTATGTGCTTAATTTTATTACAAGAGAGACAAAATTTCATAGGTGGAGCTCTTACTGGAAAGTCATCCTTCTCACAGCTCACACAGAATGGCTCTGAAAGGTTGGTTTTTCAGCAGTGAAAGGTGCCTTTTATATTTATTTGGCTCTTTAAAGACCTTATTTTGCTGCTAATGTACTCTTTCATTCATTAAATTTCAGTTTTAGTGCATTTTTAACACAATTTTTTTATGTCTACCTTGTGCTTATCAGCATTTAACTACCCCATTTACCCCCCTGTTTTTGGGTGGCTCAGCTGTTTCATGGCCCATAAAGGATTTTATTCCCTCTTAGAGTCTTAAATATTTCTCCTACTCCAATTCCCTGTCACTCAGAACTTGTTTATAAATTTTTTGTGTGTTGTTCCATTTATTTAGGGCATTTTAACTATCTTTTTTTTCATACCCCCCCCCCCTCTGGGGTAACTAACTGCCTAAAATTTCACTCAATTTTCTCTTTACTCAACTAAAATTAATAATAACAAGTTTTCCAGTGGTTTTTTTTTTTGCTTTTACATCAATATATTTATTTTTTTCATTTCAAAATTGTTTACTTCATATCATTTTCATTCTTTCAAACAGTTTAAAGATGGCCACTGCCTCTAGTGGAAAAAATGTGCAGAATCCTAAACTACATGAATTAAAACCTTTAAAATTACCCAAATTTTATCCAAATCAAATTTCAAACAAAACTTAACTAAAATATTATCACCAAAGAACTTATTTCAAAGTCTCCATCTCCTTGCCCTCTGGTCTTTTCTTCCTTTCAGGCTGTGGTTTGCTCTATCGAAGGTAGAAAGCAAGTCAAAAAGAACATGACCAATCATAATGGCATTCCAAGTACAAGGGGAAACTAAAATTACTCATCTATAAAGGACAATAATCAGCCTGTAAAGACTTAACACATAGCAATTTCCTCAATGTTAATGTCACATATGGATCCTCCTATTAATCCACCAGGCCAAACAAGCCTATCAACATTGCTCCTTACCAAAGATTCTTCTTTGTCTGGACTACACGTCCTTTCCATACTCCCTCTCCATTTCATTTGTATTCCCTTTCCCCTCACCATATTGTACTTGAATATCATTTTGCCATATAATCATCTCTTTGTAAACCTTTTTAACTATTGTGCATATAAATATTATGTGCCACTTAACAAGTTTTAAAAGGAAAGAAAAAAGACTTAGCAAATTGTTTTTTGCTTCTTGTTATGGGAGGATGAAATACGGATGCTGGCAGAAAGTGGAATATTATATTATAAAATCTTGCTTGTATTAACTGGTAGAAATCTCAACTGAGGGGAATAAGGAAAAAATTAATGAATGCATGTTATGTCAATCTGTCAAAGTAAAGTAATATGAATGAAACTTTAAGCACTAAATTTACAAAAATAAATCAAATAGAGTAGAAAACTGGTGTTAAGTAAACTGGATCTGGTAATCACCACATAATTCTGTTCCTACCTGCCCCCTAACAAGTGCCTACCTATATATATATATATATATATAATTGTTTTATACATGATCTTCATAAGTATTTAGAGAATCTTTAAAAATTTAAATAAAATCCCAAAATTACATTGCTCGTGTACAATTAATGTATTAATAATTATATTAAAGTTTTAGATATGTGTGTAAATATCTGAGTGTTGAGAATTCTTTACATCCGTTATCAAAATTTTCATTTCTTTATAAAATTGCAAGTTTCAATACAAATATGAGTAGGAAAATAACATAGATAATTATAAAAAAATTATTACCATTTCAAAATCATGATTGATAATAAAGTAAAATTACATGCTAAAATAAAAATGATAAAGTGTTCCAAAATGTTTATTATTGCTAAATGTCAGATGGATATGACATATATTCCTCATTTGCTTAGGAAAATAGCTTCATTTCTTTGTCTTTAAAATTCATATTTATAAGAATAAGCTTGAGAATGATGATAAAGCACACTTAGTCGTCATTACTATATGTCATATCATTCTTAATCCAGATGTAAGTTTTAATTTTAGTTAAACATTAATATATCTACTTTTAAATTAAATATATGTGAAATATGTATATAAAACCAAATCCTAGACTAATAATAATAAATAAAATACCAAAATGATATACCATTAAAGTTTTAGCAAAATAATCAATTTGTACTAGAATTCTCTCATGACCATAATTTAACCTATTACAAATAGATCTATTTACAATAAGCGAAACATGATCATGGAAAAATTTTAGTAGCAGTGTTATTTTACTAATATTTTAATAAGATATGATTTTCTATTATATATATATAATACCTATATATATACAATAATAAATTAAAAACTCATATATCATTAAAAAAAATTGCTACAATTCATCCATAATCATGGTTTCATCTATTACCAAATAGACCTTTTAAATCTATTTGTTAATTGATGAAACCTTGATTGTGGAAGAATTTTAGTATTTTTTTTTATTTGGCTTGTGTTGTAATGTTATATAAATTTATTTTTTATTTATAATTATTAGTATAGCTTTAGGCAGTATTTAGTATACATATATATATACTTATTATAATTACTGTTTTTTAAGTTAATAATACTTCTTTGAATTCTTTTTAAGCTCATATTTTATTTTATTAGACAGTATGAAGTATTTAAACAACCGCTTTCTACCAATAATTCAGAAAGATTTATTGAAAATCCAATTAATGTATTTCTTCTGGTTAATAAGCTGTATAACAGATGGAAAGATCTTAAAAATGTAATGAATAAAACAACTTATCACGGTACGATTTATTTATATATGTGTGTGTTGTGTCCATTACATAAATTTATTTTCCAAGTACTCAAACAAACACTTAATGACAACAATCATTTTTCATTAAAATTATATATTATTTTTATTAATTCTATTAAATTAAACTTAGACAAAAATATTTTAATAATGTTTAATTATATCTTGGACACCTTTTTTTAATCAATTAGAATTTTTAATGCATATATGATCTCTAGTTCGAATTAATATCTTATATTTATACTTTGTGCATGTATATAATAACAATAAAAATAATAAATGTAACGGTAATTAACTATTATATACAGTCTTTCAATCCGCAGACATACTATATTTATTATTTTTATTGTTATTACAATAACTTTTAATAATCGGACGTTTAAATCAACATCAAGGTTTACAAAATCCATTTTGGACAGCAAAAATTATCATTTGATTTAATTTCATACAACTCTCTAAATATTCTTTACCAGAACTTTGTATTGATTGATGAATATTTCACAAAAATAGATTAGAAGTATTGTCTTATTTGTGAGTAGTTTATTTTTATATAGGAAATATTTTTTCTGAAAAAAATCTATTTATAAAGTTAATTTGTACAATTATCGATAATAAATACAAAACAATAATAGTTTATGATATTCGAAAAGCTAAATATGTTATTTTTTTTCAATTGGGAAAATCGCCAAGATCATATTATATTTTAAGAGAAGTTGAAACAGTTTATTTCAATTTCGGCACATAAGAATAATTTTTATTAACATTATTTCAACTCTGCAAAAATAAATTGGCTTCCAAACAAACAGGAAATACGCTGGATTTAAAAATATTTATGCATTATCTATAAATCATATTTAATATTTAAATACAAGTATAGGGTATACACTTAAGCTAGATGTAGTTAGAGGGATTTGAACCAGTCTTTCAAGCCCCTATTAGTTATCTAAACTGAGCATTGATTATATACGTGTGTGTCGGTGTGTGTATGTGTGTTGGTGGGAAATGATGATTCGGACCAACTGATGAATGCTGGTTCAGCACAAAATACGTAAATTGAAGATCATTTATTTTTTTCACTTGCATGAGGTGATGTGTATCGGTTGTATAAGATGGAGTGGTTGACTGAAATGAGATTGAAAGTTTGAATTCAAATGCTCTTTAATTAACTCATATTTAAATAATAAAAGAAGTTATTGACATGATCTATAAATATGGATTGTTATAATGCTTTGGACTGTGAATAGAAGAGTCATTTCATTCTATAAATATTTTAGCAATGATTAAAATTTTGAAACATCAAGATATAGACATGGAATATTATTTATTCTGAATATTTTTTTTCTTATGTCAAATGCGTTGATCGGGAAGCGAATCCGGGCCAGCTGCTTGGAAGGCAACTATGCTAACCACTAGGTCACCAACGCTTGACTTCTGAATAATATTTTTCAATACAAATGGCAGTATTTACATTATAGGATGTAACTGAAATATAGGCTTATTATATACGTGTGACGAGAATCACAGCCTCACGGTGGCCTTAAAGAGTTGGAGTGTAGAATGGATTGAAGCCTGTCCATTAAAATATGAGGATTAGCTATCTTAATATATATCTGAGCACTTATTGCATCTATGTGTAGAGATGGTAATCTGGACAAACTGATGATTGCTGGTTTAGCATGAAATACGTATATTGGTGATTATTTATCTTTTTGACTTATATGTGTTCAAGAGTATCAGAAATATGAAATAGAGTGGTGAGTGGTGGGTCGTGTGAAAATCTGTGCTCATATACCCTATATATTATATGATGATACAATTGGATCATTCAATCTTCTAAAATGTATTTTTAAAATTTTTAAATTAGTACTTTATAGATTAAAGGTAAATGTAAAAAGTAAATATAAATGGAGGTTTTGCAAATGATATTAATATTATTTGTAAAACCTTCACAATTTAAACCTCCGGTAAATGTTAGAGAATTGTCATTAACGAATTACGACTAAAAAAAAATATTACAAAAATTAAACAATTCTCTGTGACTTTAAAAAATGGTAATAATAATAAAAATAATACAGAAAAAAAAAAGTACACATAATTTGATCACATTATTATTATTAATGAAACATAGCGGGATTTTTTTCTTCAGAAAAACTAGGTGGAAATAATAAGTTAATATTAAAATATAATATTCCTAAGAGTTTATGCAATAGATCAAACAGGTAGAACTTGAATAAAGATTGAAATTAGAGATTTCACAATAACATACACAAAGATGTAGGTTGTAAGTCATAAAGATGTATCAAAAATAGATTACCTAAATGAGAAAACAAAGAAGTAAAAATGATATCATTGAATAAATGATGAAACAATATGAAGTTGATGATAGTGGTATATTAAATGTCATAATATGATGGATTACTTCTATCATCTCTCAAGAAATGTTGAATATATAGAAAATTTTAAACTTTATTTCAACTTTTTAAATACATAGAACTTGGGCAGGATTGGTATTAAACCTTTAAGCATCACATGATCATCATTCTTTATGCTTACACAACCTGTTTAAACAGAATCAAAACTCTCCATATAGTAGCACCATTCATTGCAAGCCAGAGTAATCAATGGATGCAAGAAAGTTTGTGCATAAAATTCCCATCTAGGTTTGACTCATCAAATATTCCCAGACTAGTTTCTAACTTGTGGATTTCATAAGTAAAAAGCTTTGGATCTGAGAGCATTGGACCTAGACCTTAAAACACAATAATGTTTTTAATTCAATCTCATTAGTTTGTATGGTCATATAGATCTGAAGTCAGTTCAGAATTCACACTTGTTGGTGTATTTGGTTCTTTAAAATCTACAGTCACCATAATCATAATCCTATTGGACAGGATTGGCATTAAACCACTAAACATCACATGATCACTATTCTTTATGCTTATACAAGCTGTTTAAACAGAGACAAAACTCTTCATACAGTAGTGCCACTCAGTGCAAGGCAAAGTAATCAATGGATGCAAGAAGATTTGTGAATAAAATCCCCATCAAGTGCCTACTCATCCAATATTGCCAACTAGTTTCTAGCTTGTGGCTTTCATGAGCAAGGAGCTTTGGATCTGAGAGATGCATTAGATCCTAAGATCTAGGTGCAGTGCTCTTAGATCCAAAGTTTCTCATTGATGAAAACCACAAGCTACAAACTATTCTGCAGATATTGGATGAGTAGACACTAGATGGGGATTTTCTGCACAAACCTTCTTGCATCCATTGATTTCTCTGGCTTGCACTGAGTAGTGTTACTGTATAGAGAGTTTTGGCTCTGTTTACATAGAGCTAGTTAGTAATAACTCATAAATAAGTAACAGATTAATAATTATACAACATTCCAAATAATATTATTTTATATACTTCTTCAGGTGACAAACTATAATGAAAGTCATCTGCTCATTTTAAATTTGTATGTCATTCTCATATATATATATATATTACAAAGAAATCGAGGCATATGTCATATGACCTAATTTAACAAGCTTGTATTACAAATGTTATATATATGAGCCCATTTCCCTTTCCAACCAATCTGTTTAATTTCTTACTATATGCAATTTTTTTTGCAAGAAAAAAAATTTTCTGTTTTGGAGCATTTTAAGTTAATTAGCCATATTTTTACTATACTGGCCTCATTGATTCAGGGCCTACATGTTTGGCACCAATTTCTCCTGTACCGATCAATGCCTACCTTGTAAATTCATACACTGTGCACAAAATCAAATATGAGTAAACTGTCATGCATCAGAATACAGCAGCATAACAAATTCAATATTAAACTCCAAAACAAATGAATTTAAGTTATTTAATTGAAGTTTAAATGAGAGAGATCAATATTTTCTGATATCTCCCTTACCAAAACTCTATTGCCATGCTAGTTGATATCCTATGGTTGGCCATGGCATATCTTTGAAAGGCAAAATTTTAACCTTGCCTTTACAATGTTCAAAACTCTGAGAAATAATATAAATTAAAGTATTATTTTGTTGACTGTGATATTATGCTAAAGACATATATAAAGTTTAAAGGAATAGTTATATATACTTATTAGCATATACAATATCAGAAATGCTATATAAACTCTGAGATTTATTAGAAATATTAATTTTCACATGCAATGAAGTAGTAATGGATCTTATTCATATGAAAGTTAGCTTATTAATTTATTTTTTAAGATTAAGATATGGCATCACCAGGTTGGTAAATAACTGACTGTTGGTATTGCGTATCTAGTTCTAGTTTAAAATGTCTTTGATTCAATGATACACATTTTCATTTAAGAAAGGAAGCCTGTTTATTGAATATCCTTCACCTTTTAGCATCGTGATTTATTTATAGGTACCAATAGCACCCACCTCAGTCAATTATACCATTACAATATATATATATAAAATCATTGATTTGATATTTATAACGGATATCGTATTTTACATTTATTATATATATATTAACCTATAAATAAAAGCTAAATTACGAAGCACTGTGCCATTTCTAACCAAGATAAAGGTAGTCAGTTTTAACTAAATATGAAACTTTCAAAGACTCTTGACAACCTTCGCGGTGATGATGATGATGATGATACGGCTAAACTCAGTGGTTTATAGGTTGCAATAAACTTTACTACAAAGACATGCATTAAACTAAAAGGGAATTTTAAACAATGACAAATGCATTCTATTATAAAGTAAATAAATAAATTAAGGAAAGGAAAACTTCACTCATTCCTATTCAATACTTTTCAAAACCAAGAAATTTTCTCTCCATCAAAATGCATTCTCTTAGTAGCATAAGTATTTTACATTTAATATAAAATGTTATAATGAAATTTTTTATTGTATCTTCTTCAAATATCTTAATTAATAAACAAATATTTATCACAATCAATTTTATTGTCATGATCTGATCTGACATTCTCTCCTAGAGTAAAAGCTAATGTACTTTTCTTATAGTTCAATGAACTATAGTAAGTTTTTCATTCCACAATATTGACTTTTGCGCTAATAAAATGAATTAACAATAAGCGATGAAATAATAAGTAATGATGTCAGGATTCTTTCTTTATTAATTTTGAATATTATGCTGTTGAACAAATGAATGACATCCTAATAAACTAAATGAGACGTACACTTCTCTTATAAGCGAATGTGTCCAAACATATTATAATAATAACGCCAATTAATTAAAGAAATGTTTAATCTAATTAATAATTGCATAAAAAATATAAATTTGGAAAAATCAAAATCTTTTACCCAGAATGACATTCAAGTAAATAGAAAGAAAGGGTACTTTTTATATCTTTCTTCTACTCCTCAACAACACAAGCAAAAATAATCAAGTTCTAAATAATGTATTCTTTGTTTGTAAACTAAATAAATAATATGCAGTCTGAAATGAATTAAAGAATTTAAAATAAAATCAAATAAATATTCAATTCTTTTAAATGCAATTCCAATTTTTGGAATTGTAACACTTATGCAATTTTTGTATTTTTAAGTTGGGATTTCAGATCTGTATGACCAAGATTTATGTAATATGATTAAGAATTCAGGACACAAGAAATCATATATAAAAAAACAAAGACTAAATTTTAATAATGATAAACACATTTATAAACATGATCATCAACTTTACAAGTTACAAAATTTTATTTACATTTTTCTAAAGAAAGTCATATACTAAACATAGGTGACATTTCTTTTGACAGGATGCCATAAAATAAATGTATAAATAATCACCTCCACACTATCAAAATTATCCATTGACTGATACAAGCATTTGGGTGACCTATTAATAATGCACTCATTTAAAATAAGACTATTTCAATATTTGACTAATTTGTTTTTAACATATTTTTAGGTTAAGCTATTTTATTAAATAATCATTTAATAATATTTTCAAACTATCTTTAAGATACACTTTTTGTCCAGTAATAATTTATAATATTTTATTGACAGCATTTAAGACACACTAAAGATTAAAAAACTTTAATCTGAACTGACAGATGAGTGAATTTTTTTTTTAAGTATCATAGCATCGGCCGGGATGTGAACCCGCAACCCAGACAACTGCCTGCAAGTGCAAGGCAGTCGTGCTGACCTTTCGACCACCAATGCAAGACAGATGACTGAATTTTTACCAGCAAAGTTTTATGATAATGTTGTCATTTGCTTAATAATAAAAAATATGAGAATACTCATCAGAAGCCATGTATGCAACATACTATTTTTTTGCAAATGTTTACACAATAAAATATTTAACCTTAAAATATCTTACCAATTTATCTATGAACTACTTCTGGATAGTGATAATGATGATATTGCATATATGTATCTCTCTTCATGCTATGCACAAAATAAACATTAAAATTACTAATATATATATATTATACCTACCACCCCTTTTAATGTCGTCTTATAACTTTTATAAACATCACTTATATAACATCAATAAAATATTTAATATTTATAATAACGACTCGATACAGAACTTTGTACCTCCCTCTTACACAAAATCCTATCATGGGGGGCTGTCGGTACCTCGGGTAGAGTGGTCAATATCATTGGCAAACATTCGCCAATAATATTAATACTCGTTTACTAGATTACACATTAGCCAACCAAACTCTTTATTTATTTAAAGGAAAAAATCCAATGGGTGCCAGCCGACCTTTGTCGACAAGTCTGCCTGACCAATACTATCTAGTACCCACTCCCGCTATCTCAGCTAAAACAATCAATAAAATACAAAATCCACCTACTTAAAAAAATCAATTTACGAATCTTTCTCTGCGCTAGTTTTCTCGCTTCTTTTCCCAAATTCTAAATTAAAATTTTATTTCGCTCTCATACTCTCAGAGGATACTCATATCCCATTTCTAAACTATAATTCATTATTATAACATTTATTATTTATTTGATCTATGGATATTTATTTCCCTTTTTTTTAATAAGTAATCACTAACCCATTAAATCTCCGTTTACACTGTTTCACTTCGTTTGGTCTTATAATATAATTAATTACACTTTTGCTCAAATTTAGATAATATTTAATATAACAAAAATATCATATTATACATACATTTAGAAAATAATTATACGCACACAAATATATTTGAAATCACAATAAAAATCCCTGGATTATGGAGCTAAAGACAATTAGTAATTATTGTTCGTAACATAAAGTTCAAAGTTTATTATTCCATACATTACTACGGCTTTTAATTAGTGAATTAAGAATAAAATAAATATTACCTAGCATTCTCTTTTATGCCTAGTTCCGAGCGTAGCTTCTGATAGTATTTCCTTCGGTCAGTTAGCGCTAACTCTTTGCGATCCTTTTCCCGATGTCATTGGGATCCTGTGGGCTTCACCATGGACACTCCGCTTCCTTCTTGTTTTACGTGAACATGATCGACCTTCGAACTGTCTGCTGTTGGTATTGCATGGAAGGATTCGGCCAGCTGTCCACACGATGGGTTTAACAATGCAGCATTATGTTTTATTTAACTTTGGACGTATATTAATAATATAAATATGAATTTAAGAATAATCAACCGAACAGAATCAAAATCAAATTTTAATCATAATATCAAATTCGATCTAATAACTATAACAATAGAAAGTTCGCCCCTTTTATATTTTACGGTCCTTATCTTGCGGATTCAATCTACATTCTGAATTTCTGCTATTGGACAATTATTTCTTTTCTTTCGACTCTCTACACAGTTTCATTGGTCATTCTTTAGATGATTGCAAATTTCAATTTCTTTGTTAGAGTTATTTCACTAATTAGCCGTTTAATGGAAATTTCTTATGTTTGTCATTAGTTCCCATTGTTTATTACATTCCTTTGATTATATTCCCTTTTTTTTTTATTTTATTATAAGACAAAACGAACTCCACCTTGCTTTTTTTTTTTTTTCTAAAAGCAATCTTAAATCAAATTTCAATTAAATCAAGTTTTAATTAAATCAAGTTTTTAATTCTTTAAGTTTTATTTAAATGTGATTCTAAAATTATATCTTATAAAACTGTCTAATTTATGCTTTTAACGATAAACCCTTCCATGATAAAAAAAAAAATTTTTTTTTTTTTTTATTTTACCCTACAAGACCTTTTATTTTTATTAAATATTTAAACAAATCTTTTATCAATTTATATTTCTCCAAAATTATGTGTAACTCCAAAGAAAACACACTCCTTCCTGATGTATCTCGGTATATTTCTCCGTCCCCCCTTTTGAAACTAAAATATCAATCTGAAGGTTTTAGTTTCAATGTTTAACTTTATTCTTATTATACAATCCCCTCGATTTATTTTGATGGAAGTTCGTCCTTTCTTATTCTCGTGTGTCCGTGTTACTTGTTAAGTTTTCGGTCCCATTATACCCATTTATTTATATATATATTTTTTTATTTACGCTCGATCAGGTGGTTCTCCCTTTCTGCCATGTGGGTCGTTGTACCCATCCCATTTCCTATATCGATCTGGAGGTTCCCTAGCTAGATTGCCATAATCAACCTGTGTTAGAAATTCCGCCATTTCCTCCACTGACCGTCCATCTTTACTTAACATTAGCTGTTGTATGTTTGGTGGCATATTATTGCGTAGTGTTCTGATTATCTGACCATCTGACATAGGGAATGCCGTCAATGCCTTAAGTTTTGACACTTGTCGGTAAAAGAATTTCGCATACGTCTCTCCCCGCACATTTGAATATCTCTTGTGGGATATTTTATACAGGATTCCGTCTTGCCTAGCTTCATTCCAAAATGCTCTTAACATAGCCCGTCTATATTCTCCGAATGTCTGCGGTTTCTCGTCCAAGGTGTTCCACCAATCACATGCTGTCTCTTGGAGGTAACTACTGGTCACCGCAACCTTGTCCTCTTCCGGTAAACTTTTACTATGGAACAGATTACTCAAGCTTTCTAAATGTTTCAGCGGGTTTTCTCCTACCTCCACTTTGAATACCGAAATGGTGAACTGCTTCTCCATAAATCTACTCGTCTGTTCACTGTGTCTATTCTCAATCTTAAAATCCTCATATTTCTGTTCTACCTGTCTTATTTTCTGCCCTGTGTCTCCCACTACATCTTTACATATCTCCTTTACTTTAGTTTTTATATTCTTGGTGGTCTCTATTTCATTCTCTAAGTTCCCTAATTCCTGTCGCGTCATTTCCTGGCTACTTATTAGGTCTTGACATATCTCTTTCACGTGTACTATTCTCTCTTCTAGCTGGCTTTTCCCTATACTGCTTGACTCTTCCCTCACTTCTATATTTTCTTTTAATTCTAATATTTTGTGCCTTTCTTCTTCTACACCCTTTTTCATTACTCCTATCACTTCCTCATATGCATCCATTCTTGCTGTCAATTCCTGTTTCATTTCTCTCATCTCTCTCCTATGTTCATTAATTTCCTGCTTCATTTCTTGTTGATTTTGTTTGATGTCTTCGCGTATCTCTTTCATCATGTTCATCAAAATTTGAAATGCACTTTCTTCCACTATTTGCAGATTTTTAAAAAATATCAGGCTTACTTCTGGCATTGCCCTCCCGTCGTTTCCACTTTCGTCCATTTTTTTCTTTTTTTTAATAATAAACTTACGTACGTACAACCAAAACCTAACCTTCCCAGTTCTTTTTTTTTTTTATGCTAAAATTCCCTGAAGTGTCCCTATGCCTCCACGTTTTATATAATTGCAAAATCACTTTTACAGTTGTGCTGCTTATACCGTTTTCTAATCCTACTATCACGCTCCCTCCCGCTTCTTTTTACTAGCTATCACTTATGTCACTCATACACAACTCTGGCCACACCACTTAAAATGTCCAGTCATGACTCACATCGGTCCTGCCATCCAAAACATTTAGTTTCGTTCCACGTTGACACGCCATTTATACCTACCACCCCCTTTAACGTCGTCTTATAACTTTTATAAACATCACTTATATAACATCAATAAAATATTTAATATTTATAATAACGACTCGATACAGAACTTTGTACCTCCCTCTTACACAAAATCCTATCATGGGGGGCTGTCGGTACCTCGGGTAGAGTGGTCAATATCATTGGCAAACATTCACCAATAATATTAATACTCGTTTACTAGATTACACATTAGCCAACCAAACTCTTTATTTATTTAAAGGAAAAAATCCAATGGGCACCAGCCGACCTTTGTCGACAAGTCTGCCTGACCAATACGATCTAGTACCCGCTCCCGCTAGCTCAGCTAAAACAATCAATAAAATACAAAAATCCGCCTACTTAAAAAAATCAATTTACGAATCTTTCTCTGCGCTAGTTTTCTCGCTTCTTTTCCCAAATTCTAAATTAAAATTTTATTTCGCTCTCATACTCTCAGAGGATACTCATATCCCATTTCTAAACTATAATTTATTATTATAACATTTATTATTTATTTGATCTACGATATTTATTTCCCTTTTTTTTTATAAGTAATCACTAACCCATTAAATCTCTGTTTACGCTGTTTCACTTCGTTTGGTCTTATAATATAATTAATTACACTTTTGCTCAAATTTAGATAATATTTAATATAACAAAAATATCATATTATACATACATTTAGAAAATAATTATATGCACACAAATATATTTGAAATCACAATAAAAATCCCTGGATAATGGAGCTAAAGACAATTAGTAATTATTGTTCGTAACATAAAGTTCAAAGTTTATTATTCCATACATTACTACGACTTTTAATTAGTGAATTAAGAATAAAATAAATATTACCTACATTCTCTTTTATGCCTAGTTCCGAGCGTAGCTTCTGATAGTATTTCCTTCGGTCAGTTAGCGCTAACTCTTTGCGATCCTTTTCCCGATGTCATTGGGATCCTGTGGGCTTCACCATGGACACTCCGCTTCCTTCTTGTTTTACATGAACATGATCGACCTTCGAACTGTCTGCTGTTGGTATTGCATGGAAGGATTCGGCCGGCTGTCCACACGGTGGGTTTAACAATGCAGCATTATGTTTTATTTAACTTTGGACGTATATTAATAATATAAATATGAATTTAAGAATAATCAACCGAACCGAATCAAAATCAAATTTTAATCATAATATCAAATTCGATCTAATAACTATAACAATAGAAAGTTCACCCCTTTTATATTTTACGGTCCTTATCTTGCGGATTCAATCTACATTCTGAATTTCTACTATTGGACAATTATTTCTTTTCTTTCGACTCTCTACACAGTTTCATTGGTCATTCTTTAAATGATTGCAAATTTCAATTTTTTTGTTAGAGTTATTTCACTAATTAGCTGTTTAATGGAAATTTCTTATGTTTGTCATTAGCTCCCATTGTTTATTACATTCCTTTGATTATATTCCCTTTTTTTTTTTTTTTTTATTATAAGACAAAACGAACTCCACCTTGCTTTTTTTTTTTTTTTTTTCTAAAAGCAATCTTAAATCAAATTTCAATTAAATCAAGTTTTAATTAAATCAAGTTTTTAATTCTTTAAGTTTTATTTAAATGTGATTCTAAAATTATGTCTTATAAAACTGTCTAATTTATGCTTTTAACGATAAACCTTTCTATGATAAAAAAAATTTTTTTTTTATTTTACCCTACAAGACTTTTTATTTTTATTAAATATTTAAACAAATCTTTTATCAATTTATATTTCTCCAAAATTATGTGTAACTCCGAAGAAAACACACTCCTTCCTGATATATCTCGGTACAATATATATATATATATGTAGGTTTACTTGTCAACTGCTGGTAAGGAATAACAACACAATATGTACATTACTTCCTTTAACAAAACACTACAGGTAGAAAAATGTCCCTAAAGCAACTAGGTACTTCAAAAATCTACATAGTGAAAAATAACTAATATCATCATGAGGGATAAGGCAAAAAAGAAAATTTCCTCAGAGCTAACTACACAACTGAAAAAATACAATGGTAGATTCTGATATCTTTATCTTAGGTAAATATATGTGTGGACAAGGTTCCAACACATGGAAACAAAATACATACCATGTAAAATGATCCTCTAAAGAGACCAAGCTACACTTGCTAAACATGAAAATAATCTCAAAATATCGAAATACAATCCTCTCATAAGAAATAACTACTAATCATTGGAGAAAAATTATCCAATGTACAACAAAATAAAACACAATTTATAGTAAAGCCACATGCATTCCACGCATTTAAAATGGGATTAAGCATATATCCTAGGCAAAAACAATAAGACAAAAACAATTATCACTTAAAAGTTAGAGAAATCAATTTTTACTCTCTAAAAATGCATACTTTAAATAATGTATGAAACCAATAAATTACTATAAGTCAAACAACTATAAAATATTTTAAATAGCATAATAAAAATTTTGCAACTAATAATAAATACGGACATTAAAAAAAAGCATAAAATTTTATAAACTAAAGTGGACATAATTAACATTGGTGAATATTGCTAAATATAAAACTAATAGTATCTTATCATATGAAAAACTTCTTAATGAAATTATTATATTATAATAATTAAAAAAAACTATTAAGAGTTTCTTATAAATTGTACTGGCTGTTTACCCATAAATAAAGTATTAATAACATCATTCATAAATGTAAAAAAAATGTATCTTTACCTGGACATCCATATCTCATAATTGACTTTAAGCCAACAATAAAAAATATATACAATATTATCTTCTCTATTATAAGCGCAATTGCATAATTATGTCATAAATTATAGAAAAATATCTTGGCATAAGATTAAAAATAATATAAGATAATAATGAAAAAATAATATTTTTTTTAATAAATCATCTATAATTCTTTATTCAAGACCTTTCTGCAGTAAGCAATATGATGTGGGCAAATAATGTTCTTTTTCTGGTGAATTATTTTAAAGAGTGATGCATTCATACTGGTCATATTTTTTATAAGAAAATAAGAACAAGTATGACCTTCTAGAACAAACAATATATAATAGAAACACTTAACAAATAGTTTCAGCAAAGATTTGGATCCATTTTTTCACAGATTTATATAAGAAAATCGGTTAGCTTGTTTTCAATATTTTAATTTTAACAGCAAATATATTAGGAGAATTTTCATTTAATTTTATCCATGATTATATGCTGGAAAAGTGAAGAGCTTCTTCATTTATTAAAGCATTCTAAATATTCTTTTTAAAATTGCATTCTGTTCACTTAAGTACTTAATTATCATAATTAAAAAAATACTATCTATTTTAAAAGACTGCAATTTAAATAGTTCAGTTTAATAATGCATAATGTTATCATAAATGCCTTTTTTAAAATAAAGCTTCACATTATGCTATTTTCCAAACATTAATAAAGTAAACATACAATAAAATTCATCTTTTTTTATCAATTAGGCAAGTCAGCATATTAAACTCTTTATCAAGAGAATACTTTAAAATAAATTCACTTAAATAATCATGAATTGTGCATTTTAAAATTAGCAAATGTTAATAGTTGTTGAAGCAAAATCTTTTCATCTTTAAATTCAACTTCAAAAAGTCTTTCCACAGTTAATGTAAATCTTATTTTACTAAAGGTCAGACATAGAAAGTAAAAATGATCCAGTCCAATGTCCAATTTAGTTTTAAGAACAAAATAAAGCATATTACCTTTTTCTTTTCTAAATTCTGATTTAAGTACAGTTGAATAAACTGAATTAGTAAAAAGCAACTATTTTCCCTAAACATTTTGTTAACTCTTTAGACACATCTGAAATAGGTTAGGTATAAGTAAAAAAAACACTCTATTATCTTTGTTCTAGCCATGTATTATTAATTTAAAAATAATAAAAGTTTTAGAAAATTAACACTTTAAATAAAAAAAATAATAATTAAAATAAAAATGTTTATTTTCTTGAGAAGCAAGCACACCCAAGAGATCAGCAGAAAGTGGTAGAGTAATAGAACACACCTGTACTGACAATTATCATCTTTTATACCTTCATTTTGATAGGTAACTTAATTAGACACACTTTCTAAAATTCTGACATCTATCAAAAATATGCAATGCAGAACTAATTAAGAAAATTATATATATATTTTATATTTTTTAAATAATGATAATTTAAAACTTTTAGTTGACCTTTACTTCTAAAGCAATTAATTAATAAAATAAATGATACTTTTCTTATTTTAAATCAATGCCTTTTAATTTATTTATGAGAAGCTCTTTGGATTTATCATAAAAGACTTTTATGATTAAATTAACCATTCCTTTATTTTTGAATTCTTAATCCCTTTTGAGAAACAAGCATGAATCGACATTCACATCTTCAAGTCACTTGAAAACTGTCACTTTTTGAGCTACAGTAGTGTTTTTATGCTTATTTTAAAACTTAAAATGTACCATAAGATGCTGCTCTCTCTAGAATTATTTTACAAGTAAAAAATTAATGATATTGATATAAGAAGCTACAACAAAGGGATAAGGCAAGCTTTCCTAAATGCTGATTGGTTGATTCACATTTTGCATAATAGAAGGGCATCTGTCAATAATTTTGACTGCTCCAACTTCTGTTTTGATTTTGAAAATGAAAATTAATGTTTTAGAATGTTTTTTTTATTATTTTTCATACATATTATAAATTATTTTCATAAAATAAGCTGAAAATATAATTATTTTAGAAAATAGTAAAATTTTAGTAAAAAAATTGTATACTTTTACACAAATGTAAATTGAAAAAGAAACCAGTGCTAACAACAATTTTGACACCTGTCAACTGTTTTCATTGTCCCAAGCTCTTTATTTGATTTTCAAACAAAAATTAATATTTTAGAGTATTTGGTTGGTATTTTGTTACATATTATAAATTATCTTGATAAAATATGCTGGAAATATAATTATTTTAGAAAAAGTGAGATTTTAGTAAAAAATTATTTACTTTTATACTAATGTAAATTGAGAAAAAAATCAATGACATCCACAGAACTTTCTAATTTGTTACAAACTTTTTTTAAGTCTTTCACTGTTGAATATTTTTATAATTATAAATAGAAATGTATTTTTCAAAAAAAGTTTGTTCACTTTCATAATCTGACAAATTAATATACTTTTTACAAACGAAACTAAAATGAATATAATATTAAAAGTTGAATATATTTTTATGGCTGAGTTTGTTAATTGACCAATCAAAAGTTGTAAAAAGTTAGCCAATAAAAATTTTTAAAAAAAATTTCAGAGAAAAGGTAACTAAAATTAACTTTATTTGTAACAAATAATATTTTATTAAGTCACCTCACATGCTTATAAATCCACACACACATGTATACAAGAATTTATTTATCCTTTTAAATTTAACCTGTTTTAAAAATTAGTATATTTTAACTAACTTAATATTATTTAAAATAAAATAATCAGCTTTATACAGATATTTTAAACCCTATTGAATAAAAATAACTCATCTAAATTATTACTCACTTTGAAATGAATTTAATAATTATATTATAACACAAATAAACTTACCAACTATCTTGCACATTTTAAAGCATAAAATTAACTTTATTTAGGCCTATATTATCTCTAATTCTGGTTACTTTTCACTCTCTATAAAATTATACATAAACTAAGCATTAATTCTTTAATTTAAAAGCATACTTATATTAATTATTAGAGCTACATCTTTATAATAACTTTTAAGCCAATATACATTTTGTCTTTTGTATTTATAATTATTTGCCTGGAATAAATTATACCAATGAAATAAAATTTCAATAACATAATTTACACATTCTATATGCACAATAAATTTTATCATTTCCTCTTCTTTTATTTATTTATTTTTTTTAAAAAATAGCATGAACTTATAAATTATAAAATTAAGATAGTCAAATGAGACAATGAGCAATAATAGCACAGGGTCACAATATATACATATTTGTTAATTAGACTAACAACACAATGCTGGTTTATTCAACTATATTAGTATTTATTGAATACTGCTCTAATTTATTTATCCTGATTGAATTCTCCAGTCAGCCATAAAATTTCAATTCTCTATTAAAGCCTATAAATATCTATAAAATATATTTTGAATATATCTTTAAAAATAGTTATTTTTATTCTAAATTATTTCTCATTATCAATGAAAAAGAAAAAGTTTATTAAAGTTCAAATATTATTTAAAGATCTCTGAACTTTAATAAACTTTTTCATGAAAAGCTTAATGGGACAAAAGTGAATTTCTACTAATGTTTTGTTAAGTCCTATGTGGATAAAATGTTGTTGTTTTTTTTGGTTAACATTATTATTTTAAGATGCAAAATAATTAAAGTTTATTTGAAAAAAATTCACAGTAACTCAGATATTATTCAATGTATTCTGTCATATGCATTTTATATTATTATCATTGTTGCTGAATATAATTAAAATCAGAAAAAAACAAAGAATCCATTAATGATAGCTATTGTATATTAGTAATATATAAACAGACAAGTATTTTGATTATTATTATTTGATAAAGGTTCCAAAAACTTGAAATTAAAGAACTGCTTTTTTTAATTGAAAAAGCATGTTTTAATAAATAAAAAATAATTTGAACTATGTGTGAAAGTGTATAAATTCATTCTTTATATGTAATATATCTAATTTCTTGTCTAAAATTGTGTTTTATAATGCTTATCCCAACTATTATTGTCATTATTGTATTTGTTGTTATTATTATTATGTTTCAAAAGAACTTTATTGAAATCAGAACACTTTTACATGATTTCTTTGGCACACATATGCTTACATAAATGATTGTTCTATCTACATGCACAGTTTTAATGTATAATACTACATAGTTCAGGAAGGAAGGGGATTGCATTTGTGAATCGAATAAGAACATTGGATTATTTAGAGGACATTGAAGTTGTATAATTACATATATTTGAACTATAGAGTACATGAACAAAGATTAAATATAATCTATGTATATATTTACAAGTCAGTATTGAGGCTTGTATGTGTACACTTACAAAGATTTTAGGGTTTTTACATATATGTCTTATGGAATTTCAAATTGTATCTCTATCAGTGTTCTGTTGTTTATTAACAATGCAATTTCAAAGTTCTTTGGATTGACATAGATGGTTGTCTGGCAGTTAATGGATACATGATTGGTGTGCATGTTGTTGGGGCTCTTTTTTATTGCATTTAGATCAGTAGTCTGGAGATATGTTATTCCTTTATGTGTGTTCATTTTCTATTTGTATGTAGAATTGACTTTATTAAGAGTTTATATGATTTTGGTTTATAATGTACCCAAGGGCATTTATATTTCATTTGTAAGCTGGCATGTTTCTTCAAGGCTTGTAGGCTGTGCTTTTTTAGCTGGTGTTGCAGTGGTTGTTTAAGAGTTGGCAATGAGTTTTAAAATGCAATTTAGAAATTTTCTAGCCTTTAACTGCTACAGCCTGTTGAAATGCAGTAATATAGTTGTAAAATGTGGTGTTTGTTAGATATATATGTGTTAAATGCCATGTTTTATGAACTGTGCAGTGTAATGTGGTTGTTATTGAGCTAAGTATGTGTATTTTTGATTTGATTTGATCATAAGGCTTGTTTTTTTGTGATAAATTGTGTCAGCATGTGGATAGTTCTAAGATAATTTTATTTGGGATATCAGTATGGCTGGATAAGATGAGGCTCCATGTCCATCTGGGTCTTGTATTCAGATGGAATGCTGTGACCTCTGTAAGTATTGAATCTATCTATCATCATTTGGTAGGCATTAGATAATGGTTTTATTGTACGAAAAATTAATTGGTATAAGATATTATGATGGAGGGCTGATTATTATGACTGAAATGGCAATTCTTTCTACTTTGACTTTCTTTAGTCATCATTATTTTGGCTATATGGTTGGTCTTTTGGTCTTTGTTGAGGCAGTTTCTATGGGGAGAGGGCATGGAGTAAGTCTTTCCATGAAATAGGATGATGTTTTATTCATGGTTTGTTGGATATGCTGATCTGTTAGATTGGTGCATTGTTGTAGATAAATTATATGACTGATGTGGAGCCAATTTGTTAGAGTCTGGGGCAATAGAATTAGCATAGTCAAGGATGTGTACATAATCCACTGGTTGGGTGGACTAAGGAACTTTGGAACTGAGATGATTTCTGGACTTATTCATTGTGCCTGGATCATGGTTATTGGATTTATATTTGTATTATTTTCTTGGTGGCTTGAGTAGACTTGGTTGGTGATCAGTTCAACTTGTGCTATTTGATTGGCAATGCAGTGAATGACAAAGTGGTCATGGTGTCCATGTGAATAACATTGTGGTTTTAATCCTCTTATATATAGCGAGGGCATAACCTCCTGATCTACAATTTGCATTAGCATAATGTCAGGCTCAATTTGGCTGTGAATTTTTAATTTGTATTCATGGTTATTGGTATAAACTGGTGTGGGTACATCTGCAAGGTATATAGCTTGAAATGCTATAACTTTACCAAAATATCTCCATCATTTCTTAAATATGAAGGCTGTTGTAATCAAGATATGTGTTTTTAATTACCCTGGTTCTAATGCTTTAGTGCTCTTGGTTGAGAGTTATCAGCAAATAATTACCGAGAGTTCTGATATTTGAAACTTCCTGCTTTGGAGCAGAATGAAAAATTTAAGTATAAGATATCTTGGACTGGGTTGTTCTGCAAAGTGCAGTACAGTTTCCCACACCCTGTGTAAAGTTAAAGCTTTGTATCAATAATATATATATATATATATAATAATAATTCAAACAAATATATTTAACACAGTATTCAAAATTAAATAATCTATTCTTTACCAGAAGTACTTTCAATTGTTTCACTGACAATCTTTATCAACTGATAAAGATTGTCAGTGAAACAATTGAAAGTACTTCTGGTAAAGAATAGATTATTTAATTTTGAATACTGTGTTAAATATATTTGTTTGAATTATTATTATATAATTTAAAAATACAGACATTTAATGGTTGTAGTTATTTATATATATATATCCAAGAATCTGCTTTGGATAATATAATTAATCAAGAGAAAAATCTTAAAAGATGTAAATAATCCCACCAGGATGCTATTATTAAAGCCCTCACTGATTATTTCTAGTTCATTGTCATTTCAGTTAATGAAAAGGAGGTCTTGATTTTTAAGGATTCTTATTGACTAATTCTCTGATGTGATTTTTGTTAGTTTTTCTGGATTGAGAGAGGAATGTTTTATTATTGAGTTTGGTTGTTTTGAATTCTACAATTAGTCATTTGCAAGTTGAATTTGTTAGCATTTGCATATGTTTTTCTGTGATTTGAGGTTTTGAATCCTGCCTAAATTATGCTGTTATGAATCACTTTGTCAGCTGACTGGGTGATCACCATATTTTTTTGTTTAATTCTGTGAAAAATTATCTGTTTATTAAGTGTCTTTTACAAATTTGAAGTTGTTGCAGAAAAATGTTTTAAGATTGTTGAATGTTTGTTGTATCAATATATATATACTTTTTTATCTAAAGTGTGTATATTATCTGGTGTTTATGGGCTTCAGACTTTGAGGCTTATAGAACATTGTCCAGTCTATTATCATTGTTGTTGTTGTTGTTGTTATTATTATTATTATTATTATTATTTTATTATTATTATTATTATTATTGTTGTTGTTGTTGTTGTTGCTGTTGTTATTATTATTATTATTATTGTTGTTGTTGTTGTTATTATTAGGTTTCAAAAGGCCTTTATTGTCTCAAAAGAATCTCAAAAGAATACATTAATGGTTACATAGTAAAAGATAACATCTTTATATTATATTGTCTTAATTGAATGTTAGAGTTGTTCATTATCAAATAAAGTGTTCAGAATATTATAAACAGTTGCATTTCAATAGTTATTAGGTGCACAGATGTTACTGTAGCTATTACTGCATAGAGATGGGCTCTGTTCTTTTGTTTTATTTCGTGTTTTATTATTTGTTTATTTTGTTTTTCCCTTGCTGGTGCTCAATATTACTTAGTTATCGTTTCCTTGATTATGTTACAACCTTGCTCTGTGTTTAAGCAGAGACCAGGTAGCTGCAAAGATGTCTGGACTTG
The DNA here is from genome assembly GCA_028023455.1 of Epiperipatus broadwayi. NCBI lineage: Eukaryota > Metazoa > Onychophora > Udeonychophora > Euonychophora > Peripatidae > Epiperipatus > Epiperipatus broadwayi. The sequence goes on from JAQFVV010000271.1 coordinate 580,785, forward strand.
TTATCAATTTGTCCTGGATTTGTATTTGCATTAACTTATGTTCAAAAGTAGATGGATGTCGCCTTGTGTTATTTCCCATTAGGAACGTACATCTTGTGCACCATAGTGAATATAGAACAAAAGTTGCTGCCCTAATCAGTGGTATTGTTTTACTTTGGAAAGCCATCATTATTTGTTCCATTGTGGTTTTATTTTTCCTATACGTGTTGCAAAGTATAATTCTTACTTGTTCCAGACCTTTGCAGTGATACAGTAAGTGCTGGACAGTTTCTTCATTCTGATGGCATAAGCCGCATAAAGGATCCATGTCTCTATGTAGTCTTCTATGTACCAGAAAGTATGTGGTTGGGAGGGCATCTAAGTTTATTTTAAGGATAAAATTGAAAAATTTTGGTTCTAACTCCCATTTCTTGTATTTTTTAATTAATACATTATTGTTTATTTTTAATAGTGGTAATATTTGATTGTTGGTGGTATGGTTCTGCATTAGTTCATAGATTTCCTAATATTTATATTTTCTGTCCATTGGTTGGGGATTTTTCCTATTGCGTTGCAGTGGTATATTGCTAATTGAATGAGTGAGTCTTTTGGGGGTGGTCAATCAGTAGGTGTTATTTTAATTAGATGTTTTAATTTTGTAAATTGATTAATTAAGGAAATTGTTGTATTTTTTTCTTTTTGCATGTGGAAAATGTTGAGGCTGTGTAGGCCAAGGCCATTTTTTATTAGTGGTCGGCTAAGATTTTTAATTGATATGGCCACTGTTTTCCTGGCCCACATAAGTTTACAGCATATGGAGTTAATTTGCCAGATGAAACCTTTAAAAAAACAATTACTGGCATGTAGTATGTTATTCTCGTCATGATTAGCCTGTTGATTAGTTGTGTCTTTGCATATATTGATAGATATGCTTTAGATAATGAATTTGCTATTTTTTCAACATCTTCTTTCAGTTTGTTTTGTATGTGACAGCGCATTCTTGTGGTGCCCATATAAAATGGAAAACCCAGAAAGGGATTTGTTTTTCCCTGAAATATGGACTCACATGGTTTGCCTGAGAATATATGCTAAGATGCAGATTTTGCTGTATTTATCTTCAGTCCATAATTGGCTGAATATTCTTCCAACTATCTTGTTGAACCGTAGTATCTGCTTTTTAGAAGTTGGAAAGACCATGACATCATCCATATATGCCAAACATGCTATTTTTTGTATTGATCCTGGTATCTGTATGCCTTCAAAGGATTGATTTATTTCTTTAATTAAGGGGTTAATATAAAAAATAAAGAGTAGGGCACTTAAAGGTGAACCCTGTGATAGTGACAGGATGGGATAGAATGAGGGAGAATTTCTACCATTAAGTGTTATGTGTACACGGTTTATTAATAGGTTTGCTATTATATATAGCATGGATCTGGGGATGTCTGTTGTTTCAAGCATCTCTAGTAATACAGATATGTTGACAGTATCAAAGGCTGATGCTATATCCAGTTGTATGACCAGAGGGCTATATTTTTTCTTATTTCTTACAGTTACCATTATAGTTTTGAAAAGTAAAGCTGCTTGGGTAGTTGAAGATTTTTTCTTAGCAAACTCAGTATCTGAGATGGAAGGCATCAAAAATGGCTATATTTTTTCTTTTATTATCTTTTCCAGTATCTTCATTGGAAGCGGTCCCATGGATATAGGTCTTATGTTTTCAATTGCAGGAATTTTTCCATTCTTTTTATTGTAAGGTACTATCACTATGGGATACACTCCCTGTACACTCCTAATTTCTTGAGCTAGATGGTTTGCCAGATTACAAAGATATTTTGAAATGAATTGGCTAAGGTCTTTTAAGACAAAAAGTGGTATTCCTGGGCTTCCAAGATGACAGTTATTGTTCATCTCATTCATTTTTTTAATGAAATCATCTACTGTGAATAAATTTTCATTTTTTTGGTGGTCCAAATATGTGTGCTGTCCACTGTATTGGTGATGCTGATCGCAGTTTGTCTCTAAAATGTTCAAACATTGGCATTATTATATTTTGGCCAGCAAAATTCCTCTTTGGGTTTGTATGGCCATTGGTACTTTAATTTCAGGTGCACTTCCAAGGGCCCATTTTGTGTATTTACGTGACCATGTATGTTGCTGGATGATGCATAATTTGTTTTTTTTAATTTTTAGATACTCTTTTAGGGACTGACAAGCCTTATTATATTCTTGTGTTAAGTTTCTTATATAATTTTGGGTGTAATGTGTAGGCGTGATTGCTGTAAGTTTTTCATGTATTTTATCAGCATATTCTAGTAGCTTGGATGGTGATGGTCTATTCATTACTATGTGGTTTATATTAAAAGACAAAATATTGACAAAAGCTTGGTATTGTTATATAGGGTCTAGTTTTATTTGTTTTAGTTTTTATAGCATTATATAGGTTTCAGAAAAGATAAATTCTGGGATGGACTTGGGAAGAAGGATTCTGATTGTTTTTGTTAGTGGTGAAATGTTAGTTTGCATTTGGTTTAGATTAATAGGTTATTATTTGTGCAAAGTGATTGGAGAAGCCCGATGGTATGAGGTTTATTTTTATTAAGTGATGTAAAGTTGGTGAATAAAAGCATAAGTCTATCAGTGATTTAAACCGACCATTATGGAATGAGACAGCATCCTGAGGAAGAAAACCTTGTCCACTCATTAGTGGAACTTTTATTTTGTGGAGCCATTTTTTAGTAAATTCCAGATATGATGTGTTGCAGTCACCAACCAAGATGGTGGGATCTGCCATGGTGGCCAATCTTGAATTTATTGACATGATTATTGTTTCAATTCTTTGTTTATTTATTGGCATATATACAAAAATTACATTGATTGTCATTATTTTGTGACTGAATGTAGTGATTAGGAGATTTGAATCAATGTAAGTGATTTTGAAAGTTTGAAATGGACAATGATTTGCAATTATTAGAGCAGATCCTGCTGATGGTGATGTTGCATCTCTGGAACCTGCATAGAATCCTTCAGTACCAAAGTATTTGGATGGGTCTACTTGTGACCCTGCATAGGTTTTGGTTTCTAGTAGACCTATAATGTGTGGTTTGATTTGTTGTATCCAGTGTTTTACTTTGTATATTTTTTGGGTTGAATTTAAACCCCTGATATTGATTGCAGCAATTTTTATTTTCATTCTGATTATATATATATATATATATATATATATATATATATATATATATATAGATATATATAATATATATATATATATATATATATATTTCTCTTTGGTAATTTTCCTTTGATCAGTAAGTGGGCTTTTTATTGTTTTGAATTTTGTTGTGTGTCTAATTCAATTATATGTTATTTTTAGTGGTAATGTGGCTTTGATCAGTTAGTATTTTTTTACTAGTTTTTGTATTGGGTTGTGTTTCTGATTCATCTGATTCATCTTCATAGTCTTGATTAGTATCTTCATCAGAGGTTTCAGTAGTCTGATATGTATGCTCAGAGTTGGTGATTACATCTTCTTCTGATCTTACTTTAATTTTTTTATATTTTTTTTTGATGGCTGGCCTGGCTTTCTTTTTTGCTCTTTTTCTATTACTATGTTTTGTGGTATATCTAGTGCTATTTTTTCTAAGATTTCTGTGGCTGTATTATTTCTAATTGTTTGTTTTAGTGGTAAGTTGGAATAATTGTTGATGTTTTCATTTTTGTGTGTAGAATCATCTTCTTCCATATGAGATTCTACATCTGTGATATTTTCATATTCTTTTATTTGTTCTTCACTGTTTATTTGCAGATCATTATTTGTTTGATCTTTTATTTTACTTTGGGTGCTTTTCAGTTTTATATTTTCTTTTGTGATTATATTTTGATTTTCAATTTTTTCTTGTGATTGATTACTATTGATGAGTTTTGTTGTGCTGTTTTTTCACTCTTCATTTTTATTAACCTTTTCCATTGTCAAGTTTAGTGGTTCATTTTTATCTCGTATTGTTAAGATACTTTTTTTTCCTGATTTTCTTGTTGTCGAAGACTTGTATGTATCTTGCTGCATTCTGCATTATTTATTATTTGGTTTTGGGTTGCTTGGTTTTGTTCTGGGATTTCCTTTGTTTGTTGGTCACTTCTGCAGTCTTTCCTTGTATGGCAGTCTCCTTCCAGATGACCTCTTTCTCTACATGCATAGCACTTTGGCCTGAGTCCTTTTATTTGAAGGGTGAGGACTGCTTCTTGATCAATAATCTGGTTAGGAATTTCTTCAGGATTGATATTTTCTTTTAGTTTGATTTTGAAATAGAAGCTGTTGGTATGTATAGGGATTGGAGTATCGTTACAATAGATAGGCTTGATATAGATTGCCTGACCATAGGGGTGAATTAGTTTGGTAAAATCTTGTATGCTATATCCACAATATGTATTTTTTAACTTGTATGCTATATCCAAAATATGTATTTTTTAAAATGCCTGTGTAGTAGTTTTGTATATTTTTGTCAACCACCACTAAGGCATAATTTTCTAAGGTCTGGACTTTTATTTGAAATGCTTCACATTGATTTTTGTTGTAAAATTCTATAGCTAAATATCTGGAGTTGGGATGTTCTCCAATAGTCATGATGCTATCCCATAATACTTGTGTTGATAATTCCTTAAATAGGAGTTCTCTTGGGAATTTATAGAGGGATAAATTTTTGTCTGTAACTGCTAGTATTAACGACTTGTCAGAAAATTTTTTTTTTAAACTATTAAATAATTTTGGGGGTATGGTATTATTAAATCTAGAATTAATATCTTTTATTTCTTCATTCGTCCAGTTGATCATTGATGATTCTAGCTCAAATTCATCACCGATATATATATATATATATCATTTATGTCTGTTTGATTTACTTTTCTAAATCTAGATTGACTTAAATTGGTATTTCGTTTATTCTCTTGGTGTTGTATATTAGATTTTGTAGCACTTGCGTAGGTTTTTTGATTCGATATTATATTTTTCATTGGGTTGAGAGTTTTGGAGCTATTTGACGCGTCAATTTTAAATCTTGACGCCATGTTTATCTTTTGATGTTGATTAAATATTATTTAAAAAAACGAAGAATTTCTTACCTTTTTTATTTTAAAAGTACTTTAAAATCATTTACGATTGTTATCTAGATTGAGGAAACCTTTTACTTTAAAGATTTAGTTGAATTCCTTTTGTCTTTCAAAACTTTTAGGTACCAACGTTAATCGGGTTGTTCCATTTTTTAGTGTTGTTATTATTATTATTATTATTATTGTTACTACTACTACTACTTTTGTTATTATTATTAAAGAAAATTAGATGTAAAATTTAGTGATGTGTGAAACCTGAATCTTTCTATTATGTTTGCATTTAAATAATATATGAATTGCTAAAATTTATTTGTATTCTTGTTAATATTTTCAATATAATGAAATTTGTTTCTGCTTGCTGTTTTAATAATAAAAAATATAAATTTGATTTACTATTTTATAAAAGTAGTTAATTGTAGTAAGATTATTCACATATTTATGATATAAAAGCATTCTTCAAGGAGACTTGTGTTTTTTCTTTATATATTCTCATGATTATTAACAATTGTACTATAAATCTGAACTTGTTATTGCACTCTTCTTCCTCACTATTATTTTCAATTTGCCTTTACACAATAATTTTGAAGAAAATCTGAAATAATATATATTTTATGTTTCCCTAGTAAATAAAATATTGTTCATTGAAACTACACAGAATGATTTTTCATATTTTTGGAATTTTTTATCTAAATGAAGTGTTACTTTGCTAATTTATTATTAAATTTGGCTGAAGAGCATAGGCATGATGTTCCTATGTGTAATGCACTCAGAGATAAATATATAGATAAATAAATAGATGGATGGATGGATGGATAGATAGATAGATAGATAGATAGATAGATAGATAGATAGATAGATAGATAGATAGATAGATAGATAGATAGATAGACGGACGGACGGACGGACGGACGGACAGACAGACAGACAGACAGACACAGACAGACAGATAGATAGATAGATAGATAGATAGCGAGATAGATAGATAGATAGATAGATAGATAGATAGATAGATAGATAGATAGATAGATAGATAGATAGACAGATAGACAGATAGACAGATAGATAGATAGATAGATAGATAGATAGATAGATAGATAGATAGATAGATAGATAGATAGATAGATAGATGGGTGGGTATGGAAATAAATAGATAGACAGACAGATGGTGATTATATAGGTAAATAAGCAGATCGATAGTTAGAATTTTTAGATAGATAGATAGTAGATAAAAATATAGTTCGATGTTCAAATCTGAAGACTGTTAAAGAACTTTATTTTTTCTATTTACACAAGTTATAATCTTTTAATAGACATTTTAGAAGAATATAATGTAAAAGATTTGCTTCTTATGTTGCCTGGAGATGAAGATAAAAATGGTGTAATTGTTTCTTTGGAAAGGCTTCATTCCTCCTACAAAATACCACTATCTTCCTTAGCAGTGGGACAATTAGCATCTGGACTAAAGTCGTTGTTTCCATTATCTGGTAATATTGTATTTTATTAAAAATATATATTTATTTAATGAAAAATAGATGCCATTAACTAAATAATGTTAACATTGTCCAATGGTCACAACCATTCTAACAGAAAAATGCCGATTTTCACACTTTCTGTTTTATTGTATAAATTCTTCAACATGCGCTACTATATATATATATTGTGCCCTTATCTGTAGGTCATAATAAGGTAGAAAGGTCAATTATTAAAAAATTTTAAATTTTAAGTTATATTTGTATGATATATAAATAATAATAGGATAATTAAATTTTATAGTACAATTTTAAGCTGAAAATACCTGGTATATAACAGTGTAATAAATTATTTTAAAAGAAAACCAGTTAAATAAAGCTTAATAATATCCTTGCTTATGGTTGTAAAAGCTGGCCATATAAAATAACACAGCTATCAATAGTTAAAATTATATTAATAATTTGAATATAATATTTTAAAACTAATAAATTAAATAAATGCTATCTGTAGTGTATAATTATATTTAATAGTCAAAATTAATAAAGTATAGTTTAAAATAAACTTTAGGATGGTGAGAATTATATTTAGTTCTACAAGTTTCAATTATTTTCCAAATTTTTTATAAAATATATCAGTTTTGGTAATTTAGACCGAGACGTAAATAAAAAATCATTTGATAAAAGTAGTAAACACGTGACCGTATATTATATACCTTCACACACACGCTTGTTAAAATAATAATAAAAGTTTGTGAATTTAAAACTAAATATAATTGCCATCGATACTTAAAGTGAAAGTTTAAATGTTAAATGTTATTTTAATAATTATTTTAAAAGTTTAAATAATTTTGATGAAACTAAAATTGAATTTAAAAGTACTAGTCTAAATAATATTTGAGACATTATGTCATCAATTCTTTAATTTTAAAAGTCTAGTATGTTATAAAACTAAAATGTGTAAATCTGTTCGCGCTAAAAAGTCATTAACCAATCAACGGAGGTAAATTAGCAGACAAAAATATAGGAATTATACAGAGCGGGGAGAAGGAATGTGTAAGTGAAAGAGAAAGTAACACATTTTTATAGCTGATAACACCGTAGCTGGAAAAGTGATATAAATTTAAAATTTTGTATTTATTTTAAAAAAGTTCTTCTGTAACATATAATATATTTTGACTGTATCGATATGGATTGCTAATTTTAAAAGTTATCTTACCAGGGAAATTTATTCGAATTTAACCAAAAAACCTACAGTAGAGATGGAAGTACAAGGAAAAATACCTAAATTTATTACCGAAAGAAAAATATTTGGAAATTGTCTTAATACAACTTTAATTATGCTCAACCAGAAACTGATTGTTATAACTCAAAGAAATATAAATGAGACGTTATATGAAAATTTAAAAGAGAAGTTACATGCCGTCAGGAAAATATTATGACGCAAAATTTATAAGGCTACTTTAAAGTTATGTTATACTTCTCTATGAAAAATTTAATATGCGTTTTTTATTATAAAGAAAAATAATGATGAAGAAAAAAGGTTGATCTTTTAAAGGAAAACATTATTAAAAATATAGTACAAGAATTTTGAAATAAAGAAAAGTAAAGAAAAATATGAAAGTGCTGTTATGTATTTTATAGAAAAGGAGCCGAAAACTTTATCTAATTTAAAAATATTATAAAGTATTAAATGAAAAAAATGCTTGAGCTTAAAAGAAATATAAAATTAAATGACTTAATGAAAAATGGATCCATGGAAACAGAAAATTTTATTGAAGATTTAAATAAAAATACGTACAAGATGCATCGGGTAAAGTCGCGCGGGAAAATATTAGCAGACAAGAGTAAAAGAGAATGCCATGAATTAATAATTGTATACAATATTGTGAAAACCCAGGATTGTCGTCTATGAAGATTTATTAAACAGAGCTATTGTTTTACTTTAAAATAGAACATTAAGTGACTAAAAGAAGAAATAAAATATTTTTTTTTTAGCTTAAATATGAACGGTTCAAGAAAATCTGGTGAAGAAGTATCGTAAATATAATTTAAATATTTTTTTTACTGATTATATTTAAAATATAAAATGCTATATTAGATTAGGGAAAACATATAAACATAAATTTAATAATAATGAGATTTAAATATAATAGCTTAATAGAATGATAGAAATATTGTTTTAAAAATAAAAAGTATGTATGAAAGTTTTAATATCTACAAGAATTAATGGAATGGTGAAGCCTACAGAACACGATCGAGAAGATCAAGATCGTTTTGGTAATTTTGGTATTTATTCATAATGCATAATGTATTTTTTCAGATCATCTATTGATTAAGAATGATGTGTGAAAGTTTTAAAATTATAAGTACACATTTTATACAACATTAAAACATATTCTGAGATAAGAATAATTTTAAATATGCATGCAATAAGTTATTTTAAGTATAATTAATAGTATAAGTTGTCAAAACAATTGTGTGATTCTTTTGAACTTTCATGTAACAAAGTATTAGATATTTTAAAATAGTTTGTATATGATAAATATACGAGAAAAGTAGTAAAAGATTTTCTTAGAGAACAGCTGTATAGTTTTTGAAATAAAATGAATTTTATTATTGTTAGAAATGTAGATAAGAATTTGTCGATGTACTGTATAGAAAAATCTAGAGAAATAAGATCGGATAGTGACTTGGTAGTACTAGTGTAGAGGAAACCAAGATGATGTTTTGCTAAGAAATAAGAAAAATAAAATATTTGGATCATAGTTAGTTTGTGTGAATTCAGTATAGCTAACTAAGCCCTATCACTGAACACATATATATATTTTGGACAGTGTCTTTACGTATCTTGTAAACTCTTTGATGTTATATAAAGCTGAAGAAATAGCTTTAGCATCACTCCTATAATAGAGGTGGGTAGACAGACAAAGGTCGCTCCTCTATAGTGTCTTTGAATTCACTGTGCCATTATTGTCAAGGTTTATGACGGATAATATTCTAGTTATTTTGATCCTGTGCATCTATTTTCGCTATCCTTGTTTCGTGAATCTGCATCGTCAGAAAGATATTTATACAGAAATAATGCATAAAATAGAACTGAGGGTATGTTATCGTTAAGTAAGAATAGTTTATTTACTGGAATGTGTTAGAATTATGTAATTTTAAAAGTGAAAGTGAAAAAATCATAAAGAGAGAAAGAATCATATAATACAGTTTAAAACCAATTTGGAAAACGAATATAAGATTTTAAAAGAGAAATCTAAAACAAAGTTGTTTTTTTTTTTTTTTAAGTGATAATAAAATATGAATATTTTATAATAATATTTAGAAAATGAATATTGCATGTTTGTTAAGAAAATAATTCAGTAATGTGTAATAGACACATATATTTGTGCATGGTGTGTTAATGATTGTAATTACCATCCGAAGCAAGGCTTGAATGAGTATATTAGATTAAGAAGCATTGTATAGTGAACAATAAAAGTAATATAAAATGTAGAAGAATGTTTTTGAATCTGTAGGATTCCATATAACTAATATAAAATTAGAGTTTTATGATTTTGTAGAATGTTTACTACGAATGTAATTTTATAAAAATATAATTTTAAAAAATAGTAGGGATATAAAGTATTAGTGATAATAATAAATAAATACATTTTGTAACAAGTTAAACTAAAATAAGAAATCCAATAATAATAATACTGTACTTTTTTTAAGTATTTAAAAGAAAAGAATTAACTAGTAAAATAAGTAGAAGTTTGGTTTTATTGTATAAACTAGTAAAATAATTTTGTGATAGGAGAGTAAGGATATCCAATGTACATAATGTAAAATAGTGTTATTTGTTTTTGTTATTAATAAACTTTGTTGTAAATTTATTATAAAGCTTTGTGTCTTCGTTATTATTTCTCCACATGGATGCATGATATCACAATACACATTTATAATTGAAACAGACACGTAGTTTTGCACAAAATAGGTAAACATAAAAGTGTTATAATAATTTTGAAAATTTATTTGGATGATAAAATTAAAAGATCATAATTATATCATTTATTGGTCATAAGTTGGTTGCCACAATATTAGAATAAATTATATGCTAATGTTACCACACGTATTTTGTTGTCGGATTATTAAAATACTACCACGTACGTAATTATTTATTTCATTTAGGAAGTAATAAGATTATATTATATTATTATTATTATTATTATTATTATTATTATTTATTATTGTTAGTTGCTGTGTAGTGAATTATGACATAAAATTCCCTTTTCATAGTTTACTACCGTAATTTTAAATCAGTTAGAGTACAATTTATGAACCTGAGATTTGATTTTATTTTATTTATTCTATTTATTTACTTAATCTTATTTAATTGAGCTAGATTATTATTACAAAGAATATTAAGACATGATTATTATTTTAATCATAGTGAAAAGAGCTTAGAAAGTCGTAAGAATACTATGAGTTAGTTATTTAGTATAGTAAAAGGGGGAATAGTGTTCTTATGCCATTGAGATAGTATCATGTGGATAATATCTCAATGTAGTCTGTCTCGTTCTCCGTGTCGTCACTCCATGTCTCATGAAAATAATAAATATTTATTAATTCATTTACAAATATAACTGTATTTGTATTTTAAAAGTTAGAACCAGTAATCATTTTAATTAATGCTGGATATTTCATTTATTCATTTGTGAAACTGAGCTAGAACCCGGAATATATATTTAAACAGTATATAAAATTTTATGGAGAGGACGTGGACGGAGGAGGAGGGCAGAATACATATAAGGTTTTTTATTGTTTTCGTTTTTATCAGTGCTTCCTTCCCATCAACTCTACTAGATTTCCACTATTCATTTGCACAAAAAGTCAGAATACATTATCTTATTATGTATACACTCCAAAGTCACTTTACACATGTACACATACATAATGACTCAGAACACACATATATATATATATATATATGGTCACATATAATAGTACATGCATTATTTCAAAGGGTTCAATGATTATCCACGAGTTAGATGGCATAATTAATACTTTGTGGTTACACATCTTCATTAGTAAATTTTAAAGTTTCTTATACAGATCACTGTATGAATATGTAGTAAAACCTGATGCTTCTGGATAACAGCATTTACTAACATAAATAAATAATTGTAGATGGTAAATCTAGTTATTTCCTTTGGTGATTGATGATGATTATGCCGGCAGGTCTATTTTGACCATTACATAGTGTGCATTTGTTTTATTTTTGACTTTTCAAAGTGGGACTTGGATATACTAATCCTGTAAGATGAATTACAATTTTAGCATGAATATATCAGTCCTTTGAGAGAAAAGAATTAAGTTTTAGCATACATATACCAACCCTGAGAAAAAAATTTCAATTAAATTTTGAAGTTTGGTATGACCACCATGAGAGCAAAATGTATTTTACATTTGGCAAGGCAATATTTACTCTCAAATTTTTCTTGTCACAATTTAATAGAAAAACCATATTTGAGAGACAAGATAACTAATACTTTAAAAGATTGCATAAGATAACAGCATAATGATAATGGAAATGCTATCAGAAACAGTAACATTGTGGGAGGTTGAATATATGTAAAGTGAGGACTCATTCATGAAAGTCAAAGCAAAAAGAATTTTTTATTTTATAAATGTGTATGCGAGAGGATGAACAGCTATAACTTAGAGAGGGTATGCTACTATTGCAGGTTTGAAAAATTGATAAGAAATGATAGAAGTTATTATAACATGGAATAAACACAGTAAAAATAATACAAGCAGTTTTAGGAAAGGTCAACAAGAAATAACAGCTAATTATCAAAAAAATATAAAAAGATAAAGTTAAGAATAATGAAAATGATATTGATATCATTGAAGAGCAGAAACAAAACAATAAAAAATAATTTATGGTGAAGATGATAAAGAAAGGGTAGGTGAAATAGATAAACAAACAAATGAAAATGCTAGTGTAGCTGAAGAGACAAAAGATATGTCAGATGGACAAAAGATTATTGTGATGCTATATAGGTAAAAATTCAATATCAGATGCTCATAAAAGCATATGCAGAAGACATTTTAGAAAATGAAGTGGTTGAAGATTTTACATTGGAAAGTTTAATGGAACCTGAAGAGAAGAGTCATCATAATAGAAAATATTTTAAATACAAGTATATTTTACATACATGGAACCTAGATATAATATAAGGGATTCAAATACAAACTTCATGCTCCCTTCATTCATGCACTCTATCTTATCCAACCAATACACATATCACACATGTGAAAAAGATAAATAATATTTGTACTTCATGTTGAACCCACATTCATCAGTTGGATCAGGTCATCATCTCCCATATATATAATCAGTGCTGTATTTATATTAAGTTAGAAAATTTTTACACTTTAATGAACAAACTTCAATCTACTCCACTCTCCAACTTTTCAGCCATCCATAATATCATTCAAAATCTGATGATGAAATGCTAAAATTTTTTGTTAATGCCAATATTACTGTCATGTCCATGTTGATCTAATGTCACTCTGACCCTTCATGTATAGGACTTTGTGCATTTAAATACACAAAAGAAGAATTGGCTGAATACAGATTGAATTTGTACTATTTTAAATACAAGTATATTTTATATATCTGGAGTCTAGCTGCAATATAAGGGATATGAACACAATCTTTTAAGATCCCTTTAGCCATTCATTCTATTTTATAGAACTGATATACATTATCACATACTTGTGGTCATGTGTATCAGTTATATGAAATAGGATGGATGGCTAAAGGGACCTAAATGTCTGTGTTCAGATCTCTATATTTCATGTAGAATCCAGATATTTAAAATATACTTGTATTCAAAATATTACAAATTCAGCCTGTATCTTGGCCCATTTCTCTTTTGTGTAGTTATATATATGAGGGGTCAGAGTGATTTAAGGTCAATAGGTGCATGACTATAATATTGGCATAAACAAGGGATTTGGGCATTCCTTTATCAAAATTTCAATGATATGGTTGCCAGAAGAGTTGGAGAGTGGAATAGATTGAAGTCTGTCCAATAAAGTGTGAAAATTTTATATTTCAATATAAACCAAGCACTGATTATATATATAAGTATGGGAATTGATGATCTAGACCAATTGATGAGTTTGGGTTTATCATGAAATATGTATATTGTAGATCACTTATCTCTTTCACATGTGTATGATAATGTATATCAGTTGTATTATATAGAGTGGTGGCTGAAGGGAACTGAAAATCTGCATTCATATCCCTATTATAATTAGACTCCGGATATGTAAAATATACTTGTGCTTAAAATATTACAAATCCAGTCTGTACTCTGTCCATACCTCTTTTTCATATTTAAATTGGCATGATCTCATACATGAGGAGTCAGAATGACATAAGGTCAACATGAGAACAACAATAATATTGGCATTAACAAGAGGTTTTGGTATTCCATCATCAGATTTTTAATGATGTGGATGAGTGAAGAGTTGGAGGGTGGAGTAGGTTGAATCCTGTCTATTAAAGTGTGAAAATTTGCTATCTTACTATCCTAATATAAAGTGAATACTGATTATATATATAAATAAATGGGTGGGATATGGTAATCTGGACTAATTGTTGAGTGCTGGTTCAGCATAAAGAATGTATTTGGAGATCATTTATCTTTTCACATGTGTGTTGTCATGGTTGTGTGAGGTATATGGGATGGCTGAAGAGGGCTTGAAATCCTGTGTTCAAATCTCTTACATTAAAAAATAATAAAGATAACAATCAAAAGCATGAAAAACATTTTTAGAAGTTTTAATAAATGATAATTTACAGAAAGATATACTTAATGCAATACTGGCATCCCAAAAGGCAAGAACAAAACCTAATATGAAAAGGGGATTCATAATATATGCAGACAAGTGACTAGAAACATTGTATAAACATGAAATCACAAAAGAAAAAAAGAGATTACTAGGAAATTGATCTTGGTAGAGATGATACAACTGCTTATTGCAAAGAGGCAATTAAAAAATTGGAACACATGAGTTAGATCCTAGTGATGTGTAATGTGACCTTAATATTCATGATCAATATATTGTACTAGTCGAAAAACCCATCAAAAGAACTGCAAGTCAGATTCAAACTCAGCTGAACCAAAACTGAATCCAAACCCAACTCAACAGCTTATATTAGTAGAAATCTAAATCGACGGCACAGTGCTATGCATCAAGAAACTAGCTCAATGGTTGGTGAGAATCAGAGACTCCTGAACTGACATTAATATCTGATAATAAACTGTCTAAAATAATTTTAAATCGAATCATATGTATATGTTCAGGTTGCCAACACAGACAGTGAGTATTAACATTAAAATAATTATAAAAGAATTAAGAACTAAGAAACCAAGTGTGTTTAGAAAATATTTAATAATAATAATTTGTTTTGTTTGAATTTTAAATAATGATTATATTAATCACCTCTAGCCTTTAACAAAATTTATAATTATAATAAGAGTGGCTGTCCTTATTATATGCCAATGAATATTTCGCAATATTTGAAAATCTATGTCTATGCTCCCAACAAGGAATAAAAGGCAGATAAAGATATTCATTAGTAAAGGAAATTTTTACTCTAATTTTATACGAAAGAATGTGATATTTTTTTTCACATTCACAAATCCATTCATGAAAAGCAAGATACATATTTTAAGGCATAACTTTAATCTTTATTGGAAAACTTATTTACTGAGAATTTGTTGGACTTTAATTTAAATCACTTCATCATGATTTACGAGCATCAGAGTGGGCTTTACTGGAACAGAGAGGTAACGGTGCTGATGAAATATGAGCTATAAAGTGAAATTGAAAGACGATAGCTAGTCGATAATCGAAGTCCTGTGGTGGCTTGCATCTGACAAGTCTTATGCCCTTTGACTAATATGAACAGGAGAGGAAGTGCTTTCTTCCTCGATAATTTAAAATAACAGAAATATTATCACTGACCAGCCTAACAGAGTGGAAGATTGCCCTACATCAGCAACGTTCGAAGATGATGACTTGATAGTCATCGTTGGAAAAATAAAACCCAATTATAGAATGCTCTACATGATGACTTGATCAATTTAATCAAAGTCAAATGAGCTTTTAACTAAAATTATTTAAAGTATTTGTAAATCATATTAATTATGCCCCAATCATCGTGCCCTTCCTGAATCTTAATAGAAAATAAAAAAGTTGAATTAGAATATATTTGATTCCTTTATCGGTCCTTTGCAAAAAAACATTTTAAGATTATATATGAATAAATAAATAAATATTAGTGAAACGAGAAAATAGTGGTGGCATAGGTTAGAAACGGAGCTAAGAATTTATTATTAGCCAATGATAAAATAACAAGCATTTAATAATTTCTTTTGACTCGATGATTGATCGAACTGTATAAATCTAGTTCTAATGGGTGAGAATTGACTATCAGAATTAATCTTATATTACTTGTATAAGGCAAAGGAAACGAAGGAGATCATTGAGTTGAAGAATTATTGGCATATAATTAAAAATAACATTAATAAATTACGCAAAATATATATATAATATAGTAAATGAACCACCATCGTGAGAAAGTTAAGTTAAATTTAAAGACTAGAAGTTGAGAGAATTACGAAATAATAGCATAAATAAAAGTTTACGAAGAGATTATTACACAGAGATTATTACATTTATAGAATGAAAAGAACTCTTAAAGGGAGTGTAAAGTAAAGTTCGGAACTGGCCAGAAAGTTTAAGGTTCATTATGGAAATATATTACCCATTTCTTCCAGGCTGGATCCTTAGGTTACACATCCAAGTTGGTAAAAAATGTAGTCACCATTTGATTGATTTCTTGAACAGCATTTTATTTGATTTTGGCAGCCTGATTTGTCGGAAAGAATTTAGCAGCTTCATTGAAGATTCTCAAAGGGCTTCAGGAACCGTAGCCAGATTCCTGATGTTCTAGCTCTTCACCATAATCTAAACACTATTTAAATTCATGATTTAAAATGCATAGAGGCTACTGCACTTCTCTACAACAAAGATGGCTTCTTCTCTAAACTTTTCAGAGCTATATATACTGTCCTCTGATGCCTTCAGGCTAGTGCTTCTTTCATTATCAATGTTTTTAGATTTACTGGTTGTTTTTAGATACATTCCTTCGATAAGGCTTTCAAACTCATTAACTTGAATTCATTTTCTAATTAGAAAATGAATTCTTAAAATCAGAAAATGATTTTAATTAGGAAATCCTTATCTTTTTTTCTAATTAATAAAACTTTAACTATTGTTTTTGGAAAGGGAAAATCTGAAAGCTTATCGAAAGAATGTAGCTTTTAATCATTAAAACTTTAACAAATTATTTAAAAATAAAATCAAACATTCCTGATGCAATGAAACTTTCAAACAATTATATATATTTAAATATTTACAAATATATACGCACAATCCATGCAGTTGTAATATATATAAATTCATGAATAATTTTATCATGAATTTATTAATAGAATTGATCAATTTAAATCTGAAAGAATTAATTTTAATACACATTTATAAAATAAGTTTCCTTTATGGAAATTAGTGTGGATTGAACGTATAAAGCCTCATTGCATTGGAAATTTAAGGTTAGTACCAGGGTTTGAAGTGGGATTATGGCTAGATGTCATGAAGCTAGGATCAAACTCAGATCTGACTGCTTCAATATGGACTATGATGTATTAATTAAAGAATGCAGATTGATAGAAGATTCAAGAGATTAGGTGCCAGAAAAATATCATTTGGAAAAAAGGGATATCCCTAATGGTAACAAATATAGATAACTCCATTAGCGTTATGGAAAAAATGATGAGCATACTAAACATCAAATTAATTGAGATATTAGTACTACAAAATTTTGTATAGTTAGGGGATTGTCTGATTGAGAAATAGGAAGTAATGCAAATGACATTGATAATGAGATAGATGGAAAAGTTGTCAAACAAAATGTCAAATTGACTAATGATGATATTGAAAAATAAATTTGTAAAGCAATAATTGACTAAATTGTACTATCATCTTGTGAAACAAATGGCTGATGAAGAAAAGCATACAAATTTAACAAAAAGTAAAGATTGTCAGAATATGGCAAATAAATAATTATTAAAACAAAACTATTCTGGAAAATGAAATCCAAAACAAAAAAAAAAATGTCTGACAAATGTTATAAAATGAATCCATCAGATAAATCTAGAAGAAAAAAACAAGCCTTATAAATGTTAACCAAAGGAAATATGGAAATAAAATACTAACAACATAACTCACAAGAGCAATTGTATTTATATATTGGATTATTTCCAC
The DNA here is from genome assembly GCA_028023455.1 of Epiperipatus broadwayi. Lineage (NCBI taxonomy): Eukaryota > Metazoa > Onychophora > Udeonychophora > Euonychophora > Peripatidae > Epiperipatus > Epiperipatus broadwayi. The sequence goes on from JAQFVV010000271.1 coordinate 598,727, forward strand.
CATCTAATATCATGTATTGAATGTCTTTAAAAGAATTAACTTTATTTAAATATTCCAATTACATTCAAGTGTTAGCAACTGCATAAAGATTAGTATATGCACAATGTTTCAAGAGGTATTATTATTCTTTCTTGTTCAGGTGTCGCTGGCATGACCCATGACAGTACTAGTATGAGAATTGAACCTGGATCCTGAGATTCTTGAATATTGAATTTTAAGGTAATGTTATAATCAGTTGTTTAGAGTGTTACCTTATAATTAAATATTCAAGAATCTAAGAGCTCAGTTTTGATTAACATGTTAGTATTGTCACCAATCAGACAGCAACACCTGAAGAAGAGAGGAGAATAATATATTTCAAGACATTGTGCATATACTAACATGTATGATACTACTAACAATTGAATATAGTTGGAATATTTAAATAAATTATTTAAAAAAAAAAAAACATTCAATACTTAATATTAGATAATGGAAATAATCCAATATAAAAACAGCTAAAATTCCATAATCACAAATCTTCAGAAAAACTTATAGGGTTTAAAATAATTACAAAGGCATGGTTGAAGAAAGGCAATCAAAAACTCTATTCTACCATCCAAAGAAGAAAATAAATCATAGATCTGATAAATTTATGTTTGTATGACAATTAAAAAGAATTGTTGGATGTGTTTTTTTTTTAATAACATCTGAAGAAAAGGTGGCAGATTTTGGGAAAACAGATATTGTTTAAAGGAATATTTAAATTAGTTTTTTTTTAAGTGTCATAGCATCGGCCGGGACACGAACCCGCAACCCGGGCAACTGCCTGCAAGTGCAAGGCAGTCGCGCTGACCTCTCGACCACCAATGCAAGACTTGTAGTAAAGAAAAAGAAGAAATTTTTTGGAAAAAAAAATTTACTTGTTAGTTTAAATTTTTTTTTTTGTTTTGTTTTGTTCCTCCAATGGAGGGATATTGAAATGGAATTATTCCATTTTAATTATTATTTTTAAGTAGTTTGTAAAAGTGGCAAAGACTAGTCATTATACTAGCAAATTTAAAAGAGAATACAACCAACTAAAGGATAATAATTTGGTTCCGGTCTAAAAATAGCTTTAAAAAAATTCCATTTTCTGTTAAGTTCAAAGACCAATAATTAGCTAATTAATTTGAAATTGTACAGGTTGAAGTTTTTATTTTTAATTAAGATAATATATAATTAAAATCAAAAGTTGTTTAGTACTAATTATCAGTTAGTAGTGGAAAACTAAGAGATTTAATATGTTAATCTATAAAGTGTTAAAATGTAGATTATCTTACTGTGAATATCGCAATTAGTCCCAAAAATAAAATTTATCGTCTTTTTTTTCGCCTTGTTAATTAAAATTTCATAAGATAAGAACAGTGTATAAATAAATAAAATTGGTGCATTGCTTTCTTATTTTTTTCAAATTTGTTTGCTGGTGTCCATCCATCTAAATGAAATTGCTGATTGATGTGATAAGATTAAAACTTTCTAGCATAAGTGGGAAGCTTTCCTAGTGTAGGCTATTTTACCCCAAATCCTACCTAGGTATGGTCTATGCATTATATATGCTTCTACAAACTCCAAAACAGAATTAATAGAAGCCCTGATCATGACAAAATAAATCTGAAGTATAGAAACCTGATTGTTCCTTAACCATGGTAAATGAAAATTCTCTTGATCACAGATTTAAGTTGCAATTATAATTTTTTTCTAAATATGAACTCACATTACTTAGTGAATGAAATAAAATAATGCTTCACAATACTCTTTACTTGAATGAAAACGAAGATATCTATAAAGTTATTTGTATTTATAATTTTTTTTGGAACATATTTAAAGACTTTCTCGGGTAATTTTTTTTTTAAATTTATATGATCTATATATTCAGTTTCTTCCATAGCGTAAGCTTGTGGTTAAACACCTGTAGAGGTCCCTACTATCGCATTTTACACGCATATTCCCGAGGTTACAGCCTCAGTAAATATTACTTACATATCATTTTTTCTTCTTTTTTTTTTAAATTTTTTTTAAATTATTGAAATATTATAAAAACTTTTTTTATTTTTTAAAAATTTTTTTTGAAAAAATTTAATTTTTTTTTTTTACCATGTTTTTTTTAAAAAAATTTTTTATATTATAATAAAGTATTTTAAAATTTTTGGTGTTGAGGGGTAATTAAATTAAAATAAATTTTTTTTTTTTTTTTAAATTAATTATGGGGGTAAAAGGGGGGGGAAGGAAAGAAGATTGAAGCTTATCCAAGATTTGCTATCTTTATATAACTGAGTAGTCATTGTATATATGTATGGGAGAGGGTGATCAGGACCAATTGATGAGTGCTGTTGCAAGAAGTACATATACTGGAGATCATTTAGCTTTCTCACATTTATGTGGTTATCTGTATCAGTTTTATAAAATAGACTGGATATTTCTGGGGAGATTGAAAGTCTAAGTTCATACCCCTTATACACTTGGGTCTCTTTTTATGCGGACTTATTTAACATGATTTTGAAGTTATGTGATTCGTGTTTCACCGGAAGTGGATTTCCGATAATGCGCTATTACTTTAAATAATAAATTTCATGCACTTATGTTATATTGAAAGTAATAGCACTGTAACGTTTATTTACGTTGCAAATATATTGGCATTGGGTAAAAGCTAAAAAAAATAAAAGTAAATTTAGATTTTTTTTTGACTAATTTTTTTTTAAAAAAAAAAATAACGTACAATGAAAGTTAAATTATTCTTTTTTTTTTTTTTATGTAATTAGATATAAAAGTTAGAATTGGAGAGAACAAAAGACAAACTTACCAATCTAGATAAGAGAAAGTAAAAATATTTCAACTAATTAAAGATGGCAGAATTATGCTGAAAAAAATAGAGACTTTGTAACATAAATTTTGTAAAGAAGATATAAGATTATCAACGGATATTTTGACAAACAAAAGATATGCGCAGAAGTCGGAAAACTGGGCCTCTAGAGAGTATAAAAGGCAAAGATCAGTTTGAAGAATGTCTTGGTTTAGTTGATATTCTTTTGGTTGGTTTTGGATTAGAGAATCCAGACCACTCTACGATGAAAAAGTTATTCATACGAGAGTAGACAGGAGCTTTAGCTGACATCATTACCGATGGACACCAGAGAAGCTTATGCGACTAGCCTATGGAACCAGCACCAAGATCAACTAATAATCAAAGGCCGTGAGCTCAATTCAACCCCGAAAAACTATGCATAGTTATCTACAACCTTCATGAATTAATTCACAAAACTTACCGGTAAGTCCTGATTGTGACAAAATTAAGTGTTTGCAAACAAGTCTTAAAATAATCCCGATAGAGACTTTCATTTTTTCTGTACAAGAGACTTTTGTTTATACCAGAACTTTTTAATTAATTATTTTATTTTATTGATTGCATCTTATTTGAATTAATATGTGTTCTCTCTGATTTACTTGATTAGGAATTCTCATTTTAACTTAAACAGATTTTTAATCTGTTATAATAATAAAAATATTTCTAATATCAATTTTCATTTGTCCGTTATTAATAATAGTTATTATTTTTTATTATTAAATCTATTAGTAGTTTAATAAAATTTAAAAATGTAATTTACCTTTGCCAATATGTTTGAATAAGCCCAGGAATAATAATCTTAAGAAAATAATTCTCGTTACGGTATGATGCAATACCGATTAGTTTAAAAGTATTTTTTTTTATTTGTGAGATGTTATATGACGATTTCAGTGAATTCTTAGGAATTCTGGCAACCAGATGAAATAAATTAAAAGCTGATTTCGTCAATAGCACAATTCTCAACAATTAATAGGCCAAGTTGATCAGGAAATATAGCTATGTTTTTAGAATAGAAATATAACTTTCTTCTTTTTTGACATAGCTTGATCAACTCACGCGCAGTTTATATTAGAGTGTAAAGGCCTAGCAAAACGGAAAACGTTATAGCACATTATTGGAATTCGACTTTCATCTTAGTAATTTCAATATTTTCAGTGCTCTATAATAGTAAGATTTTATGCAATAATGAAATTAAAATCATGATTTCCACATTTTATGTATACACATATTAAATTTTACAAGATTATAATGTAAATTTGTTCAAACGTTGTGCGTGTTAATTTTGCATTTTAAATCACATTCTGTTTTTGCTTTTTAAAAAAGAACGTAATCAATTATTATTTTCTTATTAATGACACTAATCATTAATGTGCTCTTAAATTCCAACAAGAGCTAAATGGTTGTATGTCTGAATATCACGAGCTTCGTAAACAATTAATAAAATCATCGTCTCAAAGATTAATTACTAATTACGTTGTCACCAGAAAATTATAATAATTAAAACATGTATAAAAAAATGTAAATTGCTGTACTGTAAATTATGCATAAAAATATATTATTTGAATAAAATTAAATATTATAGTTAAAAAAAGTTTGTCTTGTATCAATTTTTTTCAAATTTGAAATTTTTTATTAGTCATATTTTATTTCCTTATTTTTTTTTTTGCATGAATTTTAAAGTAATTTTACATTGGTGCTTTGTTTTTACATGAGTTTTGAAAAATCACAGATGGCATCCCCCCTTTTTCAATGTAAGTTACGTCTATTTTTGCGTGATTTCATTTGCGCGTGTTTTCTTAGGTACCTATCTATCGTGTAAAACGAGACCCAGGTGTAATTGTATTTAGTTTAGTATAGACAATATACATATTATTTAATCCTTATATATATATATATATTGTAACCATATATTTTAGTATAAAATATAATAATTGATGTAACTGGTATAAAAATTTCTCTGTCTTCTTTTGGTGATTTGATTGGCTTGATTTGCACTTTGAACAGATTACTCTCTTATATTCAAAATAATTTATTAGAGAGAATGGGTAATATTTTGCCTTACTTGTTGTCTATATTATTTTAATAAATTTAAATTGCTTCTTTCCATATACTAATTCATATCAAAATGTTTAACTTTTTAAAAAAATTTTGACAACACATTAAATTTGGTAAAATATTATTAAAAATAATATTAATTTTTATTTGTTTAAAATGGTCTTAAAAATTATTTCCATTGAATTAAAAAAAAAACCATTTGTTCAACTAAATTTAATTATTAAAAATAAATACAGTAATTACGTATGCGTTTCAATGTAAAAAAGAAAGGAGCGCGAATTTAAAAAAAGATCGTCTGATAGTTTGCTTTTGGGAGGGAGAAAGAAAAGAAAATGGTAAAAAGGCAAATGGTGTAAATATGATAAGCTTATTTTAAAATAGTTAACAAGTAAACGGATTACCACAAAGTTTTCTATAAACGTAAAAATAACATAGTGGTATTTAATAATAAGATGAATTGCTAAATTTAAAAGTCTGTTCAAGTCGGCTAGCCAGGTGGATCAAATCGCCAGTAATAATTTTCCAATATTACATTTGAAATATGTCGGAGCTTTCCAGTTTAGAAGCAGAATTAATTACAAGATTTTGGTATGTTTTAAAATATTTATTATTCTACAATTTGGAAAAATTAAATAAGTATTTTAATTACAGAAGTTTTATAAATATGAAAATTTGCTTTTTAAAAAAAGAAGAAGTTTAAATTAAAGTAAAATGTTAAAGTTATTAACATAGTTTAATATTTCCGTTTATAATTTTAATAAAAAATATAGTATTGATTGATATTTAACTTTGCAATGCCAGTAATATATTTGCTAGTTAATTTGTTTACCATTTGGATAATAAAAACAGTCTTCAAATAATTAATCAAAGCTATTTTATAATTTTATCGTCAATTTGAAATGATTAAATTAATTGCTATAATTAGTATTCCTAGATTTAAGCATGGATAAATAAATATTAGCATGGATGTGATAAACTTGGAACAGTTTTAATAGAGAAATGTAGAAATTAATAACTTATGAAAAAACATTTTCATTTAAACTCTGCGTGTCATGTTTTGGAATTGTTTCATGTTTATGGAGCCACGTAAAATCGTTAATCTAATAGTGCTTATAATAACTAATACAAATGGATAAAATTACATGTATGGAATTCAACTATAATTGTAGCTATTACTTCGTATATTTATTGTTCGGCACATCGTACATGGATTTCACGGATCATATTTGTAGTTATAAAATGATATACAATTTAATTTGTGATACACACACCTGCTAGAATTCATGTATTGAACTATAATATGCTATACATTTAATTTATATCACACACATACCTGTTAGATTTTATGTATTTGATGAATAATGCATTACTTTAATTTTATCGTTAGATGAACTTGCATGTGAAGTTCATAAGTTATATTTTATTAAGTTTAAATTAATAGGGGTTGAATAAAATACTTATTCAAGAGAATAGCGCTTGAGAAAAAGCTTGAAAAGTACTAAATGAATTTATGAGATGTATCAATTTTATGAGGTATTTTGTGAGTCTTTCCAGATTTCTATTCCTATACTAATATTACTTATATTATATTACATATATTTTATCTTAAGCAAGATAAGTTAGTACATTAGTTGTCCTGATTAGCGTAACATTTTATTATGCAAGAACCCACATTTGCTAAAGTGTTAGTGTTTTCTGAATGGTCAGAATAACTGAGGAGGATGATTTTGCACTTTAATGTGAAGTAAATAGTAATGTTGTTTTATAATGTTAAAGGGCATTAATCTGTGCCGGTGGTTAATCCGCAGATTACTTAATTGCCATTTTTTGTATTTTACACTCATTCCTGTGCTGGTGATTAATCCGCGGAATTGTGTAATTATACTTATTACTTTATGATGGTGTATAAATCCACAAAGCGTTTAGTGTTATTTAATTCCTATGTGTAGATGAATGCATCCACAGGAATATGGTTTTACTTCATAGATATAAGTTGGGCAAAGTATTTTAGTTAATCTGCTAAATCATCTTCTTCCATTTGTAAGTATAATTTATAAGTTAGATTATTAAATTGTAGCAGGACATTCTATTCAAGTTACCTCATAATAATTAACTGTTGGTTGATTATTATTTACCTGAATGTAAGTTTAAATTTTCATTTTATTTAATGATTGCATTATAGCTAAATCCTACAGATATAATATTATTTATTATATTATTGTAAGTTTACGGTATAGATTTATTGAATCTGGAAATGACATTAGATATTTCATGAGTTGATGTTGAATTTAGTATAATTTCCTCAATACATTCATTATATCAAATTGAAATATAAGGTATGATTAGGTTTTTAAAAACCGTACCTATGATATGTTATTGAAGAAAGTCGATGGAATTATAATTTATTTATTTTATTTGTTTATTTATGTCTGTAATTATAACATTAGAATTAATTACTTATTATTCATAAATTTGTAAATAAACGTTGATTTATAATTAAACTTACTGTGCCGTTGCTATTTGTCATTCGTAAAATCAGAAATCATAAACCTTGGATAGAGCATACATTGAAGTACATACTATCATCAACATGATATAAGAGTTTAGTGATATTTTGAGAAAACATTTGGATGCTTTTCGTCTTTGGTAGTTTATGATGTGTAGGGTACAATAAAATCCCATTTACCTTTTCCATCATTTTAGCTTTGCGTAGTTGATTCTAGTATACAATATAAATTGATTATTAAACCTGTAAACAGATTTACCAGATAATGACATGATTGAATATATTTACTTAACGTTTTTAAATTGTCATTTGTCAGTATAATAAGAGTCTCAGTGATATAGTAAACTATAAAAAAAAGAACCCAAGTATTTATGTTTATTTATTGCAAAGCTTTACCTGGACTAGCATTTGTATTAAAAATCATATAGATGGTTTAAAATTTCATAATCTTATGTAGTTCCACAAATTATGCCATCTTGTACATGGTCGGCCATCGGGTCTCATACAATGAAAATCGCAAATTAAGGTTTGAAAGATAATAACATTACATACTTATAATTTGTTTAATGTATTTTATCATACTACTATGATAGGTCTTCGCGGTACACCCTGGCTGCGATCAAATTAAATCATAAAAAGTTTATGTTATATCATTGGTTTGGTCTGTGGTAAGTTGCTCCAGATGTTGGTTGTGGTCTTTGGTGCATAATATAGATAGCATGATATGCCTTTGGTTACAGCTCTTAATAGCTGACAATGTGCAGCGGGAATTGATCGGTGATCGAGGTTACAATTCTTAGCGTACTTATGTTTTGGTGATATTATGTAGTTGGGACAACAATCAAACGGTTACAATATATATATATATATATTCTCACAGATAAATGAATTCATAGTATTATCCATAGTATTTTTTTAATGGATTTCTTTTAATCATGCCCTAAATCTAAAAATTCCTTTGGAGTCTCATGGTGTATATGAAATTCTATGTAGAGTTTGTTTACATTTATAAATTGGTCAGAATAATCATAGAATAAATGTAAGAAAAGAAGAACACATTTTGCTAGTTACAAAAAAATTTAATTCATCAGCCATTTATTCCTATATTAAATTAACAAACTATGACATCAATTTTAATAAAACACATATTCTAGCAAAAATTGAACAGTATGATCAGAGACTGCTAAAGGAAACAATAGATTTTTAAAAGGCCTAAAAGCATAAACGAAAAGTGTGAATTAAAGAAAATTAACAATATTTGGAAATAGCTATTGGAGAGTAAAATATTTTTTAATCATTCTCAACCAATAGAATTTAAGAATGAGGAGAAAATAACAAAAGAAAAAATTGTGATTTTAAATCTCACTACACACATTCATATGATTTGAGAAAGAAGCAGCTATGTGGAAAGTACTTGTTATTGTACTAAAATGTCAACTATTTAAGTATTATATTTTTATTACATGGAAGCTCCTGGAAACAGTACAATGAATATATACACCTGGGTCTCATTTTATGTGGCAGATAGGTTCCTCAGAAAACATGCACAAAAGAAATCGCACAAAAATAGACTTAACTTACTTACCTTGAAAAATGGGGGGTAGGTTACTGTAATTTTCAAAAATTGCATAAAAACAAAGCAACAACATAAAATCACTTTAAAATTCACACAAAAAAAATAAGTAAATAAATGACTAATAAAAAATTTCAAATTTAAAAAAATTGATACAAGACAAACTTTTTTTACTTATTTATTAACTACAGTATTTAATTTTATTCAAAAAATATATTTTATGCATAATTTACAGTATTTTTCATTTTTTCATACTTGTACAGTATTGACGATAAGTAAGTTCATTTGTAAACTAGTAAGACATCAGATTTGTCATGATGTAATGTGATGTGATGTACTGTAGCTTCTTCTTAAATGAAGTCAAAAATCTCTCAGCAATTTTGCCCAGAGAAATCTGTTAGCTACTTCACAAGAGGAAATACAACTAGTGCCAACTTCATGTTTTTAATTGTTCCTATCATGGATGCGCCCAAACTAAACGTTTTCCAATTGCTGTTGATACTTCCAATTTTGTTAAACAATCTAAAATTGAAATTTTTGTTTCCAAAGAAATTCATTTTCTTAGGTGTTTTTTCTTCTCTGTTAGAGTAAACTAAAAGTTTAAAATAAAAGTAAGAACTTAGACTTCCGATAATAAAAAGACACTGACTCACCACTGTTGGACAAAATTTAATTAAAACGATTAAAAATTAAATTCTTATTTTTGACTTTAATTTTTTAATTTTCAATTCTGTTTAAAAATCAAATTTCATTGTTTCATGTCACATTAATTTCAGATCAAGTTACATAATTATTAAATTGTTAATTATAATTAAAAATCAGATTTTAATTGTCAAATTTAATTGTGCCAAACCACTATAACTCACCTTTTAAAAATAAACTTGTGGACACTAAATGATTGATTGATTACATACTCTTTTTTAAAAAAGCAAAAATAGAATGATTTAAAATGCAAAAATAAAAGCATCTATAACGTTTGAACAGATAATATTGTAAAATTTAATGTATGTATGTAAAATGGGGAAATCCTGATTTAAAGTGAATTATGAACTTCTTTATTGCATAAAATCTATTACAGTACTTTATAAAGTGCTGAAAATATAGAAATTATTAGAGAGAAGTCAAACTCCGATAATGCGCTACTACTTTGACATGTGAGTGCGCAAAATTTATAATATTTAAAGTAATAGCACATTATCAGAGCTCGACTTCTGATCTAATAATTTTTATCGCATAAAAGAAAACCACATACAAAGATATTAAGAAGAAACATGAACCGCATAACTTCAAAATCACATTAAATAAATCTGCATAAAACGAGACCCGGGTGTATATATAAATTTACTAATTATGTTCATTTTAATATTCTAATTTATTAATAGTAAGTATAAGCAAGGGAAATCATATTTTTAGCTTTACTTTTTTAAAAGTTTTTTAACAATGTATATTTATGACATATATATATTATTTGCAGCTGCTGACTGTTATCATATAGGAAAAACTATTGCAAAACTGGATACCAACTTTGTACCAGTTCCATGGATGGAAGAAGCATTAAATAGAGTTAAGAAAGAAAAGAAAAAAACTATAAACAAAGAAAAGTTACTATTGGATCTAGCATTTGAATATTTTAAAGCAAGTTAATTTCTTTAATTCCAAGATAATTATTAAATTATAATTACAACACCTATATTATACTTTATAAACATTGTTTTAAAACAGAACAAACATCACTAGTCTAATCGTCGAATAATTTTCAAAAAATTTTTGTGATCAAAAGGTAAATTCAGATTTTAGCAGATGGATAATTAAAAAATAAGTATATTAAAGTTTTCTGGTAATAACTATGATAATTTTAATTTAAAATATATAATTAACAAAGAATATAGGAAATCAATTGACATTTTGAACACCATGGCTGTCTGTGAAAATCTTTTAAAACTTGTGATTGTTTGGATGAGAAGTGATGTATAAAATTATTCTATTTCCAATCTCATAAATTTAAATAAATTGATATCTTTATAAAATCATAGTTATTAATTTAAATCGGATTTTTTTTTCATGTGTCAAAGCATCGGCCGGGAAGCGAACACGAACCTGGGACAACTGCTTGTAAGGCGGCTGTGCAGACCACTTTTTAATTTCAAGTATTTCAGATAAAAATGCAATTAATAGAAGATTAATTTCAGATTTCAATGCTTGTATTTAATAAGTGATTGGTTGAGAGATGACGTGACAGAACATTTAAATAATTCCATAATTTTATGTTTTGTTGGCTTATCAAATGGTAAATTATTCTACCGTATATTATTTGCTTTGCAGAACCATACTTAAATTAAAAAATATAAAAAAGCAAAAATATTATTCTGATATAAAAATTGATGATCTAGGCTGAATAGCAAGGAAACAGTAGTTGAAAAATAATCATTATGCACAAGCCAATTTCAGAAATCTTGAGAATTACTGGTTAAACCATTAAAATAAATTTCTCTAATAAAAATAATAAATGGACACAAAATAAAATAAGAAGTAAATTTAATAATAGACATATGTAGTAAAGGTACTGTAACTAACAATTAAAACAGCATTTTTATTAAATAGTCAACAGGGAGAAGGCCGTTCCTCAGCCCTTCCTAGAAAAATAATAAAATAAGAAGGCAATACTCATTAGCTTGCCAATTATTAAGGGGTAAGAAAATGAGCAATTTTGTACACCATTTAATTAAGTATATTTAAATTATCATTTGCCAATTAACATTTTACTATTACCTGGATAAGTTATGGTTGATTCAGCCATTATAAGTTATAATTCTCTTGAAAAAAATATAATGGTTTGAATTCAAATCATCAGTCATAACCATAACATAAAATTATTCTATCTCAACATGATCATTTTTAGTAAAAACATATCTAAACATATATTTTGTATTATAAATGAAGAAATAAAATATTTTGATTGCAAAGCAGAAGAAACGGCGAGATTATGAAATATGTTACATTATAATTACAAAACTATCAAGAAGATAATATAAATCTTTCACTATCTGGGAACAAAGAAATCTGTCAGAGTACAGGAGGGTTCAATATACAAATTATGTTTTATTTTTATTACATTATTTTTTTTTATGCAAATGTGGTTGGTGTAGGATTGGTGTCACACGTTATTTTGCTGTTTTGGGGAAGTCTGACTCACATTTTGTAGGTATAGTTGACATAGTGTAATGTGTACTTTAACACACACTCATATATATATATAAATTACCCCTAAGTCAAAACTACCCCAGACTAGCCAAATAATAAAACTCTAAAACATAACCAATGGGTTCACTGCTACAAGAATACTTCTCAAATGTAATCTAGTCAGGTTTAGTTGTGAATTTGGGATAATTTTGATTATTTTACTGACTAGTTTGGCTTTATAATTTTAATATATATAAATTGATTACATCCATGCATTTCTAATCTTAATAACTGTATACATTATGGGTGGATATTATTGTTATAATTTATATTTATTGTTTTATTAAATTTTGTATAGTAATGTTTATTTTTTTAAATCTATATATTTCTAAATTTATATTTTTTGTAAGTAAATTCAATCATTTAAACTTATTTGTTTTGATTTTCTGGTTTTTTTTATTGATAATAATTTTTAAGCAAATAAATTAGTTGTTTCCCCTTTTTTTGCTTACTTAATAATTTTATTTAAAATTATTATTCCATCATTTTCAGTCACTATAAAATCATTACACTGATGAAATTTTCATCTAGTTTAATCCAAATTCTTCAATATCTAGCCTCCCTTCTCACACCATATTAGCAAGTGTTCTTATTTCATCGATACATCTTACAAAAAGTCTCTTACTAAGTCTTTTATAATATTTTTGGATCCAGCTTAAAATTCAATTGCCCATTAATTAACAAATTTCTACTTCAATCTCATAATTCTGTCAAAATTATCGGAAATAACTATTTTCTTCATTCATATTGTTTCTCATTTCTTCTTGTTTTTCCTATTATACATGCTTCATATATTTTGTTGAGTGGTCTGAAGTCACTTTATTGCTCATCTATTAATAGGTGTTCATTTCTCAGATCCAAAAGTAAAACTGTCAAAATTCATTTATTAAAACTTTTCCTTTTATAATACATAGTCATAGTTCCTTTTAAAATACCATAAGTACATCATCAAAGTTTAATTCTAGGATTAATTTCATTCATTATGATTCCATCTGTAGTAATAATCTGATCTTCAAAATTATCAATCTTTATTTTCTTTTTGTGAGAAAATTTATTGATAATTATTCTTTTTATCATTTATCTTTAGTCTTATGTATTTTCTTTCATCTGATAACTCTTGCAATATTTCCTGAAACTTTTAAATATTATTTACAAAAACAATCTCTTTACATATACAAAATCAAGATAAATTAAATAATCTCCATTTAGTTTTAGTTCCTAAATCTTTTCATTTTAATCCCGAAATATTTTTTTTTGTAAAACTGCTTTATAAAGTTTTGGAGATATAGAATCATTCTATCATATATCCATCTCAATTTTAATTTTTTTAGTATCTCTTCAGAATATAATATTCAGATAGATTATTTTGGTGATTCAATGCTTTAAATCCTGTAAAAATGCTTATAAAATAAAATTTGTTTTTATAATCTGCTAATTGAAGGCATAATGATAATATATATTTATTTTTATTTTTTTCATATGCCATAGCTTTGGCCGGGACATGAACCCACAACTGTCTGCAATCAACTACTTGCTTGCAAGGTGGCTGTGATGACCTCTGGTCCTTTTTATACATTTTTTCAACACCTGGACATGAGTCGCGATGCTAAACCCAATTTTAAATCTAATTCGGTTTTTTTGTTTGATTAAAATTCAATATTGAATTGATAAAAGACTGATAGGTCTGTATATTATAATATCTTCTTTATCACTTTTTTAAAATATCAATATTACCACTGCATTTTTACAATTATGTGATCCATCTTTATCATTTAGATATTAGAATTAGAGCTTTGCCAAGAATTTTCTATTTCTTCACCTGTATATCGATTATAATTCCATCATTATCTGGAGGTTTCTTCTTTTTCTTCATAGATTTAATTAGTATCTCATTTATTCATTTAAAATGCTGAGCAATTCAGAAGTAGTAATGCTATATATTTTTCTTTATAGAACTCTTCCTTATATTTCATATCTTTTTAGTAATAGGTTCATTTTTTCTTTTTATTGCAAACATATGTTTCTACCAATACTGAAATGTTGTTTACACTTTCTATACTATTTTTTCTTTTGTAGTTCCTTTTTTATAAAATTTTTCAAAACTCAATATTCATTTTTTTATGGAATCTTTATAATATATATTTCACGTTCATTCTTTTCGTTATACATATTTTTGTTTGCATATAACATTTGCTGGAAAATTGCTGTTTTGTTGTACTACTATATCATTTAACCTTCCTACTGATTTCACTCAAATCAGTACCATCTTCAAAATTGGTTAATATTTTATAAACATTGGCAACTTATAATTTAAATTCATTAGATGTTTGTGAATTTAGAAATTATAAATGTGAAGACTTTTTTCCTCATTAATTTTTGTCTTACTAATTTTGAATTAACACATATTTTACATTTCACTAATCGATCAATTCCTGTGATGAATGTATTAATAACATTGTTAATAAAACTGAGATCAAATTCTGATTTTTTTTATTTCGTTGCTTTCCTGTTCATTTCTCTCTAGCATTTTGTTAAAAAAAAATAATTTTTGATATTTTTTTTGAAAACTTCACAAGTCTATATCTTCTATTATTTCTGAAATCATAAATAAATTTACTCACAGGATTTTTATTATTTATCTATTCTAGCATTAAAGTATTCCATGTCAGTTTTAAAATGTTGTCTAGTCTCATCAAAAGCATGTTGAACATCTATATTATAACAGTCGGGGTGATTGTTGAGTCTTATCATATCTGCACTACAGGGTACCACCAGGATATTTAAACCTGGAAAATTTATTGAGTAGGCAGATATGTAAGTTAAGGATCCACATTTTTACATATCTATTTTATTCCGACCGTCAACCCTTGTCACTAGCTCGTGGAGCAGCAGAGATAATAATATATAATTTTACTTAAAATATACTTTCAATATCAAAAAATAAAAGCCGCTGCCAGTAATAACACACAAAAACATTTATTAATGCACATATATAAACATTTAAAATATCCTTTACTTCTGCATCGCAATAAGCTGAAGATTAAACTTCAATTGTATGCCTGTAGAATTTTGATTAAGTGGCATAACTCATCTTGCCACTGTTGTTCTTCCACATATTTTTTATATATTATTCCTTTGTGTTTTAAATATTTATTTATTTGTAGTAAAGGATATGCTCACTTTTTAAATCAGTTTCCTATTCACTTTTTCTTTTAATTTCACAAAGCCCAACAGTGATCCAAAATGTATATGTTTTTTTTTTTTTAATGAATGCAAATTTTCTTCACTTCAATGTAATCTACATGTGTAATTGCCTAAGTAAAAGTTCATTATTCAATGGTAGCCAGATTCTTGATCAGAGGACTCTAATATCTTTAGGTTTTGGATACTAACACTGATATGGTTGGAAATTTTACAGCCTTCTGTGGATAAGGATAATTTAGTGCTATTTGGTATGATTATTAATATCTATATAAAAATGTATTCATCACAATTTAATTCTGCCTTAAAAAATTAATTTTAGTTTAAAATTTTGATATGTCAATTTAAAACTATCAAACCACTTAGATAAAAGTCATGTTGTTTCTTGATCTCAGAGGTAAAGATAAATGTTAAACTCATCCCACAGACTGATTTGAGTTGGAGAGCAATCCATCCATGAACATATTCTACATGAGAAATCACATAATAATAATAGTAGCAATGGAAAGAATGTATGGAATGCAAAATGTAAAATTTGCCCTGCTTTCTTTAATTTAAGACCTCAAAAAGTTATAAAACAGTCTTCTTTTGCCTAACAGCTATCTGCTATCAATATTTAAAAATAAATCTGCATAAATGTTTTTTAGCATAACATTTTTTTTAATTATACAATTAATATATTTATAGACAATATAATAAAATATTTATTTCTTAAACCATTAAGCATCACATGATCACGATCTCTTATACTAGCACATAATTGTTTGTAAACAAGGCAAAACTCTCCATACAGTACTAACCATTGATTACTCTGGTTGGCACAGGGTGGCACTACTATATGGAGAGTTTTGTCTTGTTTATTTATTTTTTATCTACATACAAAAAAATCAATAATTAATTGCATCCCTACAACAGAAATTTGAAAAAAAACTTGCAAAACAAAAAATAAATTATTATAAATAATTATTATATATGAATGTGGCTGCTGTTTTTTTTTAAGTATCTACTTCCTTAATTCTTTTACATTTCTATAAATTAATGGCATAATTCTAATAGCTTATTTCACTATAGCCATATTGAAATAATTATGCAATAGAATTTTTTTTATAAAAATACTTTCAGCAAACACTAGTAATCTTTTTGGAGAATAACAATCCATAAATTAATCTATTCATCAGATTTATTATTTAAAAAATAATTTTATTATTAAACAGTTTTATATATATATATATTTTCATGTGTCAAAGCATCGGCCGGGAAGCGAACCCGAGACAACTGTTTGTAAGGCTGCTGTGCTAACCACTCGGCCACTAACGCTTGACAGTTTTATTTAATATTAATGTGTATTTTTAATTATAAATCCAAGATTCTAGATTTTTATTCTATATATTTAAATGTGAAATAGATTTTTTTTTTTTTTTAGGATATTAACATTTTTTTTTAAATCTAAGTAAAATCCCTTAAATATCAATTTTATGCATATAAATATTTTTTAACTCTTAGATTGGTAATTATTCCAAAGCAGTAAAACTTGCAGAAGAATTGTTAAAGCTTAGTAAGTTTATTTTTTGTAATTGCTTTTTTTACTAAAGGTCCTTTTTGCATTAAGTGTACAATTAATAATTATTAAACAAAATACAAATTTACTTTTTCTTTCATGAGAATATAATCTTAGTTGGGTAGCAAATGCTACTGATATTTTTATAAAGAAAGAATAATAAAGATTTAATTTATAATAATTAATTCAGCTCAACACTTACTTAATTACTTAATTTAATTTCAAAAATAATAATTAATAATTTAAAGAGAGTGAGCAATAAAAAAAAAAAAGAAAGGAATGAAATTATAGGTTTGGGAAAAAGAAAATTAATTTAAAGAACTTGAAATGAAAACATAATAATTAAATATAATAAAAAGAAGAAAGATTAAATTTTTATATCATATTTTAAGACGTTATAGGTTTTTGCAAAATATTTTGAATGGGAAAAGATTAGGAATAAGTTTGAGAGACCGACCAAAAATATTCCATCATAAAATTGTGATCCTTAAAATCGAACATATTTCATATGCAGATATGAAAAGAATTGTTGAAGATAGAACGAAGTGGCTGCAACGAAACAATGGTGATGAAAAGGAAGGCCAATAAACTTTTTTTAAAATTGAACACAAAAAAACAACCAGTTTTAAGAACAAGATTGCTATTTATTTTAAATTTGGAAGTTATTAAAATGAATAGAAATACATATAAAGAAAAAAAGGAAAATGACTATGTAATATTGTTTACAATAATATTAACTTGCATTAGTCTATTTTGGAAATATTAAAAAAATGTTTATTACAAGTCACAGTGAGTTTTATAATAGTAGTTTTATTTTAAATAAATTGATTACTGTATATGCCACAAAAGTCTATTTATAAAAGTTATTTTATATATAAATATAGGTGGATTCATTCTATTCTTTCACAAAGACTTTATTTTGTATTGGAAAATGAAAGTATTCATTTATTGTTAAGATCCACAAAACGCATAAGCATTATCTTAAAAAGCTGATTATTAGTTTACTACAATTCAAAAACATCATGCTATATAAAATAAATATCTTATTTACATATGTTTAATTTCATTTAAGAATGATGTATTGTAAATTCTAGTAAATTCCACAGGCATCATTCATTCAGACATATTAAAAGTAATTTAAAGTGATTGTTTAATATCTTCACGCTCTCATTTCCAGTACTTAAGATTTGCCCATACTTAAATGTTTGGGTTGAAAGAATAGGAGGATTCATTCTATTCTTTCACAAAGATTTTATCTTGTATTGGAAAATGAGAGTATTCATTTATTGTTAAGATCCACAAAGCCATATGCATTACCTTAAAAAGCTGATTATTAATTTATTACAATTCAAAAACATTGCACTATATAAAATAAATATCTTATTTATAAATATCTAAAATAATCTATTGCAAAATCTCTAGATCTGTTGTGAAATAATTATCACATCTATCTGCCGTGTCCTTAGTAAGATGATCAAATAATAGAGGATTGTGAAGTTGTTCAGATAGGAGAGAAATTCTACATTTTTAAGTATTTTCCTCATATCCAAAAGTGATCTCCATTGAGTTACTATATATGAGTTGTCATCCAGACTTTTGTCAGTGGTGAGTAAAACAAACAAACAAAAGCATTCACTTAACATAGATCATTATCTTTTTCACTCCCCTTTCTTTGACTAGATGAATGTTAGAAACCTATGTGTCTACAATGGATAGTAATGCTAAAATTATTTCATAGAAAGATCATTCTTACATCACTTTTTATAATTTATCGTTAA